>LQNS02277100.1:3116383-3142364 GCA_001587735.2 Parhyale hawaiensis
CCCAATACATGGATCTCGTGACGTATGGAGTTTCCCTTCTCCCATGCATCCTTTAGAGACTGACCTCACGTCGTCTGACCACACCGAAACCTGCATCCGCGGTGCCAGCCAAATATACCCAACAGCATGTTCCGTGAAGCACTGTGTAGCACGATCCCTGCGATGCGCTAACAGGAATGGGTTTACAATGTCAGTAATTGTCTTATTAAATGAGTTCCCAATAAAACTAGGTAGGTCGAGATCATCTAGTTCCCTAAGCTTTAATTTACAAGAAATTTTAGTCTTGAGCTTTTATAGTCACTAAATTAAAATACGTTTTGAAGCAATAAATCGCAAACCAATTGCCCGTGAGGGGCTCTTTTAGTCATTCTTAGTCCTACCGAGACGCAGTGGAAGTAAGTAACATAATCTTAATTAATATGAAGATTTCACAATAGGAAAGTAACGCTTAGGAATTCATAATTGGAAGAGCTGAAGTCAGCTTTCACGCATATGTGCTGTTTAGCTACGTTGGCAAGCTATTGGGGACATTAGGAACGTATTCGATTTCATTCATCTATGGTTTGAGTACCTAAAATAGCTCCGCCCACTGTGAGACTGTGATTCGTGTTCTGAATGCAAACGGCATAAACGCGGCTGAAATTTATCTTCAGAATAGTGAAACAAACGAACAGAATATTTTGAAAGATAGAATATTTGACGATAGGTTAGAGTTTTCAAAGATGGTCACGCGAATCTTCATGACGAATAACATCAGGTAGAAAACTTCTATGAAGAGGGGATAAAAAATTTGGTGTACGATGCTACAAGTACAGTACGGCACCTTAGTATTAGCGGAAATTATGTTGAAATCAAGTTGCGCAACAGGCTTTGCTATCAAAGCCATATTGATGAGTAAACTATACATATTTCTTCTTTACTTCGAAACTGTTCTGTGTCTCCTCTTGGACCTCCGACTATAAACCCATCTCGATCACACCTGTTTTGTCTAAAATTTTCGAAAGGTTGGTTGTGTCGAGGTTGGGTCGCTTTCTTGAGAGGCAGGGTGTCATCCCTGCGACACAGTATGGTTTCCGTAAGTTCTTTGGAACTTGTGATACTCTTCTTCATATTTCCCATGTGTTGCAGTTAGCCCTTGATAGGACACATGAGGCTAGGGTGGTCCAGCTTGTCTTCAGTGCTGATTTTGATCCCGTGAATCACCTGGGATTGCTTCATAAACTTAGATTGATGGGTGTTGGTGGTTCAATTTTTGCGGTTGTGAGTTTTTTTTTTCTGGTAGACACCAGTGTGTAGTTATTGTTGCGAGGAGTAGTGAGTTTTTAGATGTGGTATCAGGCGTCCTACGTGGTAGCCTTCTGGGCCCTTTATTGTTCATCGTATACACTACTGACTTCATTGAACTTGTTCACAATTTACTTGTTGGTTACGCTGATGATGTTACTTTTCTGGCTGCTTGCGAGAATCGTAGTTATAAGTTGGGGGTTTCGGAATCCATTTAGCGTGATTTGGAAGTGATTGATTCCTGGTATTCTAGGTGGGGGATCAGATTAACTGCTGGTAAGACCAGAACTATGCCCGTGTCTAGGTCACGTACTGTGAGACCTGCTTCTCCCCACTCATACTGGATGATGGGTCGCTTTGTGGTTAATAACGTGGTAATCGTGGGTGTCAATTTTGATCCTAAGTTGACAATTGAGGCCCACAACCATTCAGTGGCCTCACGGGCATTATAGAAAATATGTCTTATGCGACTTGCTTGGCGGGATCGAGTTGATGCATTGTGCTTTAGCTGCTATGTCCACCCCATTTTAGAATACTGTTCCTTAGTCTAAGGTTTTGTTCCTGATTGTCTTCTGAGTTTGCTTGACAGAGTGGTTCGTCGATGTTCTTTTATACTATATGGTGTTGTGCTTTGTAATCTGACGTAGAGTTGGTGAGGGTTTGTTCTCTCGATTTGGTATGTATTTGCTTTACTCATGCACTGACGGTTTTTCTTCCGGAGCTCTTTGCTCGGGCACGGCTTACCCGATGTACCGATATTCTTCATGGGTATGTTCTGGAACCGGTACGATGTCGTTCAAGCCAGTATTTTCCTTCATGTGTGCCATCCTGTGTTGATATTAGGAATAATCTGGGTGGCTCTTCCTTTGGTGGTTCAGGCATTGACAGCTTAAAGCAATCTGTAAACTGAATTATTCTGTGATGTTTGATTATCTCATTCTGCTCTTGTTGGGCTGATTATGTGAGGGTTGATGACCTTATGGAGTTTCCCTCCGTTCTCAGGTCATCACTTTGGTGTATTTTAATAATAATAATGGAAAAACAACTACGACTTTCTTATTAGGTTATTTGAAACAATGATAATCACTAAGACGACGTCACAGCCAGTTGGCTAGTTACAATGAGTAGTTTAAGTCTACTTTTTCGCACAAAGTCGATGTTAGAGGGCAAGAAACAAGAAGAAATGAATAGAGGAGAAATATATATTATGTAGATAAAATCACAGTACGCGTGGAGGAGGGTGCTCAACACAGGACAAGTCTAGAAAGAAGAGAAAGAATAGATGTAAACATTATTAGTGCAATTTTGAAAACGAACGTAAACAAAGTAGGCACAGCAAAAAGAAATTTCCGAAGGCTCGACCCACGGCTAAGATAACTTACCGCGTCGCTCTGTGGTTATCCAACCAATCAGCAGAGTCGTCAACCCTATTTGTTTGTTGTTATTATGCGCCATTGCTGTTATTGATACGCGATAACTTCATACTGCTCGAACCATGCGCCCAAACTACCTCATGTCTTACTCTACCCAACAGGTGACCCACATACTCGTACAAATGAGGTCTGATTTCAACGCTTTGCTGTACATGCAGTTTGCCTCCAGTATGGCCGACTGCTTCGAAAATTTCAACAGGATTTTGGAACAGCTCCTCCCAAACTTGTCGGCTTCTGCAGTCGAGTCCATGAAAACTTACTGCTTGACTATCAGGTGGGATAAACAAATAAAGATAATTTATCATCTGGCAAGCAGTGGATACCCATAACAAGGTTTTTTTCAGCCTCAATTGTAGTATTTGAAGAACTAGTGGTATGCGAAACAGAAGAAACAGTCAGTGTTTCGGGTCACATTGGGATCCCTCGTCGTACTTCACCTCGCCTCTCGCAATCGGACTGCTCGACGCAGCATAAATCCGTAGCGTACACTTTAGGAATCAAACCCGGGCCTCTTTTTGTTACGATGCTAAGTCGCTGTCACTTTACCACTGAATGGGTGATGAGGGGGTGATTATGTCCAAAAGCAGAACTGAGTGCAACAATAGGAGTCGATAAGAACTTCCTGTTTTACTACTATCAAGCTGTCTGTGTCTGCAGACAAAGCTGGGAGCGACCTTTTCCACAGTAGACAGATGCAAAAAGAAAGCTGCGTTAATTGTTGTCGACAGTGGAGAGCTCCATTCGTGTGACCACACAAATGTCTATCCGAGGCTCAGTGCCTCTTAGGCCTTTGTCGTGCCGTCCTAAAGGTAGAATCAACTTGACTGTACCATCAACTGGGAAACCCACACGCACTGGTTTGTGCTGCACATAAATACCAACAGGCCCTAGAGGAGTATACGACTGCAGTCGACCACAGATCGTCTAGAGCAATGGCGGCAGTAGCGGAAGGCTCCATTGCATAATATTCTCCCCCAACCCTCCCTATTACTCGGAAAGGTCAGTAAACCCACAGCAGTACCCAGACAGGATACTGACTAATCATATCAAGCGCCGCAAAGTAATTGCCTGGCTGGGAGGGAGGTTAGAACCTGTGGCCTTGAGAGTCAATATCAGATGCTTTAGTCTGCTGCTACGGCTATTAACCCTCTCGACTTTACAAGCGCTAATTTTTTTATTTTTTTTCTTAAGATTTGGCTGGAGATCACCGCTTTTAGGGAGACAATTTTAGTCATGACCGGCACCTCATCACCAATAAAAAAAGGTCTTCAAAATATTGGCGCCGCAAAAAAAAAAAAGCTACTGCGCACTTGTAGCTCTGCACCTCCCATCTATGATCTTTGACATAAGATAAAAGTAAATCATGATTATAAGCAATGAAATCTCCACAGGGCTATTGGTGGTGTGCCTCGTTATGAGATAGGATCACTGAAGATGAGCCCTGTAATTATTGATAAGTGTGATACCCTAACTGTAAGTTTTTTTATTAATGGGTTGGGATCACTTGTCGGAAGCCCTGTAATTAATGGGCTATGATCACTAACCGTAAGCCCTGTTATTAATGGGTTAAGATCACTGCTCAAAAGTCCTCCAAAAATGGTCTATACAGCAGTGAAAGCTAAAATAAAAATATTAATAATGATAATACCTCTATTTTACTTAGAAGAAGTGCAAAACTATAAACACAGGCGTCCTCACGGCGTACATACAAATGTTTCTTATCTATCAATGTAGTAGGGAACATTGAACATCATTATACGTGAGTCCTCCCTTTCTGTATGCTTTTCAAAAGATTTTCTCAGCACGCTGGGAGAAGCCGTCGTCTTACTGGCAACATTCTTACACGACCTCCATTTTCTTTTGTTCGACGACTGCACGCCGAGACGTGCGGCTGGAGTGTACGCTTAGAAAACTTTCAAACGCTTACTCTGTGCAACTGCCCTAAGTTTGAGTTCCACGAATCGTTTGATTTTGTTAGACAGATACCAATTTTAAATGGCTCAAATGCTGCTCATTCTCTTCATAAAGTTGGTTAATAGGATCTTTACAATTTTTATCAATGAAATTCTTTACTCATGTTTCAGCAGTTGGTTCTAGAACATTTTTTGACGGGTGGAATATCAAAACATTTGCCAATTTTGTAACTTGACGTCCATACTTATTATTATTTTTTCTTTCGTTTTATAAATAGGTATAGTAAAATAGCTTCATTGATGATAATTCTAGTACTAGCCTTTTTCTGTGACTGGGAGGTAAATCATACTTTCGTATGTTGCAGTATAAATGGCACTAGCACTGCTGCCTACTTTTAATGATGCCACTTTGCAAATCAGTAAATCAACTCAAATGTTTTGTGCGAGCGCACGATCCGCAGCATGGAATGTCCTCCCGCAACCAGAGCCGCACAGATACTGAGCGTTGAACGGACATTCTACGCAGCTTGTCGACATTCTGTGAAAGATCTCTACTGTTGCCTAGATAGCCTCGTAGTTTTGAAACAGTGGGTCTGGAAAATCTTCAAGACTCTTGTTGATTTCTTATGATGAAAGTGAACTATACTAATAATAATTACTGACTTGGGACTCTATACGTTTTATAATAAAACTTGAACAACTATTTATTATAAACCTTTAAAAGTTTAAAACTTAAAACTTTTTATCTTGTTATCACCCGCGAATGAAGTGAGAAGGTAATAATGTTTTCACTTGAGATTTAAGTATATAAATATATATATTTGTCTGTCCATCCAAAAACTGGTAGAAGGAGTTGAGCAATGCTCATTACTTTTGCAAGAAGTTTGGTGAGTTGACATAGATGTAATCCATGCCCAAAAACTAGGCCTAGTTGGCCATCAGAAATGACGGCGTTGAATTTGCCTCCGCCATGGCTGATTGTCATACGCCACGAGGCGTTCAAGTTTACTATGCAATTATGTGTTAAAAATACGTTATGCGCACCTCGTACAAGCTTGCATGCATGTTCAAAAGAAAATAATTTCCACCAAGAAACCATTTCCAACGGTTTTGTTTCTCTACAGGAAAAGCGAATGGATTATCCAGAACACGCTGAACATTTCGCTGAGCATTGGCCACCTTCAGAAATTCACAGCACTTATTTTTTCCATGTCGAATATTTTCTACTTTGCCCGGGGAGGAGATGTGCCGATGGTGACAATGATGGAAATGTCCCCCGTGGTCATATACAACCTGCTCCTGGTGTCATATCTTTACGTTCGAGGTGAAAGGGCCGCAAAAAAGGTAAGTGAAATAGTGCCTGCTCCCCATCGGTTATCTCTATATTCGAAGTGAAAAGGCAGCAGAAAAGTAGAGAAAATTTTGCTTGTCCCATGTCAAATATCTCTACATGCGACGTGAAAAAATTGCAAGAAAAAGGCAAAGGAAATGTTTTCTGCACCATGTCTGATATCTCTGCATTCGACGAGAAAAGGCAGTAGGTAGCTAAATAAAAATGGAATGCTCCATGACGGATAACTTTATAGCCTAAGTGGATGGCAAAAGTAAAGTAAATGATATTGCTCCACCACCTTCACTGATATCTCCACAATTGAGGTGAAAATTCGTGACTACGATGTAGCAGATCATATTAATGAAATTACTCCTGCCTCCGTTCTGACGTCTCTTCACTCACGGTTCAGAGCTAGTGAGACAAGTAAATAATATGCAGCCTGCTTCATGTATGGCACCTTTTCATACCAGGAAAAAAAGGACTCCAACCAATTGAATTATTCATCAAAGTAAGCAGTGGTATGGTATTTATCGCTGGCTGAATAGCTCTGCATTCGAGAAAGAGAGGCGGTATGACAACTGTATGAAATGGCTCGTCCAATTGGTGGGAAAATTGAGCAGAAGTAGATAAACCATAGTCAAAAAGGTATCAAGTTTTGCGCCTAAGACTGGTATTACAGTTTGCCTTACGAGTGCTTCACTGGACAAGAAGTAAACAAGATTACTACGCTAGTACTTGCCGTAGTTACGAGATTCATGTGTTGAGAATCAAATATTGCAAGCAAAATAGCTTACTATTAGCTAGCAGGCGGGAAATAATTCGTATAGTATGTATATGGGAGATTAAATAGAGGGGTAATCAAATGTGTTAAATTACATTTTCAGTTTTCAGAACACACAAAAATATGTGGCATACCTATAGATATTCTTCCAAACTTATACACTGAAACCAACAAGTCCTATCATTGCATGTTTCCAATTATTTGCAGGTTAATGAAACGAAGTTTATTCTCGAGCACGCCCTGCCTCGAGATGAAGACGCCAAGAAATCAGTAAGTACTTGTCAAATAAAGTACATTTTGTAGCGTCGACACTGACACTTCAAGTGATAATAAGAATGGTTCTCGAGAAAAATTTAATGAATAAGGTTTTCGCCATTTTCTAAAACCGTCAGTGTCTTTGTTTGATTACCATCTTTAGTATTTTCATCACCCACGAACGAAATGAGAGAGGTGACATTGTTTTCGTTGAAGATTCAAGTATACATATATATCTGCATATTTCACAGCTTTTTCGTCACGTCAGCACCTGGTATTATCCAGACAGGGGGCTCTCCGTCCGCCCTTGTGCTTAAATAGAATAAATACAAAGAATCGAGTCAGGATTCGATCCGGGGACCTAGAGATTACCACGGCGCCACTTTTACCACTAAGCCACAAACAGCTAAAAACAACGCAAGCACGCAAAGTATTTGTGTTGCCCGCTGCATCAGTGCAAAGATATTAAGGCAGAGCCGTACGTGCATGAGGGAGCTCATCCGTCTACCCTGAATAATTAATAACCTGAAGGATCTTACAGTTTCTCGTCCCGTCAACATCTGGTATTATCCAGACAGGGGGCTCTACGTCCGCCCTTGTGTTTAAGTAGAATAAATACAAAGAATCGAGTCTGGGGACCTAGGTTATTAATTATTCAGGGTAGACGGATGAGCTCCCTCATGCACGTACGGCTCTACCTTAATATCTTTGCACTGATGCAGCGGGCAACACAAGTACCTTGCGTACCTGCGTTGCTTTTAGCTGTTTGTGGCTTAGTGGTAAGAGTGGCGGCGTGTTAATCTCTAGGTCCCCGGATCGAATCCTGACTCGATTCTTTGTAGTTAATCTGCATATTTGCATTTGTAAATATATATATTTGCCTGTTCACCTAAAACGTGGTCGAAAGAGTTGAGAAATGTTCGCAATTATTTGGAGAGATTTGTGTGGGTTGACCTAGATATGACCAATGCCAAAAAACTAGGCCTAGCTGCGCATAAAAAATGATGGCGGTGAATTTACCTCCACCGCGGCAGATCATTTTACACCACGAGGAGTTCTATTTTTTCTATGTAATTATTAGGAGATCTGAACGGTGCGGTGTGCCCTACCCTTGTTGGACAAAGCATCCATATAATAAACTAGTATTAGCTGGCAATTAAAAATGACTTCTTAGAATTTGCCCCCACCACGGGAGATGGTCTTACGCCACGAGGTGTTCTAATTATCTTTGCAATTATCTATATCATAGGAGCAATAGTAAACAATATTTCTAGCGCTTTTTGTCACTAATGTAATCATTATTAATGGGAAGGGACAGCAAAAGCCCGTGCAAAATAGTCAGTGCAAGATATACTACAGATATTTACCTCCGCCAAGGAGGTTGTTTTCGTCGTGTGTGTCTGTCTGTCTCCTTGTCTGTCACCAAAATATCTCAACAAGATCTGAACCGATTTGGACGGAATTTATAGGGATTGTTAGGTATGTTAGGAGGAACAGATGATTAACTTTTGGTGGAGATATGTCAATCCGTTTGTTTGTTTGTTCATCTGCCTCATTTTTCTCAATGCTCTAACTCAAAAAGTTATGGATGGATTTTAATGAAATTGACACGAGTTGTTAGGTAAATAAGAAAGAGTAAATGACCAAATTTTGGGTAAAGAACCGTTTGTTCGTTCGTTTGTCACTGTTTTTAATTTTATGCATGTTAGCACAGGAACTTAAAAAATAGTAAATTGATTCCTTATGAAATTTATAGGGGTTGTTAGTAATGATGAAAGACATAAATGACTTAATTTTAGTGCAGATCGGTTTGTTCGTTTCTATGTTTGACTCATGTTTGTCATAACGTTTGTTAGCAGTATAACTCAAAAAGTTATCAACGGATCTTCAAGAAAATTGCACAAGCTGCTATTACTATCACAGGACACAAATAATTAAATTTTGGAGTTTAAACAAAAAATTATGGTTTCAGAGCCAATTGAAATTTTTTTGCTACCGTTGCCTCGTTTCGCGGAGGTATGTGCTCTCGAGTGCTCTAGTTATACAATATGCTTAGAATGTAAGCATTATCAAGACATTAGCGGTATAAGATAAAACAATTACGTGAAGAACATACTGCGTTAAGACACAACTAACCAATTTATCAGGTATTGCTCAGCATTTATCGTTTGCAATAGGAAATAATAACCGTTATTAGATATTAGTGGGTAGACCCTTCCTTCTTTGCAAGGCTCGCGCTCGTTATATAGGGCTAATAGGCCTAGTAGTGAGTTGACGACTTACGATTCTTTACTGTCGTTGCTATGGCGACATAATGATAATATGGAGACAAAGCCGTGTCGCTTTAAACTATGCCTGGTGAAATCTGAATATGTTGTCCTAATACATAAAATTTTAAATAGTTTATGGACTAGAGGGTTCCCGTGTTCACAAAATGTAGTCAAAGATACCTTACGGTTTCTGATAAAGGAATGGCCATATTTTAAGGAAATCTTGGGTAGACTTTCTCAAATCTGGTCGTTAGCGAGAAAATGGGGTGCAAATTCTCATTTGTAACTATAATTTTTTACTTTAAATTCAGGAGTAAGGAATATAAAAATGTTCATATCTCGCGTAATTATACTATTACAGGTACATGTTTTGGCTCTTAAAGTGCGTGCCTTGATGTCCTCTATATAATACATACATGAGTTTAATACAGTTTTAGTTGCATATTCTGATACATGGATTTCAAAACATACAAAATTAAATCAATAGAGTTGAAATATAACAGACCTCCATAGAGCGGGGTACACATGACAATTTCTTTTTTTTTTCATATTCATCACACATAGCATTAGGTTATAATATAAATAACACGTGCATATGCAATAATTATGTAATTTGATGCTACAATAGATCTAAGAAGATTCGTAAGTTATGCCGTTTCCAAAACAGCTGTTTTCCCATTGTTGAAACCAGTATAATGAAGCATGTTGGTTATGCTCTCAAAATTCTGTTAAGGCCATCAATTAGAATGTAGGCATATGTATAATTGCTTATGTAAAGTGTCGTTAACCCTAGATAGGTATAATGGGACTTTATAGTGCTAAGAAGGAGCTACCTATTTTCCATGCTTGAAACCCACTGAACACAAACATTTTGTAAGAAACTCAAACAGTATGGTAATGTTTTCCTTTGTAACTTTAATAATTATTAGTACACATTAAAATTATAGTTGGGTTCACAGGCGACCCCAAAATGTTTATATTTCCTATATTATATTGTTCATTTTTTCATTACATGTTATCCTTTAAAACCTTGTGTTAAGAGGTTATAAGGTGCAACAAGCAAGAGCTGCAAAAAGGAATATAAAATATTATAAAATTTACAAAAATTGGGGTTACTGGTCACCCTGCTATACCTATCCAGGGTTAAACGAAAAACATGGTGAATCTCAGAGTGAAAGAGGTAGGCTAGTAAGATTTGCTGCTAAAATTTCCGTAAAACAGATAATTTCATTGTCAGCTTTAAATGTCAAGCTTTACGAAATATGTAACAAGGTTGTTACATTCGGACTTATCATTTTGACATTTACAGAAAGAGCAACAAATTAAGGTTTTACTGCGGCATGGACAGCGTTTAGTTGCACATTTCAAACAACTGCATTTGGCTGTGAAATCTTCTGGAATGGGATTCTTCCCAACCTGTGGTACTAACTGATCATCAACAACAATTTCATATCTATATTGACATGGATCAAAGTTTTGGTTTTTTTTTTGTGACAGTATATTGGTCATTTGATGAGGAACATAGAATGCCCTGTTTTGTTGCAAAACTTGGTGGTGGTAAGTCTTGGAAACACAGGGACTTTCAATGATGGTACAGATGGCATCTCAACTTGTCAGTTATTCCCAACTAGAGTTTCTCTTCACCACCTTGACTAAGTACTCTTCTGTTAATATTAACTGCTCGTCGATATTGTTATTGTTATCCAAATTCCGTTAGATATTTTTCTAGGCTGGATTTAAGAGCCATTAACTTGGAACCAAACTTGCTTGTATAATCACATTCACTAAGTGAATGGACTGCTGACAACACCTTACAAAGGTCCTGTATGATTCATTCCCGCATAGGCAATTGGTCACCACCTCTGTAAGGTGTTGCCAGCAGTCCATTCACTTACTGGATGTGATTGTACTAGCAAGTTTGGCTCCAAGTTAATGGCTCTTATAGCCAGCCCAGAAAAATATCTAATGAAATGCGGACTCACGAACAATATCGACCAGCAGTTAATATTAGCAGAGAAGTACTAAGTCAAGGTAGGCAGAAAGACTCTAGTTGGGAATAACTGACAAGTTGAGATGCCATCTGTACCATCATTGAAAGCCCTTGTGTTTTCAAGACTTACCACCACCAAGTTTTGCAACAAAACAGGGCATTCTATGTTCCTCATCAAATGACCAATATACTGTCGCAAAAAAAAAAAAATGAGAACTTTTATCCATATCAATATAGATATGAAAGTGTTGTTGATGATCAGTTAGTACCACAGGTTGGGGAGAATCCCATTCCAGAGGATTTTACAGCCAAATGCAGTTGTTTGAAATGTGAAGCTGGACGCTGTACATGCCGCAGTAAAACCTTAATTTGTTGCTTTTTCTGAATATGTCAAAGTGATAAGTCCGAATGTAACAACCTTCATTGCCCCCAGAGCGCCAATGACCACTGGAACAACGTCGACCTTCATCTGCCAGAGTCGCTGGAGTTCGATGGCAAGGTCACGGCACTTTTCCTTCTCCATTTCCTTGTCCACGAAAATCGAAGGGGATTGAGACGTCGATCAGTTTGGCCGACTTCTCCTGTTTGTCTTTTACGACGATGTCCGGTCGGCTGGCATGAAGTTCTCGATCAGTTTCCATCCGTTTCTCCCAGTATAATTTGCACGGCCTCGTGCGGCAGGCTCTAGCGGCAGGCTAGAGCGTCTGACAACGACTCTCAAGGTCGCTGGTTCGTGCCCAGTTCCCAGCTGGGCATCTTCTCAGCGTGCTTGTGTGATCGGTCAGCATCGGTCTGCATACTGCTGAGGGTTACTGACCTTCCCTAGCAATGGGGAGGGTTGAGGGGGGTCGCAGATATTATCGCATGGAGTCTTCCGCCACTGGCGCCATAGCTCTAGACATCTGTGGTCGACTGCAGCTGTATATATGCTCCTCTGGGGCCTGTTGGTCTATATCTGCAGTACAAACCAGTGCATGCGGGTTTCCCAGTTGGGGGTACGGTCAAGTTGATTTTACCTTTACCTTTACGGGCGCGGGTTCGTGCTCGTACCACCTCTCATTGACCGAGAAGTTATGGATCAGCAGGAGGGTCCAGTGGATTAGTCGAGCAACTTTATCGTGCCTGCGCTTGCATTTCTATTTCGCCAGCACTCCGCATTCGCTTATTTCGTGGTTGCTGGTTTCGTCCGAGCTCTTGCAAATTCTACAGGTTGTTGGCACGTTCTTCCTGTCGATTCTGTTTTGGATATACTTGATTCTGAGGGCTTGCTCTTGAGCTGCCAGAATGGTATCTTCCGTTTCTCGTTTCAGCTCGCCCCTCATAAGCCAGTTCCAAGAATCAGGTATTAACTTGTCCTCAACAGCTTCGAGGTACTGGCCGCGACATCCTCATGCTCTTCCCTTTATTAGTCCGATCGAGGCGTCGTCGCCCTTTAAATTGGTCACCCGTTTTGGTTTCTTTCAGCAACTTTGTCTTGATTAAGCATCGTGCCCACGGGTCGTCGCTCTCTCTGAAGTGTTGGGAGGGAGCTCGTTTTTCCGCTTCAACGCAGTCCTCTACGTTCATAAGGCAACGGCCCCCTCTCTTCTATTAAGTTAAAGTATGTCTACGCACGATCTTGGGTGCAGTGCTCGAAAGATGGTCATGAGCTTCTTGGTTTTGATGTCTTTCTTAGTCCAGTTGATAATTCCGGCAGAGTAACGGACTACGGAGACGGCCCGGCTGTTAATGGCCTTGATGGTGTTGCCCCCGTTGACGTGTGATTTCACGACGAGTTGGAATCGGATGAGGCACTCCTTCCGAATGGAACCTTTCATCTATCTGTGGAGAATAGTGTTGTACTCCATGACACCCAGGTGCTTTTAACCCGTCTCCTCAATGTCCTTGATGGTGTCTTCTTCGATGGTGATTCCCTCGAACGCAGTAACGTCTCCTTCTTCGATGTTCAGGACTCCGCATTTGCCGACGCCGAACTGCATCGTGATGTCTTGAGAGTATTGAGGAGCTGCTCTACTAGCATTATTATTATTATCATCATTAAACGATACGGAAAAAGATTTTTCACCGGGCAGTCTGCAGAAAACATCACACGATTGTTTGAAAATGGGGTCCGACAGACAAAAACGGTCTAAATAATTGAGTTCATACTGTGGAACTAATGAGAATAAAATTGAATGAATTCCAGCATTAGATGTCTACAGAAATTTTTCTTGAGGAGGTGCGGCACAATAGGTCTCATAATGAAATAGTGTTTGATATCTGGATAAAAATATTCCTCATAGTTTTTCAATAACAAGCTTTCATTATAATGTTTCTAATTCTACACTTCCAGATCGCCGAATTTTGCTCCTCAGTGTCGGACACGTTCGAATTCACTGCTGGAGGTCTCGTGTCATACAGCGTCAGAGGAGCGTATTTGGTGAGTCCGGCGTTATAAATTGCTTCCACTAAGCACCGTAATATTTCTTACATTGACTTATCCTCAGCAAATAGGAAAACTTTCAGGATGAACCTTTCACTGAAGCTCTTTGGGCTATTCAGCACGAAGTTATATTCATCATGTACAACTTAACAATTTTTATAGTTCTTAATTTTTTATTGATATTTTGTTTTTACATATTGGAGACTTTGGTCGCCAATTGCTACCTTACTGCCTGGAAGCTATGCTAATCATGCATTTCATGATACTGGGAGTGAGAAGCTGTCTTATGAGAAATTCATACTATTTATGCTGTCCATTGTATTCATATAATATATATTATACTAAATGTTAGCCTTCACATCAGCTGGCACAGCAAGCATCATTTATACATTTTTGTTAATCTCTTCAGATTTTCATTAAATATTTCAGTTAGTTGTGTACTTTCCGTTGCTCAAGCAGATCCAGAACCACATAAGGAAGCTGCAAAGCTAAAATAAAAGAAAAGGGCCATATCGTCTGTAAAAAAAAACCTAAAGCAAACTACAGCTATTCAATGGTGAACAGACGCCGCTCTTAATAGTATGCAGCTATTAAAAAAAGTCAAAATTATGTTTTGAAAAACTTTCATCCAAATGACTTGCATTGAATTGGCATACACGAAACGCATATATTCTTCAGATAGCTTTTTTAGGAAAAACCAACTTTGTGAATATACGAGTATTTAACAATAATCACTAGAGCAGTTGAAAGAATATCTTGCGATGAATCATCTGTCGCTCATCATACAGTGTCAATTGATCTTGTTTCATAAAACTAAGTTAATTTTACAGGACTGGCAGTTCCTCTTCACAGTGACCACCGTGATGCTGCAGCTGTACGAGAGCGATACACTGAGCTCCGTCACACCATCGTCGTCCCCTTCATATTAGTCATGAAACTTGACACTAAGCTCTCCATGTCTTGGAGTAGGGCTCTCCGTTCGTCAAGATTTGGAGAAATCGAGAAACACTCTGCCTCTAGAACTACCTACATATTGCACTGTTTTGTTCCCAGGCAGTAGAGTTTGACTGAGAACTCGTCGAGATCTGAAGCACCCTTGCTGCACCTTTTGGTTGAGCAAATTAGAGGATAAAGTTACACTTTGATATAGAAACGCACAGCAACACAGGGGACACGTTTGTTTCAAAATAACTGGTTCGTCGTTGAGGATTAATCTCAAACTGTCTCCTATATATCCACGGGAGTATATTTACTGTGATTTAGGACTTTTAGGTCACAAAATATGTTCCAAGTGTGGCGTAAGTAAAAGACTCAGGGAAAGTTCAGTCCTGTGAAAGTCGAGTATCGTTGTCTGTTTCCAGATTTTCTTCTTTACGATTTAACTATCATGTTGATGCTCATTACATGCGCTTTGATCCTGCATGGGAAGACCTTCGTGCATGGGTGACCTGATTCTATCGACATGTAATATGTCCCTTATTTCTTCCCTGCTACAAAACCTTAGTTGTGGAGATGGAGGATTAAGCTGTTCATAAAGCTAACCTAATTCGTGCCCATAACGTACGATGTATTTGAAATTTCCGGGCTTTGCTTAGTATTATTCTTATGTTTGTACTAAGCATGAAAACCTCAGGATGATGTGTCCTAATTTTGTTGGGCACAGTCTCCATACGAGAAATAAATATGTTTTATTTCTTTCTTTCTTTCTCAGTAAATTTTCCGACGCTTCCTAATAAACAAATCCTTAAATAGAACCCATCCAGCAATGGTAGAAATAGTGTTTTTGCACTGGACATTGGCTAATATGAGAGCGTTTTCGATTGGACGCCGAAGTTAAGCCTTCCAGCCTTGATTTATGCAAAAAAATTCAGGCTGGTGTCCTGACTTCAATCTGCTCCGATGAGTTTCAGGTATTGACCCTTAATCGACTTCCTTGGGGCTTCCAATTACTCAATTTCGCCGGTCCAACGAAGCAAAACCCGATCACTTCAAACACTCTTAGAACGGTTGGAAAAATAACAAGACAAAGCTTTGGCCTGAAATTTCAGATAAGTTAAGCCTCGAAAGTTTAAGGTTGGCACCCCATCAAACGTGTCCTATGTCACCGGTAATAAATAAATTATTTTGAGAAAATTCCGTTGAGCTTAAGAATACATGATACTTTCTAAAGATTTTCGTATGTATAGTTAAGTTAGAAGTAAGAAACTATGTATGACCGTTGTGCTGATAAACTATAGTAGATACAATAAATAAACTTACTCGAGATGTAAACACATACATCCTGCATTAAATTCACAACCGCTTGACCCTACAAAAAGAGACCTGAGGTGTATTGAACCTCACCCTGCAGAAATTCGCATATTTATAGTTTTCAAATTTCAGTTGAGCTGCTGGAAACTTGTGACTTTTCATAAAATGGCATTTCTCATGTATTGCGAAAAAAATTTTGTGAAATACAATACATGCGTGAAAATACCGTAGATTTTATGATAAATGGTCCCTATAAAGGGAGACCTGCGCGATGGTGCACCGCACCCTGCATTCTTACGGCCAGCACCCCCGTACGTGTCAACGTCTGTTTATTCTGTGTATCTTCATGTAACTTCATCCCAGGGTTATAATTACTGATGGACGACGCAGCTTTATACACATTATTTATAATAAATATGACCACCTCTGTTAAATGAGGCTACATCAGTGCAGTCGCAGTCCATTGTATACCTACTGTATCATTTAATGGATATTGTTGTGCACACTCGTAGTACACTGATTGTTCTGCGTACGTAGACAGTACAGTCCCTGCAATACAGCAGGCACCCCACAGTTCCCGCAACACATGCACACTGCCTGCATTAGTGAGCAAACTGCCACTGTTATCGTAAAAAATGTATATGATTGTATGCTTTCTAGCGTTCTCTTAGAAAAGTTCATTTTATGGTGTTTCATTATAATTTGCTAATAATATCTAATTATATCTCAACTCATGTATGAATGTCTGAAGAGTATGCCTGTTGCTTTTTAATCCGAAATACCAATAAATACTGAATTTATTAGCAAATCATTAGGCCGAGGTACATTGCACCTCACCTCTCCCGTTATAACTCTTCGCTAGGAGTCTCCCTCTGTAGAGCTAATATGATTAAATGTGCTAGTCACCAGCATTTTTGTAATCCCTGCTCAAAGGAATAAACAAGGTGTAAGTTATAGAGTTGCTTTGAAGCACTAACTTCTACACATGAAAAAAAAACTCTACTTAAGAATATCATTTATGACCGGATTTATGGCCTGTTTCTAGCCCTCGGATTGACGAATTTCATTACCTACAACTGGGATATTTATATCGCCGAAAGATACAGAAAAATATCGAAAAATGGGGGAAGTCATTAACAACACTGGTTATTATATTGCTGAGTAAATTTCATACAGTTCAGCATTATGAAATGCTGATGCATTGCAATAAAACGCAGAAGACTTACTTCTTAACCTGATAGAGCTAACCTACCAGAGCAAAAAATTTTTTTCTCGTAATGTTGCAAAAAATGTTTTGTTAGCAACATAGCCACAAGGACTGTACAAGAGCTTACTATGTTATAACTGTTATAGCTATGCCGCATTCTCTCGCCAAGGAATTTTGATTCGAGGAAGTAACAACGGCTGCAAAGATTAGAAACTGGACATTGCGGTAGGCCTGCTGTCTCTCTGACTGAGTGGCTGCACGAATGGCTGGGAGCCTGAGATAAATGGAAAGGGATGACTGGGGGTCTGTGATAGATGAAAAGGGATGACTGGGAGCCTGTGACAGATGGAAAGGGATTAGATTAGATTAGATAGGCGGCAGTGGACGAACCAACAGGCCCATTCTCAAAGAGACACCGGAACTTAAGCCACGCCTTCTATGAGCTATTGCCATTATTTTAGTGGGATAGAGAAGACTAGGGAAAAGAGAAGCAAAAAAGAGGAAGGAGAAGAGTCTCAGCAAAAGAGACGATCATGAATGCACGCAATCATGATGAATAACCGCTGCTTGAATAACCGCGTAGTTGGAGCGGAAGAGAGAAGAAGACGGATTTAGGAAGTCTCGAAGGCTTCGGCCGTTAAAAGTGTGCGACTCCTGGAGGAGGAATCCTTAGCTGTGGGGGGTGTCTCTCCCAATGTATGTCAAGACGATTTTTAAACGCATTGACTGATTGTACACTAATAACGTGGGAAGTAAGTCTATTCCAAATAGTGACTATGAAATACGGAAAGAACTGCTGACTTAAGGTCGTTCTTCGAGCTTTATGCTCGAGCTTTTGACCGTTGTTTCACAAGCGATCATTGAGATCTCTTTCAAAGAGTCCCGTTGTAGGTATGTCGTTGAAGCCATTCAAATACTTGAATGTTTCTATTAGTTGCCCCCTGAGTCGTCTTTGCTCGAGAGAGATCAGACCGAGTTCCTTTAGGTGATATTCATATGGCTTGTTTCGCAGCTGAGGTCTCAATGTCGTTTCTCTGCTTTGGATTCTTTCCATGTTATCGATATCTATGCACAGATGTGGCAACCAGAATTGAACAGCAAATTCTGAGTGGGGCCTCACTAATGCCTTGTAAAGGGGAACGATGACGTCCTTGGACTTGTATTCAAAATTTCTCGTGAAGAGTAAGAGTACCTGCCATTCCCCACTCATGACAACTTGCTGACTGTGCTGCAGTTTGCTTGTAATAGTGATTCCCAAGTCACGTTGTTGGGTGACAGTAGCCAATTCAGCCCCATTCATTTTCAATGGAGTTGAAGGGTTCACGAGCCCCACGTGCATTACTGAGCATTTGCCGACATTAAAGCTCATCTGCCACGTTGTGCTCCATGCCATGAGGTGGTCAAGGTCTTTTTGGAGCTCGGTTCGTTTCGTGGCAGGATGACATTGTTTTGTATCATCGGCAAATTTACTGATTTTACTACGTATGTTAAGATCCAGATCATTGATGCAAATTTAGAACAGTCTGGGAGCCTGTGAAAGATGGAAAGGGATGACTGGGAGCCTGTGATAAAAGGAAAGGCATGACTGGGAGCCTGTGATAGATGGAAAGGGATGACTGGTAGCTAATGACAGATGGAAAGGGATGACTGGGAGCCTGTGACAAATGGAAAGGAATGATTGGGAAGCCTGTGGCAGATGGAAAGGGATGACTGGTAGCCTGTGACAGATGTTGAGGGATGACTGGGAGCCTGTGTTTGGTGGAAAAGGATGACTGGGAGCCTGTGACTGGTGGGAAAGGATGACTTGGAGCTTGTGATTGGTGGAAAGGGAGCAGTCATCAAAAAAAAAAAAAAATTTGACCATCATGGTGAAATGTGGGCGTGTTCCTTCCATCTATTAGCCCTTAACCATTTAGTGCCCACTACATGTACACATATGTTAACGTTTTATTTAGAGTTATTCCTATGAAAAGTGATGTTCAGTTATTCTAAGACTAAAGGGTTAACATACTAATTTACGAAGTTACAGCAGTTTGGTAGGAACAACGAACAAAAACTAGGTAATGCTGGACGAGTGCCGGTATACAGTACTCGGGCTAGCAACTGCTCGTCGAGTATACTCGGGCTAGTAACGTAAGGGGTTAAACCTTTTCACTCTTGCCAGCTTCCTTAGAATAAACTTACTGTCAAAGCTCAGGCCTCTCCTAATCCCAGCATTCTTGTAGACTTCACTGTACAATCTGGCAAGAAATGTTACTACTTAAACATCGCTACAGTGCCCCGGTAGCTGCATGCTTCCGTTCTCAGCTATAACACCTTGTATCGCTCGTTCGATGCCCCGTGAGGCACACGAGCTCTTTGCAGATCTTGGTGTACTGACTCGGCAGTTGTGTGTGCATGCACGGCGCCGTGGCGGAACTGCCTTCCTCAGAGATGAGGGAGGTGGGGGTCTCGGGTCATTTGTTCCTTCCGTCAACTTGGCGCCATAGTTCGTGACCCGAGGGCGACTGAGACAACACTTGCTCATCTGGGGCCAGGGGGCCTATACCCGCAGCAGAAACCAGTGCATGTGGGTTTCCCAGGTGAGGGTGTGGTCTAAGTTGACTTTACCTTTACCGCGATTTTCTCTCTTTGACGACTTCATCTGAATCTTGCCAAGGTAATTGGGCTGCATGTGTTCTACGTTTTTTTTCTCTTCTTCGAACATGACTAGATTGGTTAGGTTAAGTTCAAATTTTTACAATAAAGTATTGTTTTATGAATGAGTGCCGACGGCACGCTGAAATATTGGCAAGTGAAATATTCATCTCGATAATTCACTTCTTGTACACCAGGACGTTCAAATACTTGACTTAAATCACAATGGCATCAGTAAAGGTGCTGTCAACTGACCCAGAATATTTTAGTAGGAGAATTACCCCATTGCCGAACTAATAATATTTCCGAACAAACATCATTATTTGATAGGTTTATTACACAAACCTATCAAATAATCACTGGTTGTTAGGAAATTAGGTTAATTCGGCAAGTGGGTAAATCCCCTATGTGCAAGCGAATCACTTTTGACTTGTCTGAATCTTCAAACATGAGAACTGCGGCCACTACTTAGAATCGAGTTTCAGGCGAGAGCTCAAAGTTGCTTTTCCCGAAGACTGTCGAAATCTCTAGCACATTCGAGTAGCTGCTAACACATCCAACGCCATTCAAAATAACGATACCAACATTCCGATGTGACATTTCGGGCAGGTGAAGACGTTGTAGTATTCTATATATATATATACTTTCTGAACGTTCATGTGTTCGAAATTAAACGTAAAGATTGCCTGTACAAACGCTAGTCAAAAGAACAAATTTCTTCAGCTAATTATCCGGATGTTTTTTTAAGCTCCTGCGAAAGTAACTCTGAGTTTACCAAAAATGTGTAAAAATGTGTAATCAGTCGGTTCAGTTTGGCCAGCAAGTGCGTTACTTAAATTTCGGACATTTCTTCAAACTTGGGAGGAATTCGTTAATTAAATTTCGGACATTTCTTCAAACTTGGGAGGAATTCGTTACTTAAATTTCGGACATTTCTTCAAACTTGGGAGGAATTCGTTAATTAAATTTCGGACATTTCTTCTAACTTGGGAGGAATTGTAACTCAAATGGACACATCATGCAACGCATTCAGACGCGGAGATGACAAAACTCGTTCTTTTGGCTAGTGTGCGTGCATTGTACAAGCCATAAGGGAAACATATATCATTTCATGAACAAATAACGATACTGACACAGAAGATATCAGTGAGGCAGAGGCATAGGATGTGCGTAATGACTGTTAGATTTTTTGTTCATATTTTGTGCTAGCGGGTTTTCTTACAAGCTAAAGGTTTTATATCTTGCGCAGACATATAACCATCAAAGACGAACGCATAGATTTTGTATCAGGTTTAATCTGCCAGTGCCAGGATATCTTTGCTATCAGGTGATTATTGTTCTTTCATTAAAAAAACTTTCTTTCAGCGGTCAATGTGCGGTGTATAAATTGCCATGTCTCAAGCTCTGATTTTGATTATTGTACAATGCTTTCTGCTTTTTATTTCTTGCTTTCATACTGAAACTCTCGATATAAGAATCTATATTAAGGAACTAACTGGACTAGTGGCTTAATTTTTTGATATCGAAAAAAAAATCAGCTTTAACAAAATATTTATTGAGTATTATTTCTTTAAATAAAACTGCCTCTCAAGCTCTCTCAATGAGAGAGTGTCTGACAAAAATCTGACTAAACAGAAAAGGAAAACAATGGTTTGGAATTCTTTTCAATGATGTTCAAAAATAAAAGTTGCAATGATGATCAGCATAACATAAAGTTTGCCTTAGTCGAACTGTAATATTTATCTCCTACACTAAATGAGGGGGATTTGCTTCAGGAGTTACCGAAGCTGATTCACTGGATGCAGATAATGATGTTTACTACTTAAACATCGCTACAGTGCGAGGTCACTTTTTCAGTTTGTTTTACTATTTGCCTAGCAAACGGTACGCTGTACCCAAGTATCTATTGATTGGGACTCTATGAGAACTGCTTCCTAGCAATGGGGCAGTGAACGCTTCACTTGCACTTGAATTGACTTAGTTACGGTCCTCTTAAGGCTGGTGTGCACATTACTTTTTCACGTGCGTTCTTACTTCACGGAGCTCGAATGCCGGTCATTAACAGCAAAATGCACAACTTTCTTTGCTGCAGTTCATTAAAAATTTGAAATGATAATACTAACTCAGTTAACTTGGCCACCAACTTGTCTTACAGTTATCTTTTAGTAAGCAGCCTTTGCCAGGACACTACAAAGCATTGGGTTGTTTTTATACATGAACGAATATCAAACTGCATGGAATGCTTGTTGGCGTATGACCTCATTCGCGAAGGGAGGGCTGTGGAGGAGCTCTAAAGGGTCTGAGTTAGCAGTTTAGAATTTTTCACTTCTAGGTCAACCCACCTGGCCGCCAGCAAGACATTGTGACAATGCTCAATGCTTTCTGGTAGTTTGTGCGTGGAGAAACATGCAGATATAAACAACTACAAAACGCAATCATTATTTCCTCTCTAACTTCGTTCGCCAGTGATGAAGACCAACATGTGAAAATGTTTTTACTAGGATCTAGAGCAGCGATTCTCAACGCTTTCGTATCCGTAAACCATCATCCTAAAGTGTTACATCACGCAACGCCTAGGACACAAAAAATTTCGGTAAAGTAGAGCAATTCCAGTGTTTTGTGGTCCAAAGAATGTAGTTTCTCGTTGCAATTTTAGAACATCTTAATAGTATTTCTTTCAAACTGTAGTCTGACCATTTTATCAAGGCAGTTCGGTCGTGGTCAAATTCTTCAATAGCGTTGCCAATTCTATGGATATTTCTAATATTTTGTTCCGCCCATATCTTACCCCCGCCCACTAACTGTAGAAATACCCACAGAATTGGTGCCGCTATAGAGAATTTTCACCACGACCGAACTGCCTTGATAGAAAGGTCAGACTATACTTATAACTATTTAGTATTTTGAGACGTTAGCTGTAATATTCGCTGAGTGTACTAGTAGCAGCTTGATTGACAGTTTGCTGCGGCTCTATTTAAATAGAAAACATGGTAGTACTTTCACCATCAATGAAGCAAAATAATGATATCATGGAATCAGTTAGAATTATTGTAGCAAAGTAACACGCCGTAGTCACAATAATAATAATAATAATAATTTAAAAGTGATTATACCTTCAGCATGATAAGAACAAAGTAACATATCGTTAATAAAAAATACCAGAAACTACAAGTCATTAAAAAAATAAGATCAACATTTGAAATTGCTCTTTGTTTTCTGTGTTGATCCAGTAGCCGTATTGAATGAAATAAAGCTGAAAAATCTTTGTGCAAAGGATGAATAAATTTTGGATGCATTTTTTTACTTTTAAAAGCTTAATAAATTCCTAGAAGGACCACATTACGGTATAATATAAATAAAAATGCTGAATGTGAGAATAATCAGTTTCACCTTTTCAGTGCTTATGCGACTCGAAAAATAAGTAAGTAATTACAACATGATCCTAGATATAATTAACGACAGACAATAGTTACGAGTCTTACGACTAATTTGATATAATCAAATGCATATAGGTGCATCATAGTTGACAACAGCTACGTTCTATCTAAATTTAGTCGCTATTATGAATGGCATCATCGCTTCACGAGTTCATTTCCTGCTTATTATGGCATTTTTGATGGCAGCGGTGCCATATTATCCTAAGAAAAGAAAGATTTCAGCCAAGCAAGCAGCCCATATTTTACAAAAGCTACGCCACGACGAACACAGAAAATTCTCCGTATCATCGCCCGATATTTACCGTAAGTGTTCCATGAGTAATAGCATATTGTAACAGATCACAACAATATAATTATAGTTTAATATGTCACATATTATCTGTTAATAAAAGAAACAATAATATGTTATTTTGAATAGCAATAATAATAATAACTTGCTACATTTATGACTATTATTGTATATTTTACAATTATTTGTTTGTTCGCCTCAAGGAGATTTTATATTAAAGCTCCTTGGTTTCCCTGAAGACGGGCTGTGCTTAATAGCTCGAAAGCTTGGGGTTAAATAAATAAAAATCCCAGAAATTTTTCAATAAAAACTTCCTCATGAGTACACCTGGGTGTCAACGCATATTTCAAGATATACTATATAGCGATGAAGCTTAATTTGAGCATATGGCACGGTACACTTCGTCATTAATGATAGAAGGTCACACGAACCTCTTAATTTACAGGAATCAGTCTTCACACCACCGGTCTGAGTGCCACGTACTTCTGTGCCATTCAGTTCTTCGTTGCGGCTTTGGTGGTGGTCATATCAACTGCGGGTATGTACGGAACTATTTATCATGTGTGTCTTAAGTGAAGCATTTGTTGCGTTAAAAGGATAAATTTTCGATACTGATGCCTAGGTAATCCGTTAATAGACATGTTCCCTCTTTCTCTTCAAATGGTAAGAAAAATATACTCACACGTTATATAAGAAACCATATTCGGGGATGTGATCTACACATGAATTCGTTGTCATTCTCAAGCAGTGGAACCATTTTTCTGTGTTTTCTAAGAGTAAGACTTCACTGTAGACAATGTGTTCTTCCTTCATTCTTAACATTTTCTATAGCCTCTGCAGTAAAGGGAAAGCCTTGTCTTATAGGAAACAGTATAGAAATTGTGACTAACTGAATTTCGCTTTCGATAAATTCAAAATGACAAATTGAGCTTCTGAAAATTAAATGACTGATTGAATTTTCCTCCTGACAACTGAGCTAGAGAATTGAGTGACTCGTTGATTTTCGCTTATGACAAATTGAGCTGTATAAGTGACAAATTGAAATTTTTCCTTATGACAAATTGACTATCACAAGTGAAAGTTTAGGCTTCAGAAATGACGAATTAAATAACTCTATTGCCAAAGTAATATTCAGAAGCGGTAAATTGTATGTCTCTGGGGTAGTAGCAGCAGATTAGAGATTCTGCCTTTCACTCTCAAGGCCACAAGTTCAAACCTCCCTACCAGGTGGACAAGTTCTTTGCGGCGTTTGACTGCTGTGGGTCTGTTGACCTTTTCCAGCAATGGGATGGGTTGAAGGGGGCGTAGATTGTTGCATTGGGTCTTTCGACACTGATGGCTTATCTCTAGACGATCTTTAATCGACTGCTGCCGTATGCTTCTCTAGGGCCTGTTGGCCTCCTGCAGCACAAAACCAGTGCTTGTGGGTTTCCCAGTTGGGGGTACGGTCAAATTGACCTTATGTTTACTTTTCAGAAATGTCAGTTTGAAAAGCGGTCTTCACACATAAAATTAGAAATACAAACTGATATTCCCTCTTGACAAATTCAGCTTCAGAAATGACAAAATGAATTTGACTTCTGACAAATTGAGCCTCAAAATGATAAATTGAATTAACCTCTTCACAAAAGCGAGCTTCAAAATTTGCCAATTAGATTTGACTCTAAACAACGTGAACTTTGAAAGTGATTAATTGAATATCGCTCCTCATAAATTGATCATCAGAAATCGACACCTGTAATTTCAGTCGCATTATTTTACCTTGACATGCACAGTCATATATTATCTCTCTTTTATTGGCCTAGCAACTCTCATAACCGTGGAATGAATGTGGAGAAATAAGACGCAATAAGTACATTGTGTTTTTTTTTTTTGCAACTAACTGTATCAGTTAGTGATGACTTATCAAACCTAACGTAATAACTGCTTATTGCATGCTTCAGATATGGAGAGGAACTACTCCGTGAATGGGACATGGATGTTTTCCACTCTGGCGGTGGCCATCTCGTATTCTGGTAAGGCCTCATACATACCAATTTTACAGAAAATTCACTTTCTACCGCAGTAATTTTATTTTTCTTTTGCTACCTACTGCTTCCACGTAGCCTACCAATTTCCACACCTTCACTTCAATGATATACGAAAGCTTCCTTCTTCTGGCAACATTATAGTCATTGCATACTGTGCTTGCATCGAGTCAGTAGTAACTTTAATTTTCTGTTGGCACACATTCCACTTCCATGTGACAGCTGTCTGGAAGTCGGACATTAATTTTGCATCAACCTGATATAATAAACAACATGCATTATACAGAAATACTACTGAGTAACGGGAACAAGTACAGTATTACTATAAGGAGTGACGTGAGTAGGCATCAAATGAAGGGAGAAAATAATTGCTTGAAACCAATCCATGTTTCCTATAAGTAATCCCAGATCCTTTACTGATCATGAACTAAATTGGCCTATATTACCTCTGTG
>LQNS02277100.1:3142464-3154921 GCA_001587735.2 Parhyale hawaiensis
AAAAATTCGGTAATGAGCGTTGCTGTGTGTAGTTAGTGAATTTCATTGTTGATATTTGGCCAGATCTGCGTAGCACTAAATTCCCTATCCCCCACCTGGTGTCACGTCTTGTTTAATTTGTCAGAGGTAACGCTCAAAACCCGTAACATTAGGATCACTTGTCGGAAGCCCTGTAATTGATGGGTTATGATCACTAACCGTAAGCCCTGTTATTAATGGGTTAAGATCCCTGCTCAAGAGTCCTCCAAAAATGGTCTATACAGCAGTGAAAGCTAAAATAAAAATATTATTAATGATAATACCGCTATTTTAAGTAGAAGAAGTGCAAAACTATAAACACAGGCGTCCTCACGGCGTACATACAAAAGTATATTTATCAATATACATAGTTGTGAACATTGCACATCATTATACGTGAGTGCTCCCTTTCTGTATGCTTTTCAAAAGATTTGCTCAGCACGCTGGGAGAAGCCGTCGTCGTACTGGCAACATTCTTACACGACCTCCATTTTCTTTTGTTCGACGACTGCACGCCGAGACGTGCGGCTGGAGTGTACGCTTAGAAAACTTTCAAACGCTTACTCTGGGCAACTGCTCTAAGTTTGAGTTCCACGAATCGTTTGATATTGTTAGACAGAAACCAATTTAAATGACTCAAATAATGCTCATTCTCTTCATAAACTTGGTTAATAGGAGTTTTACAATTTTTATTAGTGAAATTCTTTACTCATGTTTCAGCAGTTGGTTCTAGAACATTTTTTGACGGGTGGAATTTCAAAACGGTTTCCAATTTTGTAACTTGACGTCCATACCTATTATTTATTTTTCTTTCGTTTCATTAAAAGCTATAATAAAATGGCTTCATTATGACAATTCTGGTACTAGCCTTTTTATGTGACTGGGAGGTAAATCAGACTTTCGCATGTTGCAGTATAAATGGCACTGGCACTGCTGCCTACTTTTAGTTATGCCACTTTGCAAATCAGTAAAGCAACTCAAATGATTTGTGAGAGCGCACGATCCACAGCATGGAATGTCCTCCCGCAACCAGAGCCGCACAGACACTGAGCGTTGAACGGACATTCTACGCAGCTTGTCGACATTCTGTGAAAGATCTTTACTGTTGCCTAGATAGCCTCGTAGTTTTGATACATTGGGTCTGGAAAATCTTCAAGACTCTTGTTGATTTCTTATGATGAAAGTGAACTATACTAATAATAATTACTGACTTGGGACTGTATACGTTTGATAATAAAACTTGAACAACTATTTATTAAAAATTTTTAAAACTTTAAAATTTAAAACTTTTTATCTTGTTATCACCCGCGAATGAAGTCAGAAGGTAATAATGTTTTCACTTGAGATTTAAGTATATAAATATATATATTTTTGTCTGTCCACCCAAAAACTGGTAGAAAGAGTTGAGCAATGCTCATTACTTTTGCAAGGAGTTTGGTGGGTTGATATAGATGTGACCTATGCCCAAAAACTAGGCCTAGTTGGCCATTAGAAATGACGGCGTTGAATTTGCCTCCGCCGTGGCTGATTGTCTTACGCCACGAGGCGTTTAAGTTTACTATGCAATTATGTGTTAGAAATACGTTATCCGTACCTCGGACAAGCTTACATGCATGTTTAAAAGGAAATAATTTCCACCAAGAAACCATTTCTAACATTTTGTTTCTCTTCAGGAAAAGTGAATGGATTATGCAGAACACGCTGGACATTTCGCTCAGCATTGGCCATCTTCAGAAATTCACAGCACTTATTTTTTCCATGTCGAACATTTTCTACTTTGCCCGAGGAGGAGATGTGCCGATGGTGGTCACGATGGAAATGGTCCCCGTGGTCATATACAACCTACTCCTGGTCTCATATCTTTACGTTCGAGGTGAAAGGGCCGCGAAAAAGGTAAGCAAAATAGTGCCTGCTCCCTATTGGTTATCTCTATATTCGAAGTGAAAAGGCAGCAGAAAATTAGAGAAAATTTTGCTTGTCCCATGTCAAATATCTCCACATGCGACGTGAAAAAATTGCAAGAAAAAGGCAAAGGAAATCTTTTCTGCACCATGTCTGATATCTCTGCATTCGACGAGAAAAGGCAACATGCAGGAAGCTAAATAAAAATAGAATGCTCCATGACGGATAACTCTATAGCCAAGGTGAAAGGCAAAAGTAAAGTAAATGATATTGCTCCACCACCTTCACTGATATCTTCACATTTTAGGAGAAAATTCGTGACTACAATGTATCAGATCGTATCAATCACATTACGCCTGCCTCTGTTCTGATGTCTCTTCACTCACGGTGGAGAGCCAGTGAGACAAGTAAATAATGCACATCCTGCTTCGTGTATGGTACCTTTACATACCAGGACAAAAAGGACTCCAACCAATTGAATTATTCATCATAGTAAGCAGTGGTATGGTATTTATCGCTGGCTGAATACCTCTACATTCGAGGAGGAGAGGCAGTAGGGCAACAAACTGAAATGGGTCGTCCAATTGGTGGAATAATTGAGCAGAGGAAGATAAACGATGGTCAAAAAAGTGTGAAGTTTTGCGCCTAAGACTGGTATTACAGTTTGCCTCCCGAGTGCTTCACTGGACAAGAAGTAAACAAGATTACTACGCTATAGTAATTGCCGTAGTTACGAGATTCATATGTTGAGAATCAAATATTGCAAGCAAAATAGCTTACTATTAGCTAGCAGACAGGAAATAATTCGTATAGTATGTTTATGGCAGATTAAATAGAGGGCTAATCAAATGTGTTAAATTACATTTACAGTTTTTAGAACTTACAAAAATATGTGGCATACCAATAGATATTCTTCCAAACTGATACATTGAAACCATCAAGTAACATCACTGCATGTTTTCAATTATTTGCAGGTTAATGAAACGAAGTTTATTCTTGAGCACGCCCTGCCTCGAGATGAAGATGCCAAGAAATCAGTAAGTACTTGTCAAATAAAGCACGTTTTATAGCGTCGATACTGACAATTCAAGTGATAATAGGAATGGTTCTCGAAAAAAATTAAATGAATAAGGTTTTCGCCATATTCTATAACCGTCAGCGTCTTTGTTCGATTACAATCTTTAGTATTTTCATCACCCGCGAACGAAATAACAGAGGTGACAATGTTTTCGTTGAAGATTCAACTATACATATATATCTGCATATTTAGAAATATGTATATTTGCCTGTTCACCTAAAACGTGGTCGAAGGAGTTGAGAAATGTTCGCATTTTTTTAGAGAGTTTGGTGGGTTGACCTAGATATGACTAGGCCTAGCTGCGCATCAAAAATGATGTCGGTGAATTTACCTCCACCGCGGCAGACCATTGTACGCCACGAGGCATTCTATTTTTCCTATGTAATTATTAGGAGATCTGAACAGGGCGGTGTGCCCTACCCTTGTTGGACAAAGCATTCATATGATAAACTAGGATTAGCTGGCAATTAAAACTGACTTCTTAGAATTTGCCCCCACCACGGGTGATGGTCTTACGCCACGAGGTGTTCTAATTATCTTTGCAATTATCTACGGTATATCATAAGAGCAATGGTAAACATTATTTCTAGCGCTTTTCGTCACTAATTTAATCATTCTCTGGGGGCTTCCGTACTTCTAATGGAATCCGACAGGGTGGGCTTCTCTCACCGTTGCTTTTCAACATATTTATTGATGACATTCATGACAGACTTAATGGTGGTGGAGTTGAGTGTTTCATGGGCAGGCGCTGCATTAATGCAATCAGTCATGCTGATGATATGGTGCTTCTTGCTCCACATCACAGTTCTCTCCAAAAGCTAGTTTCCATATGTGATGATGAAGCTCAGAAGCTTGATATTGTGTACAACCCGAATAAGACTGTATGTATCTTGCTTGAACCTCAGCGCAGCAAGCAGTGCAGGATCAGACATACATTATTAAGCGGTGTGAAGTTATCCTATATCCACAGCTTTGTGTATATGGGACATCTCATTGATGAAAAACCTGATGATTGCGCAGACATTGGACGACAGGTTAGATGCTTAAATGCTACAGACAATCAGATATTACGGCAGTTTAATAGATGCTCCCTGAATGTCAAGATTCAGCTGTTTAAAACTTATTGCTATCCAATATATGGTAGCTCACTTTAGGCCAAATTCACTTAACAGGCCATCAGTAAGTTGCATGTTGCGTACAATGACATATCCCGACGGTTGGTGGGTGTGCCCAGATTCACAGGAGCTAGTGATGTTTGCGTCGTATGACGTACAGTGTCTCAATATTCTTGCTCGTAAATGCGCATATAGCTTGCAGATGAGAGTAGAAAAGTCTGATAACTCAATGCTCCAAGGGAAATGCTCTAATCCAAGTTATCAGAGTTTGGCGCTCAAGCAGCGGTGGCTTAGGATTCTGTATGTAGGCAACGACCTCCATGATCGGAATGACCTGTAGCTGATGTGCCTATTACCTGCTACTTCTCTAAGCTTCCATTTACGGCACGCAGGCATGAGCTGATATATCTCTGTCTTCCTACTGTACTATTTCCTTTTGATTGCTCGAGGTACGGTAGGACTATATGTGAGCCTGTTGGTATACTGGGGACTGAGCTCTGCGTGCAACTTGTATTATTATTATTGTTACAAGACCCTTGGCCAGGCTAGCTAAAATGAACCGGTGTGTCTCAATCCCACTGTGCAAGGGCAATCTGTTAAATTCTCTGTACCAATGCAGCGAAGAGTTCTTACTCTCTCCTGTGTGAAATTGAGCTGCTCAATGCCATTTGGGTCTGCAGGTGTAGGCTGAGTGTATCTATTTATTCTCATTGTATGTGGCCACCAATAAATGTGACCGGGCCTAATCACTAGGTTGCACTTTGGCTACTTTGTTTATACTTGTGAGCTTGTAAGCGTATTTTGTGAACCCATTGTGTTCTTAATAAAAGTTATTTATTTATTAATTATTAATGGGAAGGGATAACAAAAGCTCGTGCAAAATAGTCAGTGCAAGATATACTGTAGATATTTACCTCCGCCCAGGAGGTTGTTTTCGTCGTGTGTGTCTGTCTGTCTGGCTCTTTGTCTGTCTGTCACCAAGATAACTCAAAAGTTCGGAACCGATTTGGACCAAATTTCCAGGGATTGTTAGGTATGTTAAGAGGAGCGGATGATTAACTTTTGGTGAAGATATGTCAGTCCGTTTGTTTGTTTGCTTGTTTGTTTATCTGCTTCATTTTTCTCAATGCCATAACTCAAAAAGTTATAAATGGATTTTTATGAAATTGACACGAGTTGTTAGGTAAAAAAGGGAGAGTAAATGACCAAATTTTGGTAATGATCCGTTTGTTCGTTCGTTTGTCACTGTTTTTAATTTTATGCTTGTTAGCACAGGAACTTAAAAAATAGTGAATTGATTCCTTATGAAATTTCTAGTGATTGTTAGTAATGTTGAAAGACATAAATGACTAAATTTTAGTGCAGATCGGTTTGTTCGTTTCTATTTTCGAATCATGTTTGTCGTAACGTTTGTTAGCAGTATAATTCAAAAAAGTTATGAACGGATCTTCAAAAAAATTGTACAAGTTGTTATTATTATCAGAAGACACAAATGATTAGATTTTGAAGTTTATGCAAAAAAAAATTATGGTTTCAGAGCCAATTTGAATTCATTGCTACCGTTGCCTCGCTTGGCGGAGGTATGTGCTCTCAGAGTGCTCTAGTTATACAATATGCTTACAATGTAAGCATTATCAAGACATTTAGCCGTATAAGAAAAAATAATTACGTGAAGAACATACTGCGTTAAGACACAACTAACCAATTTATCAATTATTGCATAGCATTTATCTTTTCCAATAGGAAAAAATAACCGTTATTAGATATTAGTGGGTAGACCCTTCCTTCTTTGCAAGGCTCGCGCTCGTTATATAGGGCTAATAGTAGTGAGTTGACGACTTATGATGCTTTATTGCCGTTGCTATGGCGACACAGTGATGATATGGAGACAAGGCCGTGTCGCTTTAAACTATGCCTGGCGAAATCTGAAGACGTTGTCTTAATAGACAAAATTCTAATTGGTCTATGGACTAAGGTTGTTCCCGAGTTCATAACATGTGCTCAAAGTTACCCTATGGTTTCTGATAAGGGAATGTCCATATTTTAAGGACATCTTGGGTAGAATATCTCAAACCCGGTCGTTAGCGAGAAAATGGGGTACAGATTCTCATTTGTTACTACAAATTTTGGCCTTAAATTCAAGAGTGAGTAAGATAAAACTGCTCATATCTCACTTAATTACTATTACAGGTACATGTTTTAGCACTCAAAATGCGTGCCTTGATGTCCTCTATAATTATAATACATGGGTTTGATACAGTTTTAGTTGCATATGCTGATACTTGAATGTCCAAAAATTAAAAAAAACTAAAGAAATAAAGTTGAAATATGCCAGATCTCTAGAAAGCTGTGAATGGGGTACAAATGACAATTTCTTTTTTCATAACATCACACATAACGTTAGGTTATAATGTAAATAACATGTGCCTATGCAATAATTATGTAATTTGATGCTACATTAGATATAAGAAGTTTCGTAAGTTATGACGTTTCAAAACAGCTATTTTCCTAGTGTTGAAACCAGTATAATGAAGTATGTTGGTTCTGCTCTGAAATTTCGGCTAAGGCCATCAATTAGGATGTAGGCACATATCTAATTGCTTATGTAAAGTGCCGTTCACCCTAAATAGGTATAATGGGTCTTTGTGACGCTATAATAAAGCGGGGTCCAGCTAGACCCCGGACTACAAATGTAGAAAAAGACATAATAAACTAGTATTTTTAGTGAGCTATAATACTTAATTAGTACCTAAGGTATGCATAGGGAAAGATTTAAAGAAGATATTAATACATTTTTTTTAGTAATTCATGAAACATTTAGCTAATGTATACAAAAAAGCATTATCTTGCATTTTAATGTAACATTTCCAGTTCCATAAGTTCATATGCACTAAATTTTATGAAGTAACTATTTATTTTCCTTACTTCAAACACACTGAACACAAACATTTTGTGAGAAACTCAAACTGTATTGTAATGTTTTTTTTTTTTTTGTAACTTTAACACTTAGTACACGCTAAAGGTATAGGTGGGTTCACAGGCGACCCCAAACTTTGTGTAAGGAGGGTATAAGGTGCAACAAGCAAGAGCTGCAAAAAGGAATATAAAATATAATAAAATTTAAAAAAAACTGTGGTTACTGGTTACCCTGCTATACCTATCCAAAGTTAAACGAAAAAATGGCGAATCTCAAAGTAAAACAGGTGGTAATATTTGCTGCTAAAATTTTCATAAAACAGACAATTTCATTGTGGGCACCAAATGTGAAGCTTTACGAAAATATGTAAATACAGAAGCACTTTGTTTACAATCGTGGATGAAGGTTGTTGCATTCGAACTCATCATTTTGACATTTAGAGAAAGAGCAACATATTAAGGTTTTGCTGTGGCATGGACAGCGTTCAGTTGCACATTTCAAACAACTGCATTTGGCTGTGAAATCCTCTGGAATTGGATTCTGTGGTACCTGTGGTACAATTTCATATCCATATTGACATGGTCAAATTTCTCATTCTTTGCACGGCTTCGTTTTCAACCACGAGTGCGGGTTCGTGCTCGTACCACCTCTCACTCATCAGGAAGTTATGGATCCGCAGGAGGGTCCAGTGGAGGTGTCGAGCCACTTTTCGTGCCTGCGCTTGTAATCCTTTTGCGCCAGCCCTCCGCATTCGCTTATCACGTGGATGATGGTTTTGTCCGAGCTCATGCGAATTCTAAAGGTTGTTGGCACGTTCTTCCTGTCGATTCTGATTTCGATGTACATTGTTCTGAGGGCTTTCTCTTGAGCTGCTAGAATGGTGCATTCCGTTTCTCGTTTCCGCTCACCCCTCAGAAGAGCCTGGTAGAATGTTGTCTCGAACAGCTTCGAGGTACTGACCGCAACATCCTCATGCTCTTCCATTTTTTAGTCCGATCGAGGCGTCGTCGCCCTTTGGATGGGTTAGCCGTTTCTGATTCTTTCAGCAACTTGGTCTCGATTAAGCATCGTGCCCACGGGTCGTCGCTCTCTCTGAAGTGTTGGGAGAGAGCTCGTCTTTCCGCTTCGACGCAGTCCTCTACGTTGATGAGTCCACGGCCCACCTCTCTTCTATTAAGGTAAAGTCTGTCTACGCACGATCTTGGGTGCACTGCTCGAAAAATAGTCAGAAGCTTCCTGGTTTTGACGTCCATGTCGGTGCAGTTCTACTTGGTTCAGTTGATAATGTCAGCAGAGTAACGGACTACGGATACGGCCCAGGTGTTAATGGCCTTGCTCGTGTTCCCCATTGATGTGTGATTTCAGGACGAGTCGGAAAAAAAAGAGAAAAATGAATTTACCGGCAAAAATTGAAACATCCCAATCGGAAACGAATAGGCATTTGTCCGATGTTATCCGATGCCATTCAGTATTTACTCGTAGGCAGACGATAAATGCCTTTAAATTTCCGATTAGGATGTAAGATTATGAGGGACTAAATTATCTGTAAACTGTTGTTGCCTCCATTGAGGTGTGATTTCTGGACGAGCCGGAGTCGGATGAGGTACTCCTTCCGAATGGAATCTTTCATCGTTCTGTGGAGAATGGTGTTATACTCCATGACACCCAGGTACTTGTAACCTGTCTCCTCAATGTCCTTGATGGTACCTTCTTCGATGGTGATTCCCTCGGACGCAGTAACCTCTCCTTCTTCGATGTTGATGACTCCGCATTTGTTGACGCCGAACTGCATCTTGATGTCTTGAGAGTATTCAGGAGCTGCTCTACTAGTATTATTATTATTATCATTATACGATACGTAAAAAGATTTTTCACCTGGCAGTCTGCAGGAAACAGCACACGATTCTTTAAAAATGGGGCGCGACAGACAAAAACAGTTTACAGAATTTAGTTCATACGGTGGAACTAATGAGAATGAAATTGAATAAATTCCAGCATTAAATTGCTCTTTTTCCCAGTCAGTTATCTACCGAACTATTTCTTGAGGAGGTGGGGCACAATAGGTCTCATAATGAAATAGTGTTTGAAATCTGGACAAAAACATTCCTCATAGTTCTTCAATAACAAGATTTCATTATAATATTTCTAATTCTACACTTCCAGATCGCCGAATTTCGCTCCTCAGTGTCGGACACGTTCGAATTCACTGCTGGAGGACTCGTGTCATACAGCGTCAGAGGAGCGTACTTTGTGAGTCCGGCGTTATAAATTGCTACCACTAAGCACCGTAATAAGCATAACATTTCCTACATTGATATATCCTCAGCAAATAGGAAAACTTTCAGGATGAATCAATCACTAAAACTCTAGGCTATTCAACACGATGTAATATTCATCAAGTACAACTCAACAATTTTTCTAGTTCTTAATTTTTTATTGATACTTTGTTTTTACATTTTGGAGACTTTGTTTCCGCTTTGCTACCTTCCTGCATTGCCGCTAAGCTAATCGTGCACTTCATGATACTAGAAGGGAGAACATATATTATGAGAAATTCATCCTAATTATGCTTTTCATTGTATTCATATAATATATATTATACTAAATGTTAGCCTTCACATCAGCTGGCATAGCAGGCATCATTTATACAGTTTTGGTAATCTCTTCAGATTTTATTTAGTAATTCAGTTGGTAGTATACTTTTCGTTGCTCGAGCATATCCAGAACCACATAAGGAAGCTGCAAAGTTAAAATAAGAGAAAAGAGGAGATATCGTCTGTAAGAAAACGTAAAGCAAACTGCAGTTATTTCATGGTGAACAGACGCCGCTCTTAATAGTATGCAGCTATTCCATGAAGTCAAAATTATGTTTTGAAAAACTTTCATCCAAATGTCTTGTATTGAATTGGCATACACGATGTGCATAAATTTTTCTTATATCTTTTTTAGGAAAAAACAACTTTGGAAATATACGAGTATTTAACGATGATCACTAGAGAAGTTGAAAGAATCGATAGCCATGAAGCATCTGTCGCTCATCATACAGCGTCGATTGAACTTGTTTCATGAAACTAAGTTAATATTACAGGACTGGCAGTTCCTCTTCACAGTAACCACCGTGATGCTGCAGCTGTACGAGAGCGACACACTGAGCTCCGTCACACCATCGTCGTCGCCTTCATATTAGTCATGAAACTTCACACTAAGCTCTCCATGTCCTGGAGTAGGGCTTTCCGTTCGTCAAGATTTGGATAAATCGAGAAACACTCTGCCTCTAGAACTACCTAAATATTGCACTGTTTTATTCCCAGGCAGTAGAGTTTGACTGAGAACTCGTCGAGATCTGGAGCATCCTGGCCGTACCTTTTGGTTGAGCAAATTAGAGGATAAAGTTACACTTTGATATAGAAACGCACAGCAACACAGAGGACACGTTTGTTTCAAAATAACTGGTTCGTCGTTGAGGATTAATCTCATACTGTCTTCTATATATCCACGGGAATAGATTTTCTGTGATTTAGGACTTTTAGGTCACAAAATACTGTATGTTCCAAGTGTGGCGTAAGTAAAAGACTCAGGGAATGTAGTCCCGTGAAAGTCGAGTATCGTTGTCTGTTTCCAGATTTTTTCTTTACGATTTAGATATCATGTTAATGTGTGAGCGAAGCACAGTCATATAATCTATGTGAATAACTCTAGATTACTTAAGTTAGAAAACTATCCAATATAAGCCGTTGTATGTTACTGAATTCGCGCCCCCTCCTCTAGGACTGAAGATGGACCATGGTCTGGGGATTCGGTTAGTTGGCTTCGCCCAACCTATGTTATGGGGACCAGCAGCCCTAGAAGGATTGTGTAGGTTACCTTAGCCATTAGCAATTCCTTCGGGATGTCTGTCTTTCGTGCCCACTTTGTTCCCTTCCACTTTCGTATTCCTACTGATGATACTTTTTCTATTCTTCCTCTTCTCCAGACTCGCTCTGTACACGCGCGTTGATCCTGCATGGGAAGACCTTCGTGCATGGGTGACCTGAATCTATCGACGTGTACTATGTCCCTTATTTCTTCCCTGTTACAAAACCTTAGTTGTGGAGATGGAGGATTAAGCTGTTCATTAAGCTAACCTAATTCGTGCCCATAACGTACAATGTATTTTAAATTTCCGGGCTTTTGCTTAGTATTATCCTTATGTTTGTACTAAGCATGAAAACCTCAGGATGATCTGTCCTAACTTTGTTGGACACAGTCTCCATATGAGAAATAAATGTGTTTTCTTTCTTTCTTTCTCAGTAAATTTTCCGACGTTTCCTAATAAACAAATCCTTAAATAGAACCCATCCAGTAATGGTAGAAATAGTGTTTTTGCACTGGACATTGGATAATATCAGAGTGTTTTCAATTGGACGCCAAAGTGAAGCCTTCCAGCTTTGATTTATGCAAAAAAATTTAGGCTGGTGCCCTGACTTCAATCTGCTCCGATAAATTTCATGTATTGACCCTTAATCGACTTCCTTGGGACTTCCAATTACTCACTCTCGCTCTTCAAAATGGTGATCTCAGCCGGTCCAACGAAGCAAAACCCGATCACTTCAAACACTCCTAGAACGGTTGGAAAAATAACAAGACAAAGCTTTGGCGTGAAATTTCAGATAAGTTAAGCCTCGAAAGTTTAAGGTTGGCACCCAATCAAACGTGTCCTATGTCACCGGAAAAAATAAAGTATTTTGAGAAAGTTCCGTTGAGCTTCAGACTACATGATACTTTTTAAAAATTTTCGTATGTATAGTTAAGTTAGAAGTAAGAAACTATGTATCACCGTTGTGCTGATAAACTATAGTAGATACAATAAATAAACTTACTCGAGATGTAAACACATACATCTTACATTAAATTCACCACCGCTTAACCCTACAAAGGGAGACCCGAGGTGTATTGCACCTCACCCTGCAGAAATTTGCATATTTATAGTTTTCAAATTTCAGTTGAGCTGCTGGAAACTTGTGACTTTTCATAAAATGACATTTTTCATGTATTGCGAAAAAAATTTGTGAAATACAATACATACGTGAAAATACCGTAGATTTTATTATAAATGGTCCCTATAAAGGGAGACCTGCGCGATGGTGCACCGGACCCTACATTCTTACGGCCAGCACCCCCGTACGTGTCAACGTCTGTTTATTCTGTGTATCTTCATGTAACTTCATCCCAGGGTTATAATTACTGATGGACGATGCAGCTTTATACACATTATTTATAATAAATATGATCACCTTAGTTAAATGAGGCTACATCAGTGCAGTCCATTGTATACCTACTGTATCATTTAATGGATATTGTTGTGCACACTCGTAGTACACTGATTGTTCTGCGTACGTAGACAGTACAGTCCCTGCAATACAGCAGGCACCCCACAGTTCCCGCAAC
>LQNS02277100.1:3165531-3186375 GCA_001587735.2 Parhyale hawaiensis
TGGTCATTACATTTGCTAAACGTAACCAGATGTGGTCCTTACATTTGCTAAACGTAACCAGACGTGGTCCTTACATTTGCTAAACGTAACCAGACGTGGTCATCACATTTGCTAAACGTAACCAGATGTGGTCCTTACATGGAAGTCTCTCCTGTGTGAAATTGAGCTGCTCAATGCCATTTGTGACTGCAGGCGTAGGCTGAGTGTATCTATTTATTCTCATTGTACGTGGCCACCAGTATTTGTGACTGGGCCTAATTACTAGGTTGAATTTTAGCTACTTTGTTTGTTTGTACTTGTGAGCCTGTAAGCGTATTTTGTGAACCCATTGTGTTCTTAATAAAGGCTATTTATTTTATTTATTATTTATTAATAATAGAAGGTCACACGAACCTCTTAATTTACAGGAATCAGTCTGCACACCACCGGTCTGAGTGCCACGTACTTCTGTGTCATTCAGTTCTTCGTTGCGGCTTTGGTGGTGGTCATATCAACTGCGGGTATGTAACGGAAGTATTTATCATGTGTGTTTTAAGGGAAGCATTTGTTGCATTGAAGGGATCAATTTTCGATGCTGATGCCTAGGTAATCCGTGATTGGACATGTTCCCTCTCTCTCTTCAAATGGTAACAAATATATACCCACACGTTATATAAGAAACCATTTTCGGAGATGTGATCTACACATGAATTTCTTATCATTCTCAAGCAGTGAAACCATTTTTCGGTGTCTTCAAAGAGTAAGACTTCATTGTAGACAATGTGTTCTTCCTTCATTCTTAACATTTTTTATAGCCTTTGCAGTGAAGGGAAAGCCTTGTCTTATAGGAAACAGTATAGATATTGTGACTAACTGAATTTCGCTTTCGATAAATTCAATTTTACTTTTGACAAATTGAGCTTCCGAATTAAATGACTGATTGGAATTTCCTCCTGACAATTGAGCTTCAAAATTTAGTGACTCGTTGAATTTCGCTTATGACAAATTGAGCTTTATAAAGGTAAAGTCAACTTAGACCACACCCTCACCCGGGAAACCCACATGCACTGGTTAGTGCTGCGGGTTATAGGCCCACTGGCCCCAGATGAGTAAGTGTAGTCGCAGTCACCCTCGGGTCAGCAAGAACAATGGCGCCAATTTGACCGAAGGAACAAATGACCCGAGACTCCCCTCCACAGTGCAGTGCATGCACACACAACTGCCGAGTCAGCACACCAAGATGTGCAAAGAGCTCAAGTGACTGGCGGAGTATCAAACCAGCAAGCGATAAAAGGTGTTAGAGCTGAGACCGGAAGCATGCAGCTATGGTGGCGGCAAATTGAATTGATTGCATTTTTTCCTTATGGCAAATTGACTGTCACAAGTGAAAGTTTGGGCTTCAGAAATGACGAACAAAATAACCCTGTTGCCAAAGTAATATTCAGAAGCGGTAAATTCTATTTCTCTGGGGCAGTAGCAGCAAATTAGAGGTCTGCCCTTGACGCTCAAGGCCACAAGTTCAAACCTCCTACCAGGTAGGCAAGTTCTTTGCGGCGTTTGACGTGAGCAGTTAGCATCCGGCCTGCATACTGCTGTGGGTCTGCTGACCTTTTCCAGCAATAGGGAGGGTTGGAGGGAGCGCAGATTGCTGCATGGGGTCTGCCGACACTGATGGCTTAGCTCTAGACGATCTGTGATCGACTGCAGCCGTATGCTTCTCTAGGGTCTGTTGGCTTATACTTGCAGCACAAAACCAGTGCTTGTGGGTTTCCCAGTTGGGGGTACGGTCAAGTTGACCTTATGTTTACCTTTCAGAAATGTCAGTTTGAAAAGCGATCTTCACACATAAAATTAGAAATCCAAACTGATATTCCCTCATGACAAAGTCAGCTTCAGAAATGACAAAATGAATTTGGCTTCTGACAAATTGAGCCTCAAAACGATAAATTGAATTAACCTCTTCACAAATGCGAGCTTCAAAATTGGCCAATTAGATTTGAGTCTTAACAAAGTGAACTTTGAAAGTGAGTAATTGAATGTCGCTCATCATAAATTGATCATCAGAAATCGACACCTGTAATTTAAGTCGCATTATTTTACCTTGACATGCACAGTCATATATTATCACTCTTTTATTGGCCTGCAACTCTGATAACTAGAGCCCGGACATTGCTTAAAATAAAGCTTCAAGCTTATTTTGCTTAAGCTGCTTAAAAAATGGAAAGATTTTGTAGCGCTTAAAATGCTTCTAAGCGCTCTCAAATGTTTTACTAGCGCTTAACAATTTTTGTTAGTGCTGAAAATTTTTTGTTAGTGCTTAAAATTTTCTGTGTGTGCTAAAAAATTTTTGTCAGTGCTCAAAAATGTTTGCTAGCGCTCAAGATGTTCCAGCTTTTAGCCTATGTTTAAATTGTTCGAAGACCTTTTCCAATATAGGGAGTTATCTTCTACCCACCTATTTATTGTGCGCAACAGGCTAACAACATAAGAGAATAGCGCGTACATAAGGCGTCTTTTTGTAGCCTTTTTCGTAACAAGAATCACGGTGATCATTGTGATCACTGAAAAACACAAGAATGACCAATGATTTTATAAACAAACCAGAGACATCATGTCTAAAGTCAAAATTTGGATTTCAATCGTATTTACACAGAAGACGGCGAGGAATGAATTTTCAGAAATTGTTATTTATTTGAAGTCAGTGCATAAGTGAACTAGCAGTATTTAATGTATTTTGAACATGCACAGGCATAAAACTAATAGCGTGGGCACACGTACGCCAAAGTTGCCTTGCAACGCAACTTAGTATTCAATTGCGCTGCAGCGCCTTTGGCTTCGGCTCGGACTGAAAAGAATATATAAGGTAGACTGAGTCGTGTTTGTAGTTTGTACGTAATAACAAGCAGCAGTGGTGAAGCTTTTAGAATACCTCCTTCTTCTGTGTTGGTTTAAAGTTGCAATGACGCACAGTTTTTGCCTGACATTCAAGCACCATGAGTAGCAGTCACGGCAACGTGACGGCCAAAGTGAAATTTTGCGTGACTGAGCAATTTTTGCTACATATATTGTGTCCACGTTATAATGCCCAATGCAGACGAGAAGCAAAAATTGTCGAGAGTTGCATTTCGCCAACACATGCTCCACTATAGTCTGCGAAAAAGTTGTTTGAAGAGCGAGTTCAGCAGGATGCGTCTAAGCGAATCTTTTTTGTAGCTTTAGAGCAATTCAAAGCAACTTACAGTCCTGTTTTTCCTATTATCGGTTCACTACTATGGTATATAACACCTCCGTTTTTCTTATATCTTTACGTAAATTGTGACGATTGTAACTGCAATGTCAATATGCATTATAAGAAGCACATGTCTTCAGGGTACAACGATGATAGCCGCAGAAATCTTACGTCTGCAAATTTTGTTAAGAATCTAAGGGTCAGTTCACACTTCCCTCATTGTAATAACGCGTTCAGTCACGAAAATGAACTCAAGCTGTACGTCAAGTTTGCCGGCTGCTGTCCACACGTAGGAGCGACCTTCATTCCAATGAATGACACAGCGCGTTCAGATATGATCTCGTTTGTTTACATTTTTGCTTATATTTTGCCTCGGTTTGAAGCTACATTCGTTTCCCATTAATTTACAGCCTTATTTTGATAGAAACAGGCGATTTTCAAAAGATTTAGAGCCTGATAAACCGACAAAATTGAACTCACCACGCATCAATCCGCTTCCTTGTCGAATCAAAGTACAACACTTACAGCTCAACTAGTTTTCTTGTATTAAACGGCAATACAGTGATTCTGATGGTTAAAGTGACGGTAGATGGTACAAAACATTTAGTTGCTGAGTACTATGTACGTTGATTAAAAAACGGGCTTATAATGAACCAATAAAATTTATTTATCAAATGTTCAATTTCATCTCCATGCAACTTTTAAAAACTTTACCCTAGGATAGTGCCGCTGCAAAAACGTTTCAGCCGCTACGTGTCCATTGACAGTTCGACAATTTTGTCTGTCTAAGGTCAGCGAAGATATCGCTCGTCTGCCTGTGGCTTAACGGAACTACAATTCTGAAAGTTAGTAATACAAACAATCACAATAACATTGACCAATTTATCCGTAAATATAAGAAAGCATTACGCACTTTGCATATCAATTTTTGAAATTTTGCTCGTCTAAAGGCTGTAATTACTCTTTGATCATGCATGATCAGCCCGCTCGTGAAATCATAGTTCAATAAATTTTCACCAATGATCACTTTGATTGCTATCAGAATCACGTCAAAAAGTGGTCACAAAAACGCACGGATCATGCAGAATGATCCGCAAGGAGGTCACAAAAAGACGCCTATAGACACTCCATGCACTTTACGTTGCGCTGTGACACAACTCTGCAGAAAAATAAAAAAGTGAGATTGTGTGGCTTCTGTAGCTCTTCACATGAAAAGCCCCATTTTCTCAACAAACTTACAAACTTTTTTTCGAGCTCCTTTATGTAGAAGAGCTAATTGAAGGACTGAAATTCTCTTACACTTTCTAACTGACTTTTGCAATTGTTCCTTATCTTGAAAATAATTTTAATTTTTTTATTCTTTTACCGAAACTATCAGCGGCTTGCAGTGGAAAAAAAAATTCCATGATGGAAATTACTTTTTGTTACCTAGAACGTAACGCCGAAGGTCTATGCCCCAAACAATGCCCCCTTAGAGTTGTTTTCCGTATTGACATAGCTTCAAAAATCTTTGAAATGATATCCTTTTTTGTTTTAAGCGATTATAATAGGAAAATGTTGGTCCTTATTTTGCTTTGTATTTTTTCCCGCCTAAAGTACAATGCTTGTATTCGTCAACATAAGCTCTTATTTTGGATGCTATACTTGCTTATTTTTACTGCTTAAAGCGCTTAAACCGTTGTTGCTTAATGTCCGGGCTCTACTGATAACCGTGGGATGAATGTGGAGAAATAAGACGCAATAAGTACATTGTGTGTGTTTTTTTTTTTTTTGCAACTGTATCAGTTAGTGATGAACTTACCAAACCTAACGTAATAACTGCTTATTGCATGCTACAGATATGGAGAGGAACTACTCCGTGAATGGGACATGGATGTTTTCCACTCTGGCGGTAGCCATCTCGTATTCTGGTAAGGCCTCATGCATACTAATTTTACAGAAAATTCACTTTCTACCGCAGTAATTTTATTTTTCTTTTGCTACCTACTGCTTCCACGTAGCCTACCAGTTTCCACACCTTCACTTCAATGATATACGAAAGCTTTCTTCTTCTGGCAACATTATAGTCATTGCATACTGTGCTTGCATCGAGTCAGTAGTAACTTTAATTTTCTGTTGGCACACATTCCACTTCCATATGACAGCTGTATGGAAGTCGGACATTAATTTTGCATCAACCTGATATAATAAACAACATGCATTATACAGAAATACTACTGAGTAACAGGAACAAGTACAGTATTACTATAAGGAGTGACGTGAGTAGGCATCAAATGAAGGGAGAAAATAATTGCTTGAAACCAATCCATGTTTCCTATAAGTAATCCCAGATCCTTTACTGATCATGAACTAAATTGGCCCATATTACCTCGGTGACATATTTTCACAATGGGAAGGAATACTATAGTTTATACCCACGGCAGCAGCCTGCAATTTGTGAAAGACTTCTGTGCTAAAGGTGCCGAGATCGAACGACGATCCAGCCGAGCGGTCTTTGTGTCATCCGGCGTGCTGAGTCGGTAATTGCTTGGTATGCAGAGATGCGTGGGGTTACTGTACTTACCTGATCAGGAATAGGAGGGTCGGGGCCCGGGTCGTCAAATCATCCGTTTCGGCAATATGGTTCTCAGCGACCCGTGGTCGGCTGCATGCAGCTGTACTTACTCTTCTTGGGGCCAGTTGGCCTATACATGTGCCACGAACCAATACCTCTGGGTTCCCAGTGGAGGGTACAGCCAAAGTTGACTTTACCTTGACTTATCTACCACTCAGAAGTACTTCAGATTCTTTCAAAGCTCAGATTTAAAAAAAAAAATAGCAGAGCAAGGGGCTGCTATCGGTTCAGTAGATGAATATGTTACTACTTAACCCTTCGCACTATAACGGAGAGACCACGTGCCAAGCAGGCAGGCAAAGGCAACCACCACACTGTGAAATGCTATAACTAGTGTACCAGGCCGTCAAGTTGACGGTAGAGAATAAAAGCTGACGATACTTCTATGTTTATTACTTTCGTTATCTTCCTTACCTCACACTGCTCGCTCCTGCTAGGCAAATTCTTCCTTACTATTGGTGACACGAAAAACATATTATTCATCTTCAACCCGCAATCGAGTAAAGCTCATGTAACTTACGGCTCGCTATCATAAATACGTCACGATATATTAGTCGACTTTTTTCCCTAAAAAAGAAAGTTCTTTCATCGATAGTAGAAACCAAGTTCGTTGGTTGTTAGGCGAGTGGGTTAATTGGTCTTTCTGTCTCGATGTGACGGATGAGATGGGAGAAAATTCATACAAAACGGCAAGAGGACATTGCTTGGCGCTTTTTTTCATCTCAGAAATGAAGACAACTAAAATCCCTGTACGTGGCACCTAAAATACTAGACTGCTCTTCCATAGCGAGTATATTTATTCTCTGAGCTCATGATACGGAAATCGAATAGAAAACCAATGAAGAAAAGGTAAAATCATTGCTAGGACTAGAGCTCCGAGAAGAGCGAAGAGAACGGGAATTCATTAGAACATTGTATTTATATATTTGCCGTCATTTAGAGACTGAAAGAGCCAATTGTGACGTAAAGGGGCTTTGATTTTTAGTTGCTCACTTAATGAATTTCGTAGCTAGTATTTCTTTCTTCTGGTCAGTAGTAATAGGAGCAATTCACTTGCTCAACTCCGAAAGAGATGTTGCTTAACTGAATATGAAATCCAGTCCATAAATATATCTGGTGTACCTCTTATTGTGAGCACAACAGTGGATACTGAATTGTACTTCTTTCTTTCACGACAACTATACTGACTCTGAGCCCACAGTGCACAAATTACATAGAGGATCAGCAAAGGTAAAGTCAACTTGATCGTGCCGCCAACTGGGAAACCCGCATGCTCTAGTTTGTGCTGCAGATACAGACCAACAGGCCTCAGAGGAGTTTACGGCCGCAGTCGACCACAGATTGTCTACAGCTATGGCGCAGACTCCATGCGACAATCTGCGACCCCCATCCCTCCCCATTGCTGGGGAAGGTCAGTAAACCCTCAGCAGTACGCAGGCCAAATGCTGACTGATCACATCAAGCGCCGTGGTAGAACTTGCTCAGCTGGGAACGAGGCACGAACCAGCGGCCTTCAGAGTCAATGTCAGATGCTTCAGTCTGCTGCTACTGCGGTGTAAATTCACGTTAGAATAAGGATAAACGTTTGCGGTTCAGCTCAAGTAGTTGTCTTCCTCCGTCACAGTATGACGGCAAGGACGAATAGTTTATTAAGATTAAGTAGTCAACTTCGCTATTCTTCCTCAGTAAGCGACGATCCTACCTGCTGAATCTGCAATTTCTATGAATATAGAAGTAGAAAAGAAGTTATTGTTGAAGCTAAAACCCCAAAAAATAAAATATATTACTCGAGAAGTGGCTAATTGCAGTGTTTGAAAGTTCGTAAATGAAATGCTCTAGTCTTTTTTTCTGGCGATTATGTGATTTTTATCATCCAATACTAAACATAGTGAAATGGGATAAATCCTTATTCTTTGTCGACAGTGTTACAGTTTTGAGTAATAGGACGTCAATTTCTTGTCAATTTCTTGTGCATTCCAGGATCAGTTCTGATGACAACCGTTGTGATGTTCTCCCAAAAGAAGATCCAGCGGCTGCTGGATGATTGGCTACTATCGCCATGCATGGACATCTTCCCGTACCCTCAAACGGAGTCAAAAAATATTCATCTGATACAGAGGTCAAACTCCCAATGGTCATTGATGAAAAGTTGCTTCACTTTCTGGCTGATCATTTCTGTCGCGGATGTACTTTCCATCTGTCCATCAATATACTATAAAGGGACAGGGGAATTCATCTTAAGCTTGGTAAGTAACCTTTTTATATTCTTAAGCATGGGTGCTTCAGTGAGCTATCTCTCTTTCAAACAAAAAAGAAATTAAATAAATGAATAAAATAAAACATGGGCCACTGAAATGATAGTGGTGTTTAAAATTGGAGGAAAATCCTAATCGGTATAGCCTTATTGTGCAAGGTAAAATTTTGTAAAAAAAAAAGTTGAGCTTCGGAGATGGTGTAGGAATTGGGACTTCCTACGCGTCAGTAGCAGTGACAGCATATTAGAGTAACGAGGTCGGCAGTTCGAGTCTGCTGGTCAGGCAGGTGAGTTGTCGCCTCACTTTGCTTACAAGTCTGCAGTCTAAGTCCAAACGCTGTTGCGAGGGTGCTGGCCCTAACCAGCAGCAAGAATAGCCACGGGCAAACATAGGCTGTCGTATAGAGCCTTCAGTCTCTGACGTCACAGCTCTGCTGATCTTTGGTCGACTGCAGCCGTGAGCTTTTTTGGGGGCTATTGGGCATATAGACATCTGTAGCACGAATCAGAGTGGACTTCCCATGTAAAGTGTGCGGTGAAGATGATATTACCTTGACTTTAGATCTGCCTCTACGGTTTCACTGCGTAAAGCGAGTGGTTAGACAATTCTATTTTGCAGTGTGTACAGATTTCTATGCAGTTCCGGTCAGACGTTGCAGCTCTTCTCTACCTCTTGCTTGCGTCAACCATCGCAGACTGCATGACTCCTTTCAACACCTTATTGCGTGCAACCCTGCCAACAGCAGATGGGCAAACCATCAGTAGATTCAGAAACTACTGCCTCAGCCTCAGGTAAAATGGTCAAGATTCACTCACCCGCTTAAATTCCCAAGTCCTCAATTCGTGAAAATTCGAATTTAATCGTGTATTTTTGGAACCACATTAACTGTCAATTCACGATATTCCTGTGGTAATTCATTTTTTCTTTTGTTTAATAACTACGACTTCTGTGCTCGAATTTTTAGTACAACTGTTCCCTTGCATGCAAGCATCGAAAAATGATACGTGCTGTATTTTCCTGATCGCGATACATGTTCAGAATACGTAAAGGTTAAAACACAAAGTGAAATAAAAAAATAGCTAAGCTTTCATTAACAACGAAAATTACCGATGATATAGAACTTGTTTAAACTGAATCAAAATTAGTTGAACGAAATAGTATTAACTAACTTAACCAGCAGCGGCTAACATAAACGATCTAATATCTGAAATTTAGTTGACCTCTACTCATAGTTGACTTGCGTAACACGGGGTATTTCGTTTCGTACGAGACCACAACTAAGCCCACCTTCAAATTAGCCGTCCTTTCTTATAGTTTTCACGACAACAACCCCATTCAGTGCATTAGCTTTTCTGTAATAGGAAGTATAAATGATGTGCAAGATCTTATGTTTTTAGAATTGACTTTTATTCATATGGAGAAACCAAATCTTGACAAATGCCAATCTTCCGTACTCCTAAAATACTCAGGTTTAGTTAACTTTCATTTCAGTTTTTGCTTCGAATCTAGTGGTAAAAATTTTATTACGCTTCTGTTTCCTAGGCGATTTCTTTATCATTTACGCACGATGGCTTTTCTCTGTATTTCAGCACTGAAGATGAATTTATTTTAATCTGAAAAGTTTACTATTGTCGGTAAAAAATAACATGACCTTTAATGAAACAAAATTCGAACTGCTAAGATACGGAAAAATCAAACACTCATTGAATTCACACTGCATACCACATGCGATGGGCATGAAATTGAAAGACAGTCAGTTTTAATGGAGCTCAGAGTGAGAATGCGAGACGATGTTACTATCGGAGAACATATTGCTAGAGTTATCACAGTGTGGAAAAGATTGAATGGATGGGTTTTGCGAATTTTCTCGTCACGCGAAGTAGATGCAATATTTATATTGTGGAAACAATTCTTCCGAGAAAAGAATACTATTCTCCACTTTGAAGGCCGAGTACCAGTAAAAATGCTAGAAAAAATTGAAGCTATCCAAAAAAACGTTCACGGCCAGAATTCGAGGCATGCAGGAGTAAGATTTTCACCAACGACTAGCTGTCTCCATTTGTATTTAGTTCAACGAAGATTTGAGCAATTTACAATCATATATGTTGGAAAAATTCTAGAACGTATCACTGTGAATGAGCGGATTGTCGCCAGACAGTCAGAAAGAACTGGAAGGACTTGTGATATACGCATCCAAACAGAGATGGTGGAAAAGCCGTGGCCAGAAAATACTCTAATAGTTTCGCTGTACGGGGAACAAGATTGTTTAACACTAGAAAGACGGAGACACAGATAGCCCCTAGAAAGACTAACGGGTCTTTTTGACCGGCTTTTTATTTGATCAATTATCATTGACTACAGTGGTGCTAAAGTTACATTTTAATATAGTGGTAAATAAAGTAACAATTTATGAATCAAGATGTGAAATCACATTGTATTATTGAATATTCATTAATAAGCATGCGCTAATATAATTTCTGAACTGAAAGAAACACATATTATGAAATTTCCTCTACTACATGTATGTAGAACCATTTCCACTCCAAGTAAGAGCAATCACTTAAAAAATAAAATAAATTTGAATATATATATGGAAATATTTTTTATAGCAATATACCCTGAGTTAACCGAAGTAAGCGTTCACGGCCACCAAAATTGGATAATATTTACAGATTTGTAATTAAAGTCCCTGCTAATTATTGCTCGGTCTGGCAAATACTACACGTTACCTTCTTTTGGATTCTGGCAGAGCTTTTTCTACATACAAATTTCTAACATTTGACGCATTTGATGGTAGTTTTTTTCTCATTATATTTGTTTATTTGACATGTTTTCCTCTTCTTTTGCGGTGGTTCTTCGGTGCCATCATCTGAATCGGAACAAGCCGAGTTATTACACTGAAGCTCCATCAGGAGTTTCAGAATACACCTTCGGCGACTATATATATTACGTGCTTCCGTAACGTCTCTATAAAAAATAACAAAATTGATTGCCGCAAAGTTTTAGCAGTTATGGGAAACCTGAAGTGGTCATTGCCTTGAAGCCTCTTCTGCACTGTATTATCAAGCCATCTGATCAATATTATCAACACCAGATTCTGTTTTATTACAATATGCCACTAACTCTCGAATTTTTTAGGGGTATTGGTAATGGAGTCAGTTTTATTCACGGAGCTTAGCACCATGACATTTTCCAATATTTTCCTTGGTGCACAATCATGGTTGCATTGTCAGTCTTCAAAATGGTCGAAGAATACAGTGTTTTTTTTTTCTAGACTTTAAAATTGCTGGTACTTCTCGTCTATGTCTATTTGTCTTACCAACAATCATTGTTTTTTTAGATAAGGGAAGTTAAGCCATTTTCAGTGACGTAAAGAAGTAACCGCACGTTTTTATTTTGCGTCCTTTGTTTAGGAAAGGTACAGTAAGTTTGAACACGACGTACTCAAGAGAGTGATTGGTCCTGCGGAGATGGTCATCTTTCCTAAATAAGGAAACATTCAATAAATTATGAGACGGCATTAACTGCAAGCCAGGACTTGATGGTTAGTCTTTCTCGGTATATGGTTGGTTAATTTGAAAACAATTGGCAATATCAATGAACTTTTTTGTATAAACGATCATCTTATGTAAAGAGAAAAAGTCTCGAAATATTAGCTATATCCGAGTATAAAGCGCATGTATTATACCCTAACAGAATTTAGAGCCGCGGCAGAAGCTCAACAGGGCTGCCTGAGGGGGTGTAATACGTACTTAATTACCTTCTGAATGTCCGCCATTCAGGGGTGGTACAGGACGCTGCAGCAGCGACTGTACAGCTGNACTACACGTTACCTTCTTTTGGATTCTGGCAGAGCTTTTTCTACATACAAATTTCTAACATTTGACGCATTTGATGGTAGTTTTTTTCTCATTATATTTGTTTATTTGACATGTTTTCCTCTTCTTTTGCGGTTGTTCTTCGGTGCCATCATCTGAATGAGAACAAGCCGAGTTATTGCACTGAAGCTCCTTCAGGAGTTTCAGAATACACCTTCGGCGACTATATATATTACGTGCTCCGGTAACGTCTCTATAAAAAATAACAAATTGATTGCCGCAAAGTTTTAGCAGTTATGGGAAACCTGAAGTGGTCATTGCCTTGAAGCCTCTTCTGCAGTGTATTATCAAGCCATCTGATCAATATTATCAACACCAGATTCTGTTTTATTACAATATGCCACTGACTCTCGAATTTTTTAGGGGTATTGGTAATGGTGTCAGTTTTATTCACGGAGCTAAGCACCATGACATTTTCTAATATTTTCCTTGATGCACAATCATGGTTGCATTGTCAGTCTTCAAAATAGTCGAAGAATCCAGTGTTTTTTTTTTCAAGTCTTTTAAATTGCTGGTACTTCTCGTCTCTGTCTATTTGTCGTACCAACAATCATTGTTTTTTTAGATAAGGGAAATTAAGCCATTTTCAGTGACGTAAAGAAGTAACCGCACGTTTTTATATTGCGTCCTTTGTTTAGGAAAGGTTCAGTAAGTTTGAACACGACGTACTCAAGAGAGTGATTGGTCCTGCGGAGATGGTCATCTTTCCTAAATAAGGAAACATTCAATAAATTAAGAGACAGCATTAACTGCAAGCCAGGACTTGATGTCAAATTTGTTATGAGACTGGAGACAACCGCTCAAGACACAAATGCAACTTCAATAAACAAGTTTCTGTGGGCACCGATCAAATTGACCGGTTAGTCTTGCTCGGTATATGGTCGGTTTATTTGAAAACCATTGGCAATATCAGTGAACTTTTTTTGTATAAACGATCATCTTATGTAAAGAGAAAAAGTCTCGAAATATTAGCTACAGTATATCCGAGTAAAAAGCGCATGTGTATCATAACTTTGGAAACGCAATACCGGTCAAAATGACCGGTCCGTCTTTCTAGCATTAACAAAATAACTCGGCATTTTCGAAACGCCACTGATATCAAAATTATAGATTTAAAAAAATTGTGGGATTCTCATTTAAAAAGAATACCAGATAGACCAGCGGTCAGCGGTTACGTGAACTGTAGAGATAATTTGCTGCTGGCTCTCTCTTTGGTCGATAACTGCGGTCCCACAGAAGACACCCAGCAGCGTGACTCCACACACGTGGGGTGACGTGAGCAACGTCACCTTGACTTCTTCCGAAGACCCACAAGGTACACAAGGAATGGTATTGTTTAGTGAAAATGGTATGTTAACTATGAAGCTTGGTTCTCCTTTTCACATTATTTCGTTTTACAGAGACTTGGAAACTGTGGCGCAAAATGCATTCTCGCTGTCCATCTGTTTGAGCCACGTTCAGAGGTTCGTCAGCGTCATGTTCGGAGTAGCGAATATCGTGTTCTACCTACGAGGTGGGAAGGTCCCAGATCAATCGTTGATTGAAATTTTACCCCTGATTTGTCATGGAATTCTTATGCTGAACTACTTCTACATCAGAGGTCAACGAGTGTCTGATGAGGTAAATCATTTCTATAGCACTGAATACTTTTGTACTGTTTCTTACTACAGTATGCTATTCTATTAATACTAAACACTTGGATATAGTGATAAATTTGGAGTCTGCTCTAATTACGATACCAAACAATATAGTAACCACCGTTGTGTGTTTATTTATTTATATTTTTGTATGTTTCATGGTTAATTAAATATACTACCGGAGCGCGCGCTCTCACTAATTCCTACCGGAGCCTGTGTGCAGATTTTACCTGCCATTCTGGCTTGTACTGTATCCAGCTGCGTATACAGATACTGTCCACTGCAACTGAATTTAAGATTTTTAATTTTCCAGAAATGGCGATTAACACAGAGCTCGGTATCTTATGCATATGTCAATTCACATAAGTTTCCATTACATCTTGAACGTTAATTTTTTGTAGGTATGAAAATTAGCTCCGAGCTTTTGCTAGCAAATTCTGAGAACTACCTTGTGTTGTTGGCAAGGTGGTGGGCTATTTAACTGCATCTCAAAACTGGCTGCCAGCCAGTCACTCAGCCAGGTTTATTGCTGAAGATAGAGGTATTAAGAGTGGAGGCGTTCAAGCCACAACGGAAAACAAATGCTACCCAGCAACAGGGGCTGGAGGTGCCCTCCAGTAGAATATTCACTCCAAGGCTCCCTGTCACGCTCTTATAGAAATTGATCGGCAAAAAAAATAGGCTAGGTTCCAGGTTTAGTAATTCAGATGCGTTTTCATTCGGATCGATGACCAGGTTGTAGAAGATGACAGAAGTGAAATCCTTATCTCTTAATCTGAATGCATTTCTTGCTTGAAACAGTAACAGTTCTTGGCATCGAAGCAATGAAGTTAATTTGAGCTACTCTTAGCGCGGTTATGGAATCCGATTTCATCACTTTCTCCATACATGTGAACATATGTTTGCCCTGAGTTTGCGACTTATAAATTCAGTAGCTGATCCACGGAGCACAGAAGTAGCAATGATTTTCACGGGACAGTAGAGACGATTCTTTCAGCTTGCTATCTTCCTTAGATGTGCTGAAGGTTCATCCGTCGGTAGCTAAACTACGCGAGGAGGAATTAATTTAATTGAATAGATAGCTGGCAATAAACTGACCAACAGGCTCATTCCCAGAGAGTAGCCGGAAGTTACGCTCCGGCCCTCTATGAGCTATCGCCATTACTTCAAAATTATGGAGAATTCTGTGGAGAAAAGAAGAAGAAAACATAATGATGATAGGCAAGGAGAAGTAATGCAGTTACGCTTTGCTGGTTCCTATCTTAAAAGTTTTTCAGCACCTCTTTTAAGGTGGGGGACGATTGTGTTGCTGCAGAAGAACTGACAGAGAGAGCACTCATCCCTTCTGACAATTTTAGTTAGCCTCTTTAGCCTATTCTCCAGAAAGATGTTAGTCACGGAGGTATGTTAAATTAAAACGGATCTTCAAAAAATCCTCGCAGTCATTTTTGACAGCGTGGGTACTCTACTTGCAGTAACAGTGAAAACTTTTAGGGCGACTCCCTTATCAAGTCATACTGTACCACAAATAATACATTTATTGGGAGCTGTTCTCTCATTATGATTCATTACCACCATATGTAATGGAAATCTCAAGTGCCACTTGTGCAATAGCCAATTGAAACCGTTAAGTTTTGATGGGCTTCGAAGTCAAACATGGAAAATGAGGTAAAAAAACGGATCAATATCTCATTATATCTGCATATTCTATACGGGAGTGAGAAGCTTTTCGGCATTCGTATCAAGTCTCCACTAAAGGATGGTATCACAGTAATCCTTGATATTGTAGTTAAAAGACATTATCACAGTTTCATTAATTTTTTTAAACAGACCTCCCTTAATTTTCAGCGTTTATCATCTGATCCTGTGAATTTGTAATGAATGTCTCATCATGGCTGATGCCAACACATGGGACATGGTGTGGAGTTGATGTCTTTAGGGTAGAGAGTACATGGTAAGCAACTGCGGTTATACAATTGAACCTACAAAACTGAGGTACCCAATTCACTATATAACTTTATTTGTACCCGGTCTTTTGGAAAGACTTGTCTGAAAGTTTCAGTCCCTGTGTTGTTGAAAGTGTTCTCATTGCATGGAATGTAATGAGTTTTCGATCCATTTACGGAAAAAAAAAACAGACATTATAGCAAAGCTAACATAAACGTACAACTGTCTTGCTTCAATGTCAGCGAAAACCCCGTCAAAGTTGCGTAGGCAATGAATGCACTGAACACGCGTTTTCTTGGAATCCGTTTAATATTGAACTTTTATTTCGAACACAATATTTATGGAGGGATTTTTTTTCTAACTCTTTGCAATAAAATTTTCGTCTTACGTCCGTCCTCCAAACATTATTGCTCAAAGGATTATTGGAAAAAAACGTGATGTCACCTCCGTTACCTATTCATGCGACTTGCTAGATTTCCTAAAGGGGTTTCTTCACCATATCCTATCGAGTAGACTATTCAACTTTAAGCCGTGAGCTCAAAGCATATTTATTCTTTTGTTCATGGTACTAACTTGAAAGAGAAATATTCAAGAGTTATCGAACCCCTATAGTAGGACGGTCAACTTAAAGCAGATAGAAATTAAACAGTTAATGCCGTAATTAGTTAAAAACTGTTACTAATCTCTGGTGCTACATGTCTTTAAAAAGATAATACATAAAGGAAAATCAATACTCTGATTTTCTCTTACATTTCTAGGTAAATGAGACAAGACACATTCTCTACTCTACTGCCCCTTTACATGAAAAGACGAAGAAAGAGGTGAGTAGCAGTAGTGTACGTGTGAGACTTAGTTTCCTCCATCCGTTCCACTTGCGCCAAACCTTTAAATTAAGCAGCTATGAAAAAGTGATAGAGCATCTGGAAATTATGTAAAAAAGTATATATTATATATACATTAGGTGCTTTATGGAATTTGAACCCGGGATTCCCGTTTTTACCTCTGTAGTGGAATGGAGCAAGCTTGAGTTCCGGGTTCATATTCCGAGATCCACTTAACTTATTTGTCTGACTGAAAAAATAAATAAGTAAGACTGTGAGCTGCCGTCCTGGACAATGCCAGGTACAAGCGGAGAAAGAAAAATTGTGACATATGAATATATAGGAATATATAGCTATACAACATTTGTAGATGAGACTTCTTTGTGTATATACTTAACGCATTGAGTAGCAACATCTCGAGATATGCATTACATACGTATGTAGAAGAAATCTGCTTTCAGGAATATTTAATTACCCAGATAAAATTAATACGATTCATGCAATATTAGAGCAACATTTACAGCATGGCTATTGAACATGATTTTTCATTGCAAATTTTGTGTATTGTTTTTATGGAGGGCATTAAAATGCCACAAGCTCGCTGATTTATTTTTATCGCTCACCGGAACATAGTATTTCTTAAATCCTTGTATATAAATAGTACTTAAGTTTTGGGAAATTGAATTCTCATCATCAGAAACTATAAACTACATACCATTCGATCCCAGTATAACTAAACCTACTGTCCGTAAATTAGACTTTTTCCATTTTCTGCTACAGCCTAACCACCGTCGATAAAATCAATTCCCTGAAAGTAGCGTGTAGAGCCGCCAGATACCGCTTTTGAGGGTAGGTTCCGGCTCCACATACTTCCGGTTTCCCAGGCCACGCCCACTTCCGGTTTGGGTCCCACAGGCCCCCGCTACACCGGTAGTGCATTGGCTGTTATAAACCGGAAGCTCACGCGCTAGGGGAGCCGCGAGGGTAGCTAACTCTCAAAATCGGGTGTCTGGCGGCTCTACATATTACTACAACTGAAAGCTTTACTCTCCGAGGCCTACCCGCACATAAACTTCAGGTTTTCTTACAAAAACACATTTGCCTTACGATCCGAATGAATTCAAAGATAAACCTCCTACAAATCTTCGGTCCAGTGTTGTATACAAATTTTCTTCCACGAGCGGCTTAGCTCTGTGCAGCATTTCAAAGCCCGCGTTGACCAACATTAAGGTATATCAACCAGAAGAGGTTTACCACTAGCAAAACCTACATATTCAACTCCCCGTCTTCATGGAGAACAGAACAACCATACAATCAGTAGGAAAGCCTTCTCTATCATAGCCTTTTCTAATTTAATAGAACTGACAACTCTAGAATCACCATATATCCATCAAACAAAACCTAGCGTCAATATAATGACTACAGCCGTACCACTCGTCACGATCAATGACTGACGCTTTTTCCTCCGACCGTACTTGCTCGTTTCTTTCCGCTTCCCATACCGTCCGCCGCTTATATAAGGGCCGCCATAGCGCACTATAGTCATTCGCCTCTTAGGTCTCCCCTCCCCCCCCTGTTAACACATGTTCGAACTTAGTTCATCTAAAATAAAAATACTCTTCAAGCATCCCTTGTGGTTTATAATTCCTGATTATGGGAGAAAAGATTACCGAAACGTTATGTTTTAATGAAATTTGTAGATACCTGATATTAGCCTTACTTCAATAAATATATATGTGTGTATATACCGGCTGTGCGGTTTTCAAGACAGCCTTGCAGTATAGAATATATAAACATCTAATCTACGATGTGCTCCCATAAAAGAAGACTTTAATAATTGGAATCCTGCCGTAGGTCTCCGAGTTCCGCTGGGCAGTGCTGCCTGACTTCAAACTGTCCGCTTGGAAGATGGTCTTTTTCACCACGTCAGGCTGGTGGCCGGTAGGTGTTGGTAGGAAATTTATTATATAGTTAATTTAAACAGCATAGTAACCTCGTGAGTTTTATCTCTGCAAATATTGTTCATTTATTTTCTATCAGCAGTACTCTACTGTTGCAACGACACCTAAATTATTATTTAAAGAAAATATTCCAATTATTCACTGTTAGACTTCAGACGATCCTGAGTAAGGATTAGCGTAGATGCTAATCTTCCGCTAAACATATAAAATCGATATTCGCTTTCTTCAACAACACAACAATTTTCTCCATTTTTATGGACGGGAGACCCAAGTTAGGGTATAACTTTTTAACAAACTTCAACCGGGTGTATAAAGCTGGGTTCACACTTCAACTTTCTACTCCCTGTATGAAGCATGAGGCCGGGGCCCCACCGACGCGATGCGAGTTTTGCGGGAGGCATGTTGCCTGTGGCCGACAGCAATGCTCGGTTGCGCTTCCATGGATCCTCCTTCGAAACGTCTTCAGTATATGTTAGGGCTGGTTTTATGCTTCATTTGAGTTATTCCCGTCGTTGATGCGCTGGTGTGATCAGGTTAATAGTTACACATTTTACTGCATCTGAACAAAAAATACTAATATGTGAGCCCGCTGTGGGGCTGAAATTGGTTGTGTACTTTGTTCCTAATCCGTAAGAATATCAGTGAACACGAAAAAAAAAAAAAATAGAGTTGAAGATGACTCATTCCTTCACACTGGTGACTATGAGCAGTGCCGGGTGTTTTGGATAAACAGTCCACGATTTCGAGATCGCGGACAAACTATTGTAGGATTCTGCGACTACCATTGGTTAGTCACCAAGCTTGTTAGTTCAGTCGGACATTCAGAAGCCGATGTGTGTATACTTAGAATTCAGTGCCAGGATCCGAGTTGGTCACTGTAGGTCTTCAGGCTATATATATATATTTCGGTGTTTTGTCTTAGTTACGATCCGGGCGTCGTAGAGCTGCTTTGTGTTCCAGTTGAATTCTCCGGCCTTGCACTGCCCCGGGCGGCGCTCTCGTCGTTCACGACCATTTTGCGCTCAAGTAAGCTTTGCTGCGAGCGCCACTATTAAGATAAACACTGCCTAGGCTAACCTAACCTAGCCTAACCTAACCTACCCTTACCTAACCTAACCTCCTTACCTAACCTTCTAACCTAACCTAACCTAACCTTACCTTACCTAACCTAACCTTACCTAACCTTACCGAGCCTAACCTAACTTATTCAGCGATACAGCGAGCAGCGCGGCGCACCAACTTGAACGCCGCTCACACGCACACGATCTGCGTACACAGACACGCACGGAAATCGTCGCGAACGACGAGAGCGCGCCCCGAGAATTTAGTTTAAAAATAATCCTAAATCGTGAGTAAATAATGCCAGTAATATTCTCGTGCACATCGACAGGACGGCCAGTTTCTGTTCACGGTCACGACGGTGATGGTGCAGCTCTTCGAGTCTGACAAGAATTTGGTGCTTAACGACTCCGCGTGCAGNTAAATAATGCCAGTAATATTCTCGTGCACATCGACAGGACGGCCAGTTTCTGTTCACGGTCACGACGGTGATGGTGCAGCTCTTCGAGTCTGACAAGAATTTGGTGCTTAACGACTCCGCGTGCAGCGACAGTCAAGAACACACAGCAGCTTAGTGTGACGAGATGGGGTTAAGGTTGGCTCTTTCAATATTTCGATGAAGAAAAGCTCTAAAAGGGAATTGTGCTATGAAGGCAGGGACTACGCACTTGTGTAGAGCAATATGTAGAGAGGGGAGCTGCACAAGCGTACTGTTTGGAGAAGGATTGTGTACTAGTGTAGAGTGAGTGGTAGAGTGGAGCCATGAATCTGTGCGCTACATACAGAAGGATGAGAACAGTGCAAGGTACTGTATAGGCAGGGATCATTTACAATTGTTCAGTTCGGTAGCAGCCTTTCTCTTATACAAGTTTGATTAAAAACAATGCTGGATTGTAGGTTTGCTATATCTTTATCAAGTTTCTCCAACTGTCTTAGCTTAAAAACGATTCTTCTATCTTCGGTAAGGTGAAATAGTTGTGCAGTGTTGAATGTTTCGTACTGGTCTTGCTGCTGTTCAGTGGCATCTTCCATTGTTTCTTGTAGAGCTTTCTGCGACGCGTTTCAACCAAGCATTGGTCATCTTCAGGCAGTTGACAGGATTCTGATTGCACTGAGTGGCTGAGATAAAATCTGAATTCTTGGAGATTATTGGCATATAGATGTAGATTATGGAGCGCAAGCAGACTGGTGGACTCGTGGGTGATTGGCTGACGGGCTATAGTTGCTGACCAACTGATCGGTGGTGCAACCGCTGATTCATGCGCTGAATTCTCCGTGTAGCTTTAATAACCGGTGTGTTCCAGTGGTTCGACCATTGATAATAGGCTGCAGGCTTTGGATCAGGAGGGACTCGGTTATTTGTAGGCGCTGGTGGTCTTTCTGCTGCTGTAGTATTTTCGTACCTGTAACGAGCATTTCGCGGGTCAAGGTTACGTTGTGGTGCTGCTGGGTGTGCGTTTTGGG
>LQNS02277100.1:3225895-3238487 GCA_001587735.2 Parhyale hawaiensis
AATTAATTCTATTTCGCGGCATGCACTGAATTTACGTCTTAAAGAAACTTTAAACATGGAGAAAACTAAAGTATTTTGGAGTGTCACCCTATTTTGCATTCCGATGGTCTTTGGGCTTGGTCTATGTGACTGTTGAGAACATGATTCATGCCACAAGCCAAGAAATTTATGAGAGATTTATATTGTATACCCATTACATGGAATGGCACCAGTAAATTATCTTAACTGTCCACGTGACTGCCAGTAGCTACTGTAACATGTATTATTTGTACACACGAGCTTAAAATTGAGCAGATATTACGGAATACGAATTGAAAATATGTAAATCAGTTTAATGGAAGTTTTTAGAATAGTCACGTTGTATATGAGATTAAAGATACGGAATAAAAAGTGTGTATGAACTCTTACGGTAAATGACTTAGAATAAAATAAGCTAAGCCTCAAAAATGCAAATCTATTTAACGGAACTGCAGGCTTACAACGCGTCTGCTCCTTACACTGGCAATGCATTAAATGCATTTACACCATCATATGTGTGAAGGAAGTCTGTGGATTTGATACATTTTTTCTCCGCACCTGGAAAGGCAGAGCGTCTGTAGCCTCGTAATTATGTATAATTTGGCAACGTTATATAAAAAAGTAAATGCTCGTTTACAAAAAATTGGCTGTAATTCCGCAGTATTTATCATAGTGCTTTTTTAATCTATTTACGCTGCATTACGCACGCACATGTCTGTCCTCGGGCCACCAATCGCTAAATACTATTGATCTATTTGCTCCCAACTATATCGCTGAACAAAGAAGATCTAGCGAGCTTCAGCAAATTGCTTCTCAAGTGTTTGTTTAATGATCGAACCTCATTACGAACCTTTGTGTCCTCCGCATGTGCAGCGGACACACGATGCAATGTTTAGTATGCATTAGGCGAAAACGCTGGAGTGAAGTGTTGCAACGGATTCGTTTGAGGAAATCAACATACGTGTAAATATTGTTTGCAGACATAAATATATAGCAGCATGTTTATTGAATTGCGTTATTGTAAAAAAAAAATCAGAAAAATCAGAATTCTTTAAGCGACCTTGATTGGCATTTTCGGTTCTCAAAGACGAATTCAGTAGTATGGTGGTTAACTTGGTTACTTTATCAATAGATATGTTTCATCTTTAGGAATAGTGATGCTTGATGCTTTACTTGCATTTCAAGTGAAGACTTATGGTGATAGCTAGGAATCTTGACCGTTTTAATTTACAGATCCGATAATCTTACAAGCCAAAATTGGATGCATCTTTCTTGTCTAGGTACCTGATTTAAAATTGAGCATGTGTGCTGATAGGGCACTTCCATAAAACTACTAATGAAATTCTTGCATTTGAAAACTGGCTCATACCACAGTAAAATAAAAACGTATGGTTCAGCCCATAATGTGAATGTTTTATGGTGTCCATGCGAATATAATTCTGTGTCTACCAATAGATTTTGTTATCATGTTGGCCGTCAAGTCAATTGGTTCCGAAACTGTCATTAGTAAAGTTTCTTATTTCTCTTCAAAACTTAGATTTAAATACCACTCCGAAAGCTGAACAATTTTCCGCTACTGAAATCGAAACATCAACACAAGTGAATGACCACAGATTGTTGATATTTTCCTGTTTTTAACAACAGAGTTTTTTTTCTTCTTCTAAAGGGCCCTGAGCGCAATTCATAGTGATTGAGTACTACCAATTTTTTCAGATATTTTATAGCTATGAACAAAATCCTTGTTTCTCTCGTGCAATGGCTTTTGGCCTTGGCTTTTGCAGCAGGAGTGCTGCCCTACGTTGGTACGAAGCGAAAAATTTCCAGACGCAAAGCTACTGAGATTTTTCGCCGACTAAACGAAAACGCAAACTGCGAGATTTCGCCAGTTTGGACCGACATACACAGTGAGTCTGACTTAAAACTGGATAAATCCTTAGCCTTTTGGTAAGTGAATAACCCGATAGCGCTTTTTCAATTGGTGTGAAGGCTAATGCCTATAGTGAAGTACCGCCTTAAGCGTAATCTTAGGCATCACTGTACTTCTCGTGTTAGCACGCCAATAATTTATTCTGATGTTTGTTAATAGGCTAGTAAATGGTTTACACATGACTTATCATTTTTAGCCGCCTCTAATGCTTAGGTGACTAGACTATATAGAATTTGCGTTATAGCCATATTTGATATTTTGCAACAACATGCAAGTAGTTTACTGTGTCATATCGTTCATACGATGACAAAAACATATCCTGAGCAAAGGTTCACCTAAGCCGACGCACTACTGATGTTCAAAAATTTACTAGGTAGTCTATAAATACTTTATGGTCATCAATTGAGTCTTTTCCTTAGCATTGATAATGATATAGACAGCTACGTATCTCCGTCGCAAAGGAGATATTAACTGATATTATGTTTGCAAATATGTATATAGTTATACTGAATGTACTCCAAACATGACATTTAGTTTACGGTTGTTTACTCAGAGAATAGTACTAATTATCTGAATGTAAATTACGCCTTACTTTGTTAAAGATAACAGAAATGCATGCTATTATTCGTACACGCTTTCTTCATTCTGCTTTAAAACTTTTCTGAACCTGTTTGTGTGAATGCGAATTCCCAATTATTATTAAAAGGCAAACGAGGTCGATCCTTTTAGGTAAAGCATTGTATGCGACCTTCACCCCCCCCCCATCCAATCGGCGCAGAAATATAAGTTTAGCGAATCCTTTAATCGCTTAGAAAATAATAACTTTATACCACACGTGTCAATAACGTTGAATATTATAGGTTACTTTAAAGCTTTTTGTGTTAAATCAATTTATTATTCAGATGGAGCAATAATGGAAGCATGACTATAAAGCTAAAATTTATTGAATGTCAATGAAATATGATTCTTTTGTGCAGCATTAATACCTATTCAACAGTAAATGGAAACACCAATAAACAGATTTATCTTAGAACTGTGTTTGTCTGAAAGTGTATCTTTTCCAGGACTGGAATTGCGGTGTTCAGCAGTTACAATGACATATTTCATTACTATCCAGGCTCTTATTGTTGGTCTGTTTGTCACGACTGCTTATACAGGTGAGTAACATTAAATATTTCATGTATGTAATTATAGATCAATCAACACTACATTATAAACGCCGTCGTGTGTTTATTTGATTCTATATTTATATGTTTATATATTTAGATATTTGTATGTTTCGGGTCACGCTCTTAAAGAAATAGATCGGCGAAGAATAGGCAGGCCGCAGATTTTGTAATTAGGTTGCGTTTTCTTGGAGATCGGTGACCTGGTTGCAAAAGATGGTTATAGTTGCCTCCCTATTTCTTTCCCTGAAAGTACTTGGTTGAAACACTTCTTGTAATCGCAAAACTAGAGATACTACAAGCTAGCTTCTCTTTGCACGGCCATGCAGTCTTATTTAAATTTTTCTCCCAAAAAGCTCCTTCCTTCCTCCATACATCGAACAATATTTTTGTTCTCAGCTTACCGCGTACAAAATCAGAAGGTAATCAACGAAGGGGGAACGAGGCGATAAAGTTTCTCCCGTAGTAGACATTATTTTTTTTGCGCTTGCCGTGTTCCTTCCTGACGGAGCTGGATCTCTATCTTGACATCCTCGGCTGATTTCACTTCCACACGAAATTTTCGATAAACTGATGGCTGGGTGTGTATCATGGATACGCGGGGGATAATTCATTCATTCACTGAGGCTTTATTGCTGTTTTCATACGTAAGATTTATTCAGCATGTAATCTATGGTGGGAGACGAAATAGTGCTTCTTACTTGAATTAAAGGAGAGAGCACTATCTCTTATCAAAATTTGAGACGGCTGTTGTAGCGTATCCTTCAGAAGCATACTTGTGGCAAAGGTATATTAAATGAAGACGGATAGAAATTTTTCGCTGTCATTTTTTGACAGCACGGGCACTCTAGTACATAATAGTGGCCCAAGACGTCATTATAAATGCCGGCAGAAAATTATAACTTCCGGAAAGCCCCGCTGCCTCCTGTGCTTATAACTGTTCAGAGAGCTTCATAAGTGAAAATTCAGCATTGCGCCTAAAAAAATGGACAAATGTGATAAAGCGTAGTTAAGTGGCAGTCAAGTGCCATAGCATCTTTGAATAATGAATTTGTCCAAACAAGGATATGCAAGCCAAGTCAGGTCCCTCAGCTGGAATCCCCGATACGACCCTCCTATGCAAGATACCGTCCTCGGCTCTTAAATTACTTCCTATCATATTCCCATAGCGCGTGATAGAAAAGATCTACAATATAATAAAACCGATGTGTAGTTAACGATTTTTTTGTTTATTTATCTCTTTATCTATTTATTTATCCATTTTCTATCACGCTTTAGCAAAACAGATAGGCGGAAATTAGCGCAGGTGGGAGGCTCTGGTCGTCCGCTCAAGTTCCATTGAAAACTGATAGGAAGAAAACAGCCCAGGTTGAGGATATATATCTCATGTAGTTCTTTTTCGCCTTCGTTGAAGTCTACGCAATGCAGATACATTCAGCTTCTCAAAGCAATATATCGCGTCGTGAACTCTCTTCTGAGGACTCTTCATCCAAACTTGAACTTCTGATGCTCTCACTGACTACATCTTCAACAGAGCATAGAGTAAGATATTCTTCAGCGATCACCAGGAGGGTAAACTTCACGAGGATTTCTAGGCAGCAAATAATTTTTCCGTTTTGGGTTCTCCGTATTTATTGGGAGCGATATCAATTACGGGCCGAAAAAGTATTGCTTTACAAGATATTGAGTTTCGGCCTGCACGTCTCTCGAACACAAAATTTTTATACAATTTACAATGTGGTAGCTATATAGTCACCCAAGGTGGGCATCTTTGATACGCTCTGAATCAAGGAGGCAATTGCCAAAGTAAAATTCCCGCTACTGATATTTGTCTAATCAGGGAAAGTTGAAATAATTCAACTAGTGAAGATATCGAAGGCTGAATCTGATATGAAGGAGTAGAATCTTCTCCATTTATCGAATCTATGGCAAGGTATAGGGCGACCTTACGTATGAATGCACTTCTTGCATTCCCGAAGTTGGAATCGCAGCACTGAAAATATCTGAAGCTTCCATCAGCACTCTCATGCATCTTGATTCGTAGTTTTTTACCTCAGATAATTTCGTTGCATAAGCAGCTATTCTTCCCATTTTGATGTAATTGTCGACTAAACATCATTCAATAACCAAAAACTATCAGACATATATGACATACTTGGGTATCTATGATATCAAATTGAATTAATTATTTTCAGTGTTGCTAAATTGCCTGCAAAAGTAATTAATTTTTTCACGTCAGAGAAAGAAAATAAGAGTGTCGCTGTTGAGTAATTATGATCGAAGCCGTGCAACCTCATCTGCATGAACCTCAAAGTTCGTAATAGAATGAAGGAAAGCAGGGTTAATGAAGCAGGATCAACACAAATTCTTCCCTGTCATATCTGACAGCGCGAGCACCCTACTATAAATACAGTTATCATAATTAATTTTAAACTCGACGTGAAATATTATATAATACTGATGGTGTACTAGTATCGCAAAGGGGTCCACAGGTCACTTTTTCATTTGTACCATGTAGACAAGTACCCGTAACCTACTTTTGCTGATGTCCATGCGATCATTTAGAGAAATTATTTGCACAAGGCAAATTTTTTTTCTTTTAACTCAAATGTAAGAACAGCCTCTAACTCACAATTACACGCTGATTATAGAAATGCAATTTGATTTTTGATAGCACATTTTCCTAGATATTCGTACTAAGCATTTTGGTTACCCACGACGTGTTTCGCCGTACCTTGGCAGCATACCAATTAAACATTTGCTGCGTATTGGAGAGCTCCTACAATTCAGGAGGCCTACCATCACGTCAGCTACTGGATGCTCCCGTCAAAATTTAATTACCGTTGTTTGTTGTGCTTTCGCCATCTACCGCGCAGATGTGCCATCTTTGAAGCCCTCTGTGCAGGAGGTTCCTGCCGCCCCGGTGCATCTACACGCTGTTGTTGGAGTCGACGCAGCTGACAATGTTTCAAAATTAAAAAAAAAAATACCTGCTTGAAAATTATTTTAAAGCTTTGGGTAACTCGGTATCGCAGCTACGTCTTTCGGTAATAACCTGGCTAAATTTTCGGAAAATCCTAACGTCTTCAGATTCGACCATCTTCAACCCTCCCACCTGATGAGCCGAGGTACGGCGAAACGCGTCGTGGGTAACCAAATTTCTAGTTGTGTTTCTCTTCGTTTTCTTCAGTAACCTATTTGAAAGAATGCCACCTCAAGACAATACTTAACATTTTCTTAGGAATGACATTATCAGACTTGTCTAACCATATATGTGGTGGGCGTTCTTCAACAATATCACTAGTGAAGCACAAGACACAGGACGCCATTATTTGAAAATGGGATGTGGAGGACAAAAACAGTTTTCAGATTTGGAATAACAAAGTGGAGCTCATGAATTTACAGTTGACAGAATTCCAGTAACAAATTGCTTGTTCGAAACTGCTGGAGTTTATTGAGGTCATGGTATGTACACGAAAACGGGGAGTAAAATTAAATAGGGAAAGATATGGCCCCCTCCAGCTGACAGCTACGCGCCACTAAAACTGATGGAGCTGCCAGAAGTATGAGCGCAGCGGGCAACGCACAGCTTGCAGGGCCTTCTGTGCAATCGGTGTCCTAACTTTTTCTTCAAGTAAGCATGAAAACCAGTCGTTTGATGGATACCTCAGCTGTTGAGGCATTACTGTCTGTAGTGGTATATGTATGTATTAATTAATATTTCATCGATCGATCTGGTCTATAGGATACCTATATGTTTTAAAAAGCTTAAAGTCTATGAACCAGAAACAAGCTGCAATGCAGCCTCACTCCGTTACTAAATGCTGACTGAGTATCTGTGGCATTAGCTATTCTCCTCCATTACTAAAGCTGACTGAGCAGCTGTGGTATTTGTTATTGGCTAGTTGTTCCATACGAGCCGGATTTTCTCTGGACGTCAAAAGACCTCTAATAATGACAAATACTCCTATTCTCTGCACTGTGGCTAGGAAGCAGTCGACTTTGACTGGCACCTTCACGCACTGCAACCCTGAACGAAGCTTCCTAGCTACAATCTGCGTAATCTTTTATGTCACTTTCGCTCTATTACGAAGTTCCAATATAATTTAACTTCATAAAATTTCATCAACAGTTAACGGATAGTTAACAGTAGATTAACCAGCTGGCCAGGCCTTTTCTTCAGTAATTTTATCGGCGTTCTTTAGTAATGCTTAAGTTATAACTACATGTACTGGATAGGGCTGAACATGAATGCCTTTGAGGCAAAAACGATTGGACGATTGATGTCATGTGCAATTGGTCAGAGTCATTGAGCAAAGAATGCAACTGTAAGGAATAACTGCAAACCCCCGGCAGCTTAAAATGCTGGTTAGGATTGCGGCGATCCGATGGGCTAAGAACGCCAGAGGCCCTGACTCTGCAATCTCAAGTAATAGAAGACCTCACCTCTCTGGCTGTGAAACGAATTTTAACCTCGATACAACAGTGCTCTTCTTCCCCAAAATCCTAGCCGAAGAAGGGTACTCCCACAGAGGCAGCATGAAAGCAAAAAAGCATCATCGGACTACTTACCCGGAGTCAAATAAAGGAATGATTTTACTCCAAAGTCCAACTCTGCTCGATACTTTGTTTTCCAATAAATTCAGCACTCTTGGTCAAACTTGCCTGGCTCACTTTTATCTTTAGTCAGTCCTTTAGAAAGAAAAGTCATTTGGTCCGCTTATGCCTCAGGGAATATTGCAAAGCCACTGTACGTACCAGCGTTGTTCCTGTACCTGCTCCACTACTGGAGGATTAGTAGATAACCTGAGCAGGGTTACCAATGTGATACATTTTTCACAGTGTAAATGTGAACGTTTTTCAAAGTTAATCCTCAGTTAGAAATCAAAGGAATAAATCTCATACATTGGGTAAGTTCCAAGACTTGGTAGAGTGAATAATTGAACTTAAAAGATATTAATTTCGTTTTACACTGGATAGGATTTCGTCAAGGGTTATCGGCCTCCACTACCCACAGTTTCATCACCTTCGTCGTCATGGCCACGTATTCAGGTACGACTATTGCAGCTGATTGTAATTAAAGTTCATCATCTGGCTTATAATTGATATCTAAGCATTTTAGTCACTAGGGATAAGATCAATGTACGTCAAAATTAGTTATTCAATTCACCCATCCCAAATCTTCAGAGAACCACTCAACAGTTCTTTAGGAACGTGCATATATTCAAAAGTAGATTAAGCAAATAGATGACAATATTCAAGGGGTCTCAGAATATCATAGCTACAATAACAAACCCTGCATGAAGGAGAATCTACCACCATATTTAGCTTGTCATCAGTTTCTGCTTTACACAGCAGTTGAAAACCGGGAGTTTATGAATATTATTGCCCCCGCCAATTATATTTTGTTTGTGTTGATTTCTGTTTGTATTTGTGTCTGCCTGTCCATCTGTCACCAATATAACTCAAGAAGGTATACGCAGATCTTCATGGAATTTAAAAAGGCTAGTAGGTATGTTTCGAAGAACAGATGGGTATCTTTTGGTGAAGATCCGTTCAAACTTTTTTTGTTTCACTTCCCGTGTTGCTTGACAGATAACTCACAAAGCCATAATGGGAATTTCAAGAAATTTACAGGATATGTTAGAGATGTTACGGGAATGGAAGCGAACAAATATTTGTTTTTGTGTTAAGCAGTAATATAACCCAAATAGTTACAAATGATCTTCATGATGTTTGCAAACTGTTAGAAAATAAATATTAGGGGGTATATTTGAACAAATAATTGTGATGATCTATTTAGCCAGGTGTGTGGTTGACTATCTGTATGCCTTAATGCGTTAAAACATGACTGAAGAGGTTATGGACGGATCTCTAAGTAAATTACAAGAATTGTTAGGGATGATAGAGGCACACGTGACCAATATGGCGATGATAGAAAAGAAAATCCTTGATTCAGGGAAAATTTCAAATTTTTCTTTAACGATGCATTACTTGGCGGAAGTATGCGTTGTGAGAATGCTTCTCTAGCTAATATATATATATAAATATATACACACATGTTTCTTTGCAGTGACAGTATTTGTTACGTCGAAGGCTCTTTTATCGAGGAAGGAAGTTCAAGATGTTCTTGATTTTTGGATGCTGTCGCCTGGCGCAAGCATCGAAGTTTCTGACAAAGAAGTGTACAATGAAACTCTTCGCCGCATGCGCGACGGCTGCTCATCTTGGCCCATGAGCAAAGGATCAGCTGCGTTCTACACCTTCAACTTTCTCCTCATCATCGTCCTCAGAGTGAAGCCCATTTTAAATGCTGAAGACAAGGAAACTCAAGCAAGAATAATGCTAACTGGGGTGAGTGTACCCAGTTTTTATTAGCCATTCATGTGAGAACCTGTGTACTTCAACACAAAAGGTATTTAATTTTTCTCCTATACCGGTTCTACATAAATTAGACTATTAAATGTGAAAATATAGTTTGAGTGAAACAGTTAACTGAAGAACCTTTAATATGCAAACACATAACTTATATATTTTTCGTTCCTGGGACCGAATCAGATGCAGTTAAGCAAGCCTAAATAACAGACGATTGGACAAAGCAATGATGATGCAAATTACGATAAAAACGCGTGCATCCAGCTGCCAAAAATCTGTTTTTCCCTTAGTATCAGAGGGTAAAGATTGCTGACTCAACCATAATCGAGATCGCTGAGGTTCTAGCCTTCATCAGAGAGGGAAAATCTCTTAATGTTCGAGAATGCATCGCATCAGCAATTCTTTCACTCATTNCATATAAATTAATTTGTGCTTTGATAATGAATCATTAGTGTCCAAAATTTATATCAATGCTTCTTTACTCTTCACGTGTAGTTCATTTATATATATATAACACATGTATTAATAAATAAACTTGTTTTAACGTATAATTAACCCGAATACGCACATTCACCCAAAATATATCCTAACAACACAACAGAGCTCTTCTTCACCAAAATCCTAGCCGAAAAAGGGTACTCCCACAGAGTCAGCATTAAAGCAAACATGCATCTTCGGACGACTTATCAGGAGTCAAATAAAGGAATGATTTTATTCGAAAGCCCCACTCTACTCGGCACTTTGTTGTTTTCCAATAAATTCAGCACTCTAGGTCAAACTTGCCTGGCTCATTTTTATCTCTAGTCAGTCCTTTAGAAAGAAAAGTCATTTGGTCCGCATATGCCTCAGGGAATATTGCGAAGCTGATCTACGTACCAACGTTGTTCCTGTACCTGCTCCACTACAGCAGGGTTTCTAATGTGATATATTTATCTCAGTGTATATGCGAACGTTTTCCAAACTTAATCTTCAGTTACCTTACCTTGAGTTACCTTGAGAGTCTTCGGAAGAAGTTCAGGTGGCGTTGCTCACATCACCCCACGTGTGTGGAGTCACTCTGCTGGGTGTCTTCTGTGGTGCCGCAGTTTGCGACCAAAGAGAGTGTGAGCAGCGAATTATCTCCACAGTGCACGTAACCGCTGACCACTGGTCTATCTGGTATTCTTCTTAAATGTGAATCCAGCAAATTCAGTTAGATATCAAAAGAGTAAATCTCATAGGTTGGATAAGTTCTAAGACCTTGTGGAGTGAATAATTGAACTTGAAAAATATTAATTCATTTTAAACTGTATAGGATTTCGTCAAGGGATATCGGCCTCCACTACCCACAGTTTCATCTCCTTCGTCGTCATGGCCACGTATTCAGGTACGACTATTGCAGCTGATTGTAATTAAAGTTCTTCATCTGGCTTACATTTGATATCTAAGCACGTTAGTCACTAGGGATAAGATCATTGTGTATCAAAACTAGTTACTCAATTCAACCATCCCAAATCTTCAGAGATGCCTTCAACATTTCTTTGGGCCCGTGAATAAATTCAAAAGTAGATTAAGCGAATAGTTGATAATATTCAAGGCGTCTGAGAATATCATAGCTACAATAACAAATCCTGCATGCCCTGCATGAAGGAGAATCTACCACCATATTTACCTTGTCATCAGTTTCTATTTTACAATGCAGTGCAAACTGGGAGTTAATTAATATTATTGCCCCGGCCAAAGAAATTTTGTTTGAGTTGATTTTTGTTTGTATCTTTTTCTGCCTGTCCATCTGTCACAAATATAACTCAAAAAGGTACAGGCAGATCTTCATGAAATTTGAAGAGACTGTAGGTATGTTACGAAAAACAGATGGGTATCTTTGGTGAAAATCCGTTCAAACGTTTGTTTGTTTCACTTCCTGTGTTTTTTGACAGATAACTCAAAAAGTCACAAACGGACTTTCAAGAAATTTACAGGATATGTTAGACTTGTTCTGAGGAAGGAAGCGAACAAATATTTGTTTATGTGTTAATCAGTAACATAATCCAAATATAGTAATGAATGATCTTCACGATGTTTGCAAACTGTTAGAGAAAATAAATATTAGGGGGTATATATGAGCAAATATTTGAGATGATCTATTTAGCCAGGTGTGTGGTTGACTATCTCTATGCCTTAATGCGTTAAAACATGTCTGAAGAGGTTATGGACGGATCTTTAAGAAAATTATAAGAAGAGTTTGAAATGTTAGAGGCACACATGACCAATATGGCGATGATAGAAAAGAAAATCCTAGACTCAGGGCCAATTCCAATTTTTTTTAACGATGCGTTACTTGACGGAAGTATGCGTTGTGGGGATGCTCCTTTAGCTTATGTATATGTACTCATGTTTTTTGCAGTGACAGTATTTGTTACGTCGAAGGCTCTTTTATCGAGGAAAGAAGTTCAAGGTGTTCTTGATTTTTGGATGCTGTCGCCTGGCGCAAGCATCGAAGTTTCTGACAAAGAAGAGCAGAATGAAACTCTTCGCCGCATGCGCGACGGCTGCTCATCTTGGCCCATGAGCAAAGGGTCAGCTGCTTTCTACACCTTCAACTTTCTCCTCATCATAATCCTCAGAGTGAAGCCTATTTTATCTGCCGAAGATAAGGAAACTCAAACAAGAATTTTGCTAACTGGGGTGAGTGTATCCAGTTTTTATTAGCCTTTCTTGTGAGAACCTGCGTACTTCAACTCAAAAGGTCTTTCATTTTTTTCCTATACCGGTTCTACATAAACTAGGCTATTAAATGTGAAAATATAGTTTGGGTGAAACAGTTAACTGAAGAACCTTTAATATGCAAACACATAACTTATATATTTTTCGTTCCTGGGACCGAATCAGATGCAGTTAAGCAAGCCTAAATAAACGACGATTGGACAAAGCAATGATGATGCAAATTACGATAAAAACGCGTGCATCTAGCTGCCAAAACTCTGTTTTTCCCTTAGTATCAGAGGGTAAAGATTGCTGACTCAACCATAATCGAGATCGCTGAGGTTCTAGCCTTCATCAGAGAGGGAAAATCTCTTAATGTTCGAGAATGCATCGCATCAGCAATTCTTTCACTCATTGTCATTGG
>LQNS02277100.1:3243374-3274973 GCA_001587735.2 Parhyale hawaiensis
GTCTGATCTCTTTCGAGCAAAGACGTCTCAGGGGGCAACTAATAGAAACATTCAAGTATTTGAACGGCTTCAACGATGTACCTACAACGGGGCTCTTTGAAAGAGACCTCAATAATCGCTTGCGAAACAACGGCCAAAAACTCAAGCATAAAGCTCGAAGAACGACCTTAAGTCAGCAGTTCTTTCCATATTTCATAATCAGCATTTGGAATAGACTCCCTTCCGATGTTGTTAGTGCGGAGTCAGTCAACGCGTTTAAAAATCGTCTTGACGTATATTGGGAGAGACATCCACCGCAGCTAAGAACTCCTCCTCCGGGAGTTGCAAACACTTAACGGCCAAAGCTTCCGAAGCAACCTTAATCCATCTCATTCTCTCTCCCGCTCCAACTACTCAGTTTGATATCTCTAACTCCGCATGTCAGCGGCTCTTGAACGTGCTTGCGTGCATTCAAGATCGTTTCTTGGGCAGGGACTCTTCACCCCCCCCCTCTTTTTTTTCTCTCTCTCTTTTCTCCTGTCCTGACAATAGCTCATAGAGTGCCGGGGCGTATGTTCTGGTGTCTCTTTGGGAATGGGCCTATTGGTTCGTCTACTGCCACCTATCTAATCTAATCTAATCTAATAAAGTGGATGCCCCTTCTCGATTATTGTAATTACGTCGTTTAAAACAATGGAAGTTCTTGAAAATGCTTGTTAAATGCAATAAAGCAATTTAATTCAGTCAAACTGTCTGTACAAATTCCATGAATGTTCCCCATATCTGATAAGACAAGACACCTTAAACAAGCTGAAATACTAAAGTTTCATAACATCGCTGTAGATGCTTGCAAACCCAAACTAGTTCAGGACACATTTCAAAATATTACAATCATGGCCAACATTTGACAACGCCAGGTAGACATGAGTATATAATATGCTATACAAGTACATATATTTGACTTGTTATGCTCGACGGGCTTCATCTGCTATCTGTCTTAGTTTGTTGCTCTATTTGCGTCTATTATTCAAAACAAAAATAAAATAAAAAAAATTCATTCCTGGCAAAAAAAAAACACAAATCCTACCAAAACTCACTTCAACGTTACTGATTTTGTTCTTTTCCAGAAAGGGCGAGCGGATTTTGCAGAGCATGCTAGACGTTTCTCTCGGTCTCGGTCATCTTCAAAAGTTCACCTCACTGATATTTTCTATGTCGAATTTAGTGTACTTTGGACGGGGCGGCAGCGTGTACGACGACACTGTTAGGGAATTGGTACCCGTGGTTGTTTACAACCTGCTATTGGTTCTGTACCTGTACATTAAAGGACAGAAAGCAGCAAACAAGGTAATTAATATATTAGTACTTACTGTTGATCGTCTGTGGGTTTGTGTATAGGTGTGTGTGTGTTTTTGTATAATAGCAATGGAAGGGAACAAGGACTAGTATTTGTGAAATTTGAATAATAATGTGAGGAATCTATAAATAAGACTGTAGAAATAAACCTGCTACTTCTTGGAAATTTGCCTACTAAAGATGAAAAGGTAGCAAACGAGATGGTGAAAATAATAGGCGCTACGAGTCGGTAATAGAAAAAAAACATACTATAGAAAGTGAACAGCTGTACATGGGATAGTAAAAATGCCTCTGCTACTTGTCGGATACATTTGCATTAGAGGGGAAAAGGCAGCAAATCCAGAGGAACCTCCTATTTATAGGTGTATAATCATCTACAGGCAAAAGTCACTGATTTCAATAATGAAAACGGCATCCTTCATTTGTTAAGTGTATTTAGAGTTGGTGTGGTAGGGTAGCAAACATACAGTAGCTATTGTTAGCTAATGAGAATGAAATAGAAGGTTTATTCAATAAAATGTTTCCAGTAGGCTACTTCAAATATTTAAGTAGCCTAATTAGTCGCCACTGTAGCCGCATGCTTGCGTTCGCAGCTCACAATGCTTGACTCACTTGCATGATGCCAACCCAGGCACGCGAGCTCTCTGCTGATGGAGGTATGCTGACTCTGTAGTTGGGTGCATGCACTGCGCCGTGATGGAACTTGCCTTCCTCAGAGATGAGGGCGGTGGGGGGTGGCAGGTCATTTGAATCTTCTGTCAAATTGGCGCTATAGTTTTTAATGACTCGTGGTCGACTGCAGCCGCACTTACTCCTCTGGGGCCAGTGGGCCTATACCCGCAACACAAATCACTGCGTGTGGGTTTCCCTGTCGAGGGTGCGGTCAAAGTTGACTTTACCTTTAATGGAGCAACCGAGAGCCATAGCCAAAAATGAAACATTGACTTGGTTTCATCTCGGTGCTCCCTTAGCTACTACCATTTTAAAGGCGGGCTCACACGACAGTCATTTGATGTCATTATAGCCCCCCGTTTGTTTATTTATTGTAAACAAACGAGAGTGCTCATTTTATTCATTTTAATTCACTTCACATTAAGAAGAGCAATCAAAAACTTCACTGATGGCACGTGCTTAAAGTCAGCAGACTTGAAGGCTAACATTTCAATCAAATATTTCTACGAGAATGTAGGTGGGCTTGCAAGGACTCTGAGACACGTACAAGCACCTTGTGCCGCGTGCTAACAGCAAGGGTCGGTAGTACGAACCAGTATCAAAAAGTAGAGAATGTTAATGTATCAGTGTGTTGAAAAAAACTGCAGCGTATGAGTTGGCTTTACAAATGTGAGCTCCAGAACATTAGCCAAAGTACTGATGTACTCTTTTAATTGTACGGGTGAGAAATTTTGACAGAAGAAGAGCTTACAATAAAGAATAATTAATTTACCGTTCAATGTAGCAGCAATGGAGGTGAGACCTCCAAGTCGCAGAAGATATTATTTTGCATTAGCAAAAATAATAATAGTTTCTTCTGTGGTATTAGTGTCACGAGTACCGTCCATTGTGGCCCATTATTCAATGTTATATTGGTGCTAAGGTACACATATATAATTTAATATTTTTCAACATTCGCAGGTTAATGAAACTAGGTTTATCCTGCAGTACGCCCAGCCTCGGAACGAAGATGCGAAAAAATCAGTAAGTAATATATAATTGTCATCAACTTTAATGGTCAATACATTAGACAACAGCGTAATACCTGTTATTATTATTATTTTAATTTCTAGCATTGCCCATGGTATAATAGTATCAATAGCGTTTCCATTGATGTATTTTTATCAACATCATTTCAACCATTATCACAGAATATTTCAATTGTAATTCTATTATATTCCTTATATTTGTATTGACATGGTCATCAGTAATATTTATATCGCAAATTTTCAATTAATATATTGCACATGCCTCTGACGGGCAGCAGATCTGAGCAATAAATGTAACGCTACTTCTTTCCAGATCGCAGAATTCCGCAGCGATGTTGCGGACACGTTCGAATTTTCTGCTGGCGGGGTTGTCCCCTTTAGCGTAGGAGGAGCCTATGTGGTAAGCTTCAATTATTGGTTTCAGCAACCCCTTTGCATTCTCAGCAGTTCTTTTTAGATGAAGAAAACTAGTTGCAGAGCATGCTTTGTCACGCAGCTTGAATTTGCTCTCAAGATGAGGTGGTAAATACGATAAACAAATACAATAAAGGGAACTACACCTACTCTATCGAACAACATTGATAATATGGGATGAGAAGAAGAGTGGTGGACTTCATCGGTGTCGTAGTAAAAGCCCCAAAAAAAGCTTTTCTAAAATGCCACATATTAGGCGCATTCCAAGCACCAAACTGTAAGGAGTTAGCAACCAGTTCACCACTGAGCAAAGGAAAAATTTTCGAGGCAAACATAGAAGTTTGTTTTCCAGGGGGAGAGAGCCATTCGAAGTTCGGCAGCACTTATTTATCATGACCTTCTTTTTGCAATGTCATGCATAGCTATGACATAGTGCATGCATAGTGCGGGCATTTGCCGGTTGAAGTCATCTGCTCTTTTACAAGCCTTTTAACCAATATTCTTTCAAAATTTTGTCCTTCGGAGAGCTAAAGAAGTTCGTGAATGCTTTGATATATATTTTTATGCCGCTACAAAATCTTAGGACATGTAGGACACTCTGGAGGCCCAAATGAAATGATAAAAATACAGAGTAAAATAGCTACTGATCAACGTACTAGGTTTTTATTACGTCAAAAGCCCATTTCCCATGATGCACTGCAGCTTAACCCCGCCCCGTGGGTTAACCTGTTAAGTCTCATCATCCATGGGCAATACCTCATCAAGAAAAGTCCAATAAATGCGTCCACTGAATATTTTGGCAGGATGTAGAAACCGATGAGATAATTGTCAATAATGCCTGCCTAGTGCCCACACATTTATCGAAAACCTAGCTGGATGACAGCCTTGCCATGTAGTATGCGTTTTAATGAGGCACCATATATGCTCATTGTGCGTATCAAATGTTCCCTCTCGCGTGAATGTCGCTTCATCTGTCAATAAGACTTCTTGTTGCAGAATTGGGTGCTTCTTCTGATTTCGAATTTTCATTACTATCAAGTGCAAGAAATCGCGCTTCTAAAATTAACCTTTTAGGAATTTTTAAATGAAACCCTTTTTAAAAAGTAAAATGTGAATATTTAATTGTAAGGAGCCCTAGGTTGACATTTGTTTAAAGATTTCTGGGATACACTTAACAGCATAATGCAGCCTTCAACCATCATGTGCTGAATGAGAACCATTATTTTGCAATGGAGTTCAAGGAGGATTGTTTGCGTAAACGAGATTTTTTAAAATTTTGTATGCGAAGATGCAAATAGAATCGATATAAATAAAGTTTTTCAACTAAGTAATCTGAAATATTACTACAATACTGGTGACTTGTGGCTTCATGAGATGCCAATCCAATACCTTAATTGATCATCTACTCTATAGGACATGTGAGTTCAGAGCCCAGTTCATTTACAGAAGACCAGAAACCAGTATGTACATGCATTTGTACATAACTGTAGAATAGTGACATCGAGCCAATAACGTCACTCCCCTTGCAGCAAGGCATCTTGGGTAATCCACAAATTGAGGCATCTTGGGTAATTCCACAATGGTGTCGTATGTGCGAAAGACGAAGTGTGGGTTGCAATTGTTTATTAACTATGTATAAACGTTTGTAAAATCGTTCAATTGCAGTTTACTGTGCTTTACATTTATATAGAACATTCTACTTTATAAACTGTTGTAATGCAGAGTTTTCTTGGTGAATGAAAATCGCCTAATTTTAGTTTCTTTTACCTATGCGAAGAATTTTAACTGGCCCAAAGAATTCGCTTGTACTTATGTAAACATTTTTCGGACGATTTCTTCATTTTTTTTTTTGCCATAACACTGGAAATCAGGATGCAGTACAGTACACCATCAAATCTGTGGCGTATTCTTCCCTTTACTTATGAAATTAAGTGTATGTGCAGCTACAATTTGAGGTAATAAATGATAAACATTTGGTGGGACGGTGTCTCTGGTATAGTAAAACAAGCCGTCCCTCGCAGCCTCGTTTGTTTACTTAGCATAGTGACGTCAGAGTTACGGTGGTCGCTGATTGGCTGAAGTTGGCCAACCGGGTGTTCGCTTAGATCTGACTGAACTATCTGTAGTAAATGAACTGTGGTTTAGAGCAAGTATAGCTCTATCATGGGAAGAAAGTAAAAATTTCTATCCATGATACTGCCAAGTAGCTATCATATATCAAATTCAGTAGAATAAAATGTATTCACTTCTGCAGCTTCCTTAATATTTCTCTGTTGTAGCCTAATTTACGTCACTCTTATGTTATAACAGCATAAGATGAAATATATTAACACATAAATGTAATGCCTATATTAACATGCAAATGCACCTATATGTATTTATATTGCTCTGCTGATGAATATAATTTCTGGAAGGAGTCGGGGACACTTGGAAAATTTTGTCACCCGTATCTATGATGCTTTAATTAAGTAACTCACATGCAAAAACTGATCTCAGATCAGAATAGTTAATTCTTCGCTCCTTGGAAACATTAGTATACGACCATTAAATTTTAATGCTGAACTTGTGGCAACTTTTCTGAAAAAAATATTTCACACTTAATACTTTTCTCCTAGCGTGATAGACAGCCACATGGGTCCAGTTGCCCTGACAGTAACAATATTTACATTTTCATTACTATTGTGTTGTGGAATGTGAATCATAAAAGTCTGGTGTGAACCCATTGTGTTCTTAATTAAAGCTAATTATGAAGTGCAGAGACAATTGAAAACGTTATCATAGCAAATTCTGAGTCTAGAGAGATGGTAACATCACCGATTTTCTGCAGCTTATTTGATAAACAATATATATAATTGGAAGTTTATCCATATTGCGGAAGCACATCATTTTAATAAAAAATACAGATATCATGGAAGGTAGCTATAGGATGTTGTTCATAGTGACAGAGGAAATTACGCTTGTTACATAACCAATTTCAATTCAAACACCAGACTTTTATAATTCACATTCCACAACACAATTGTAATGAAAATCTATAAGATATTTCAATGGACGCTTGCGCATTTGAGAATATTATTATTATAATATCGTACTTGTGTGGCGTGCGGCAGCTCCATTTACCATGGTAACCATTGTTCATAACTAAAGGTCTGGGTCTGTAAATTATGATACAATCCCTTTAACTCAACACCATATCAAACACGACTCTGCTGTGTGTTCTGTTGCAATCAAGCTAGCGTTGGTAACCAATTATTAGTTTTTTCTTCGGGAAATTATGATACAACCCCTTTAAATCAACACCATATAATACACGACTCTTCTAAGTATTCTGTTTTAATCAAGCTAGCGTCTACACAGATATCATCCGACACAAAAGGCTACTTGCACGTAGTGCCGAATACTACAAATTTTATTAGAGAAGTAACTCTTTTTCTTATGAATTAATCTACTTTTCCCAAAGAAATATCACTATTTGTTGATGTGTTATGCATAATCCACGCTGTGAGAGAGAAGGTTAAGGCTACAGAATTTCGTCCAGAAATTGATCAAAAACTGAAAAATCCCCGTAGGCTATGTTAAAAAAATATTTGACGCCCTTGCATACTATGCTATCTGTACCTATCTATACTTTCACACTAAAATCGAGTTTTGCTCCTCAGTCTACTTCTAATTAAGGATCTTTTTTCACATTAAAATGGATTTTGCTCTTCAATTTACTATTATTTGTGTCTAATTTCACGCTAAATTGAAGTTTTACAATTTACTACTATTCGGATTTCTTTTCATATTAAAATGGGGTTGATGCCGTTGATCTGTACGTGCTTTTGCAGGATTGGCAGTTCTTGTTCACAGTGACAACCGTGATGCTGCAGCTGTACGAGAGTGACACGATTAGTGATATCATGCCATCGCCATCTCCTTCAGCCTGGCCGTCACGTGACTTGACCATCTCAGGGACCAAGAAGTAACACTAAAAGAGAAAACAGACACGCATTCGAAGAAATGAAACTACAATTAATTGACGTCATATTGGACCAGGAATATTGCGCTTCGTTTTTGTGTGTATAACTAAGGCCCCGTTCGCACATGTACAGCACCAAGCTACGCCACACAACACGTGTTTAAAGGTCGTTCGCACATGTACCACACCACACAACACGCCTGTGCTTGCTCCATAAATCCAGCTTAATATCTGTATTCCTTTTGTTCAAACGCTCACACTAGAATTCACTGCCATTTGAAAAAAAAAAACTTAGGTTTGTCATATTACTAACATGCAGCACTGCTGATTACTTGCGCGGTAGGTTGAATAAAAATTTAGTCCTTCACATGTTAACTTCATTAAATATACCAGTCAGGTCCAGTCAGAAGTTGTCAGATACCTCCCTTCAGCACTCAAAATCCGTTGATATATATTCAATACCAACAATTTAAATTGCTAATCAGTTTTATTAATGTTTAAGAAAATATAGCACTGAGCCAGACCTCTGTATTGTTACACCGTGTGGAACCGTGTTGCATCGTGTGGTGTGGTGCTTGTGAGAACGGCTGCCGTCACAGGCGGTAGGAATAGCACAGCGCTATGTACGGAGACAAACGCTTGAGCTTTGTTGCATAGTGTATTGTGGTGTATGTGCGAACGGGACATAATTTGACATTAAAATTAATCGTTTTTTGTATATAGGACCTTGCCAAAGAGTAATAATTTCACACTCTATAACGCAAATATACAAACTCACCCACGCCCACACAACCACCTATACACGCACCAAAGCACACCTACACAGACACGCAAATATATAATTTTGTTCAGGCGGTAGGAAGGTCATTGATAAGGCAAGTTTCAGTAAATGAAAGATGCCATTGGCTATTGAGCGAACGGAATGGAGCCATAATTGAGGGAATGGCAGAAGGAAGGATCATTATAGTGAAATGGAGTCTATCCAAAAACTGATCAAAACGTTCTCTTAAAAAAAAATAGGAAGATGAAGCCCAGTAGAACTTGCGTGCAACGAATTGTGCAATAAAGACGAGATTAGAGGAAGGAAACGAGCCATAATAATAATGAATGTGGAATGGCATTGTAGGCACGCATCATGGAGAAATGGCATCTTTTCTAAAACTAGTCATCAAAATGTTCTCTTATTTAAAGACGTTTGTTAAGAGGGATATCTATGAAATTTCATATGCATATTTCACAGAGATTGGACGAAAAGAAAGGAATTTACGAAACAACAGAAATCGAGCCTTGTAACATGCATTATCGATGTCAATAATATACATGAAGACATCAGTTCAACGGGCGCTTTAACTCTTTGGTCAGGAAGATTATATTTCCTCGTGTAATTTTTTTTTTTTTTTTGTTCTGCATGTCCGTTCCGTACATTATTTTTGTTCAATAATTACAAAGGATTGCCCGAAGTCCAGGTTGTGATATATGGCAATCAGCCCTTCAAGAATGGCAATATATCTACATAAGGGTGGACAAAAGGTGGAGTGCGGGACTCAATCTGGGAAACTAGCAGCTACTCCACCACTAGGCCACCACAGATAAAAGCAACGCAAGCACATAAATTACTTGCACTACCCGCTGCGTCATGGCAAAAAAATTTGGGCAGAGCTGTACGTGTATACCAGGGAGCTTATTCGTTTACCCTGAACAGCAAATAACCTGAGATATCTTTACAGTTTCTCGTCCCGTTAACTCCTGGCATTATGCAGACGAAAACTCATCCGTCCGACCTTGTGTTTTAAAAGAATAAATACGAAGAGTCGAGTCAAGGACTCGATTTGGAGACCCGAAGATTACCACGCCGCCACTCTATCACTAGGCCACAGATGACCCATCTGTCTGGATAATACCAGGTGTTGAGGGAACGAAAAATTTAAGATATACAAATATGTTTGATGTTGATGTTCTGAAACTATGAATTCATCTGATAAAGTGTCATTTACATATATACACCTGATGCATCGTACAAAATTTGTATATTATTTTCTAATGCATTGCATAGGTTACAGAATAATAATGTAGAACAAATTCTACAGTGTTCTCTATTACTTTCCTTGAGGTTGTTGATAGTAAGCGTATCTATCATCTGTGACAGAACCCTGGTAACAATAATAAAAGTTTCCAGCAATATATGCAAAGATTGGGTCGATATGGTGTTCACCAGAATGTTCGAAGGGTGGTAGAAGGAAAACGTCTCATTTACTGAAATATTATTTCTTGCAACTATCTACCGAGTAACTTATCAAAATTATAGTCAGCACTAGCATTTACCCAGAAATTATATTCCGATTTTTTTTGTGATTCAAGGATCTTTGATGGACGATAAGCTCGTAAATCATTTCCCATATAATTTTTAATAACTTATTTCGAGAATTGGTAGTGTCCTCTGCCAACAGTTCACTAGCAAACTTGTTACAAGAAATTAATTAATAATTTAATAATTTATTCTTTTAAACATATTAGTTTAAACAATATATCAAGCCGAATATGTCCATTCTTCAGAGAGTAAAGTGATTTAAAATTAATTTTGTTAAGGAAATTTAAGTGATTAAAATTTCATAGAAGACAGGACCTAATATTATGACAAGCATATATTTATAGTAAAATTGTGCTTGAAGCTCTATCCGTACGTCCGCACGTCCATCTGTCCGTTACGCTTTTCACTATTAACTAGGGGCAAATTTAACTTGCCAGAAGCTCCGATTTTCGCTGGAACGAAGTTCAACCGTAGATAGCTGTCTTTTTTAGTGCTTCTTGAAAAAATTTCAGTCACTTTCAAAGCAAAGACATGAAGACCATTTCACTTTTATTTTATCTACCGCTTTTAATTTCTTTCATATTTTATGTTCGCTTTGCTTGTGGCGCTCGATGTTCTCAAATAGGGCCAGCCAGATACGTAGGTAAGATACGCTGGAGTATAGAACGGGCAGTGTTGGACCCATCGGCTCTAAAGTATTCTTCCAAGCGAATGGGCAATATCTCAGAAAATACAACGACATCTTGAGAACAGAGGTTTAGGATTAACTGAGTGAAGAATTTGGCTGGCCCTGTTTGTTGCAACCTGCAATCGTGCAAAAAAAGTGGACACACTAACTAAAATTGAAACACGTAAGATTATGATCGGTTAAATTATCTGTATGCTATGGAAAACAAAGCTTAGAAAGTCATGCATAAATAAGGAGAACAGTACCGTTGTATGCAAGATTCGCAGGTGAGAGAGGCTAGAGCCCGATAGACGAGGTGTGTTAAGGTAGACGGGCTTCGTCAGGCGGACTTCATATTAAACGGGGTAGGTTAAATTACAGGAGCATTACCTTATTTTTCAAACGAAAGCAGGTGAAAACAATAATTAACCGTGGAATTTAATATACCGATGGTCTCTACGAACATTATGTATAGGAATTTAAATTTTCTCAAGTACAATGATATCTACCGTTATTTTCTAATTAGATTTGTGTGTGCGCATGGCTATTTCTGGTAAAAACCCATTTTATGACAGTCATTTTAGAGATTTAGTTGTTGACCAGCGTTATCATTTTATAAACAACAGTTTTAATTTGCCAACGATAAGGCTGGATATAGAGACGATCTGCGTCATTCCAATGTATTAAAGCATTTAATGGTCTTCCAGAAGCTCTGATTGAACCCATGTCTATTAAAGAATTCAATTGTAGATTTTGAGAGTTCTGTTTTGATAGATATACTGTGTAAATGTCGTGTGCCCAATAAGCTGCACTAGCTTTTAGGGGCTTGTTTCTAGAGTTTAGTTTCGTTACTTTGAACTTTAAAATGTTTATATATGATTCAGAAACAATAAAGGTGTAAAGGTGTTAAGGTGTATTTATCATACCAGTAACACTCTAATAACAATGCCTGCTACATTAAAGATTATTTTTGCTAACAGGTAATTCACTCCTCCCTGAGAATCTATTTGATGTTGTTATTATTATTCAACTCGTGGCTGAGTCCATTCACCAATTGCCCTTTCCACTTTTAGTATGGGATACCTGGGGAAAAATAGCGTATCTATGATACAGGCTTGGGAACACAAGGTACCAATTCTACGCTACTTTTTCTCACAGGCAATGAATGTTCTGTTTGATTCAGAGCGGAATATATTTTCACACTTTACATTCATGACTTTCGGACGTGGTACGCATATTGAGCAACATTTTTGAACCCCCAATAGAGCAGTGCTAAGGTTACTGACTTGCACCTATTACTGAGCTAGCCGTGGTTCGAGCCCAAACCAGAGAAGGTCTCGACCCTCGGGAATGTGTAGCGTCAGCAATTCTTTCACTCGTTGTCACAGGTGGACCTCAGAGTTGAGGGCACAGTTGTGTGTCGGGAATGCCGTCAATGGGACGCCATAGCCCTAACAATCTAGGGCTGACTGCAGCCATACACTCCCCTGAGCTCTAGTGAGCTTCTATCCTCTGCACGAACCAGTGCATGTGGGTTTTCTAGTTGGGGTGTGTTGTCATGGCGACTTCACCTTAACCATTTTTTATAGGGAATTTTGTAAATTTAAGTCCTGGTATAGGGAGTGAATAAAACCGTGACCGCACGATTTGGCGCAGGACTATTCGCCAAATAAACAATTCGCCGTACTATTTGAGTAAAATAAACTGAATAAATAAATTTAGTCTCTAATGAGAAATGCTCGAATGCATCTTTGATAATATCTTCCATCTATTAAACGCTTAGCTGCAATAGTGAACTGACAGCGCTAAAAGCGGAATAAAATACCTTCAAAACGAAAGATGAGAGCTGGGTTAGTTGAGGTTAGGTTGGATTATAATTTGTTAAGGGTAGGTTTGGTTAGTTATAATAGGTAAAATGACTTAGGGTTGGTGAAGGGAGCAGTTTAGGTGAAAACCCCTCTAATAATAAAAAATATATATTTTTTCGAATATTTCTCCATAATTTAAGCTATAGGAATGCGAAAACAGAATACAAAAATAAAGGGCTATAATTGTACCAACAATCATTCATGTGCTTCTTCTCTTCAGACTGACTTATCTCAATTTCTATTTTTGTAATGATTACGAACTTCAAATAGCTATATCTTCGGTATTTTTCCATCAATTTTCTCCACTGAAATTGCAAAATAAGCAAAAGAGTATCAGGCATGAATATCAGAGCCTAAAATTTTTATATTCGTCTTCAAATTTATTTAAATTAAGATTTTCGAAAAATCGCCAAAAATTGAATATTTTACTTTTTTCAGTGTTTGAAAACATCATAACAAAATTGAAAAAGGTGCTACTCAGCAATTATTTTCATATGAATTGTCAATGTTTAGAAGTAAATATAGCAAAATATGTAAAACTTTAAAAAATAGCAACTCAAAATTTTCCTCAAAAAGTGAAAATTTTCATTTTACTCGAAAAATATCAGAAACTTCATAACATTCCTTACAGCCAAAGTGTCTTAGAATTCATTTTTAGATATAATAACCAAGTTTCAACTAAATCGGACAGTAAATAAAGAAGTTTTCTGAAAATTTAGACGGCCCTTTAAGTCAGGTAAAGATAGGGGAAATTAGGTAAGATGATACTTGTTAAGGCACACTTTATACTAGTTTTAATCAACTACGGTGGAACTAAGTTAGGTGGGTGGCGTGAACAAACATCCCTTGGACCTCGTTCGCCGATAAACTAAGATCTTCAGATTAGTTGGAGTTGTTAGATGTAATATATTTATATTTTATGGTATAAATTTTTCTGGACAGATTGTTCTACAGTAAGTCATACTTCAGGGGCGCATTGCCCTGCAGTAAAATGTCCAATAGCAACGATTATATCAGCTTAATGGAGCTTTTTTCCTATCATAATATAACTGTAAATGAAAATCATTCCACTGTTATGTAACCGTTCCAAAGTGCTGGCGAAGACGTGATGCAGAAACACTGAAGTTTTCTTGAGGAATATGGAAATACTCTATCAACGTCATGGCCTGTTATTGTCATAACGCAGCAAACAATGGAGGTTGTGCGGCATATGCCACTTTTCTACCATTCCTGCTGATGGCATAAAGTATCTTTAATTTATTCGCAAAACAGATAAAGTCTGTTTGAGACTTTCAGAACGCAAATACAAAGGTTCTGGAAAACAATGGACTGGTCGAGAATATTTGATCGAGTAATTCCAGTGTAAACTCTGTGACAAACTGCGACATCGATTCGGGCAGTCTCATAAAGATAAGCGAATGTCATTAGCGTTTACTTGTCTACAATTTTGGGCAGAAGCGTTATTTTCACTTTTTAGGCTGAAGTAAGCCTCCATTACTAGCTATTTTCAATACTAATTTGCAGTTTTAATCCTTACCGTCAGTTTCATTTTTTTTTTTAACCGAAATAAACTAATTTCATTGGCCATTACATCTGAACTTGCCAAAGTTTTTACGTCGCCTTGAAGCTCTCAGAAGCAGTCTAAAATCAGATTTTATCAGAACATGGACCGTTTCTTCAGAACGAACCTTCCGCTGACGATTTTACTTCATTCACCCCCAAAACAGCCCTGCGAATAGACGGCCATGCATATTCTCTCACACATTTGTAAATCGTCTCTTCAGCTAATACTTTAGATATTAGAATTCTAGAATCATTGCATACTAGCTGGACCTGTGAAACTTTCAAGGCTTTGCAAGGCCTCTCAGACAGACCCGTGAAACGTTCATATTAAGCACGCTAACACCACACTTATTCTTCAACATAGGGACTCGATGTGTGATATATTAAGTCTATCCTCTTGGTTGATAATAATATCCGTAATTCCCTGCAGTGGAGTAGCCAGGGGAGGATCGTGGGGGACACCCTCCCTAAAAAGTTACACGCACCCTTCTTTGGAAATGAGGCCTTGAAAAAATGTACTGCACAGGGCCTAGCTTTTGTGTCCCCCCCACTGCCTTGACTTTTGCTAGCACTCTCAAATAGTACCCACCTCCACCTGGAAATTTTTCAGATCCCAATCCGTTCATTCAGAAAAGCCCTGGGGTATAAAAATTCTTAAAAAAAACTTGCCCAGCTGCACTGGACTGCTGACCTCCGCGTATCATTGAACCCGTGGAATATTTATATAGGCTAGCAGCACCCGTGAAACTAGCACGGTCTGGTTATATTATATACAGAGGATTATGCACTGGGATGTTTTAGCTTGTCTGTGTATCTGTCTTTTGGTACTAACGACTGCCAAATCGTGGGTTTCCTCTAAGATCGTGTTTCTTTTCACTCTCTCTCTGAAAATTCTAATGAGCAGTCTTACCGGCAGCGCAGTAGCGGCATGACCAAAGAAGTAAGAATAGCCTTATTTGAAGCGATCAGGCATGAAAGGGCCCCTGGGAATTAGCCCATGAAGTACCGGGAACCCCGTTTTTTTTGTAGGAGTGACATTATTGAAGCGTCTAAGAAGGCCCGCTGGCTCTAATGGGTTGTCGTGCTAAATGTACTATGTATTTTGTATGCCGCATCAAATAGCCCACCGAGTTCTCTTGCAGGCTCTAAGCAGTAGTCCTACTGGGTTCTAGCCATTCGCAGCAACAGCAATAATAAGGCACGATTATGGTGTACAGCATTAGTTTTCAACTTGCAAATGTTTCATATGTATATAACTGATAAGTAAAAGCAAGAATATTACGAAATACATACATATACATAAGTTTCTTGTCACGCTCCTACAAATAAGTAGGCAGGTCACAGGTTTTGTAATCAAGTTGTGCTTTGATAGAGGTCATTAAGCGAACATTAATCCAGGCTGAAGAAGATGGTCGCAGATGGACTTTTCATGTATTTGTAATTGAATGCACTTCTTGCTCAGCCAATGCTGAAATCCAGACAATGGTGATATTTACTGCTTCTCATAGCTCTCCCATAGAGTCTAGATGATCGACAAAGCTCAGGAGAAGCATTTTTCAAGATGCAGCAACAATTATTTTACCAGCTTGCTATCTTCTTTTGCCGAAGCAGTTATCGCTGGAGCGCAAGAAAAAATCGTTGCACGGAGTGGTTATCATAGCATATGCAGGATGCGTGGTTAGGGAATTTAAATAAATTCGATGTGTTTTACTTCTTCCTAAATATCACTTCATTTTTTCGCGTGTCACCTAAGGGAGGGAAAGAGTGTACTCCTCTGACGAATAGAAACAGAGAGTGCTTATCTCTTATGACCATTGGAGTTTGCCGTAGAAGCTTAGCCTTCCGAAGCATATTACAGTTAAGCCAGCGTAGGCAGTCCTTTAGTGGCGGGGCTGAATTGAACATAGCAGTGCCAAATCTAATCTATTGACTAATGAACTCTGAGTATTCGAATATAAATATAATTATATCGATTAGGACAATTTATACCACGCGCTTAAGTGCGATTTGGTAAAGTTGCTTTGCGTTCTTAGCCACGCATATCGGACTCCTTACGCTGGTTTGCCTATATATAGTAGCGTAAGTATAATCAAGGAAGAGAGGCCATCTCAAATTCCTCCCTATTATTTTTTCCTGAGCAGGCAGTGTGGTAAGTTGGGCAACTTTGCACCACACTGCCTTTGCATATTTTATTGAAAACCATCTCTGGCCGTAAGAGTTTTGAATTAATCTCGCAGCTGCCATAACAATGTTCACAAATGAGTCTGACAGATTATGCAGCGTGAATTGCGCAACCAAAAGTTAGGATATTTTAGCGAAAGTTAAACAATGCTGACTAAATTTCACAATAGTTAGACTATTATTTCTTTCAATCACTAAAAACTGCCACGCTGATATACTGTGTTCTCTTGTTCCATCACACAGATACAAATCATTTATTCAGTGAGTCAATAATGTTACAACGCTGTACAGAGAAAGGCAATGTCTTTAATGGCACTGGTGCATCGCATGCCAATATGTTTTTTCTACGGAACCATCATATGCTTTGTGTTCAGCAAATGTGTATCAATATCAACGTCTCCAACAAAGAAATAGCTTAGTAATAAAATGGATGCTTTGCAACTGCAATGTCGGATGGGCAGCTGTATTATGTAGCTGTCTCGTCGACAACAAATGTATGGCAATGTCACAGTGCCCAATAGACACGTGGTTTAGTGGAAAAAAATTAATTGCTTTAAAGGTAAAGTCAAATTAACCACAAACCACAAGTGAAATAAATATCCGTATGTGTGCATGGAGGATTGCATGACTGCAGTCGAAGTCAGATTATCAGAGCCATAGTGTCAAAGACTGAAGTCTCATGTAACGTCTGCGACCCCCGAACCATCCCCCCTTTTGGTTAGGGCCAGTACTCCGCAGTAGCATCCGAATAACGAACGCCCGGACCCAGCAGGCTATGCAGAGCAGGAATCCACCTGCTTGGCACAGAGGCTCAATCTTCTGTCCTAGCATGAATGAGGCTAACACTCTATCATTGGGTGTGGGAATGGGCTAGTGAGCTATGGTATTATTATACTCTTCCATTGATTGTTCAGCTACAGCAGTAATGCTGTAGATAGTAAGCGGGCCAATAACACTTGTGAGAATTGCATGAACGGGAACGAATAAATTTATATAAAAATAATGAAGTCATTATATTGTCAGTTACAAAAACCAGAGTACTAACAATAGAATTGAAATATAAAATTGTCAGTAAACGTAGTATTCTTTATGCATTTTTTTGTACTCTTCAAATCTTAAGATGAGGTCTAAGTGGTACTGTTCCCCAACCTATTATAGACAAGGGTTAGTGAGAGCATTAGTGACCCACTTCTATCAAATAACTGCATGGGCATTTTGAAGGGAAGAAATTATTAACGAACTTCTTGTAGCTTCTTCAAATTTGAGCCCTTAGTTCATTTGATGCTGAAGACTTACCATTCTACCATTTCTACATCTACACCACTACACATAAGTAGGTTACTATGTTGCATTTCATTTCCTGAAACGATGACTTACGATATTACAAGACAAGCTAGTCAACAGTAGCTCCCTTTATAAATTACCGTTACGAGTAGTAGTATCTGGTCGGTGCAAAACTTTTGTCTATTTAAAAGCTCAGATTATAATAAGAAACTGTGCGTTTTTTTAATCTATTTATTATTTGACGCCATCTGTTAACGAACTTATCAATGGCTCACGTGGAAATTGTTTTAGGTTTTGATGTGGAACAAGAATTTAAATAATTTTCCGTCTCCTCTCATGATATCAGCTTAAGGCCATTTCAATGGTTTCATAATCCTTGAAACCGTTAATAATACGTGGGAGCGAGGTCAGGAGAATATGCTGGATGGGGCAAAACTTCCCAATCAATTTCTCCTAAAGCCCGGTGCGCACGTAACAACTTTCGTTGTCGCAAACAGCATTACAAGCAACTCAAGTAATCCGTTTACGTAGCCGCGGCACGGCTTCAGCTTGCGCAAAAAACAGCATAACTGTATAAAAACGTATCAAATATCTCAGGCGCCTCTGCAATTTTTGCACCATAGCAAAGGGAAATGGTGAACTTTCAACTAATGCTCCTAATTATGAGCAGTTTAGGTTCACAGAGATGGATCTTTGAAGAATTAGCGCACGATGTTGATTGATGGTACGCTGAAGTCACGGCCACGACTACGCAGTCGAAAGAGTTGAATTGGCTCCAGGCTGCTAGCGGCAACGAAAGTTGTTACGTGGACAACAGGCTGAAGACAGTTTTGGTCAGGTGCGCTGTGTGTGTGTGGACGAGCATTATCATTCTGGAAAATGACTCCCATGCTGTTGACTAAAGAAAGTCACTTTTGGATCAAAGCAGCTCTCAGGCGAAGTTGATCACAATGAAGATTAGCTGTAATGGTTTCATTGTTGTCTAAAACTTCGTAGTGGACGATCCCTTCTATACTTCACCATATGCTCAACATGATTTTTTTGGGAAGAAGTCTTGCTCTCGTTTGCTGAACTGGTCTTTCTCCTCACTTTATCTGCGATCGCCGACGTTTGATGAAAGAGAATCCACTTCTCGTCACCTGTGACAAGCCTACAGAAAAATTGTGTCTGAAGGTATCGTGAAAGAAAAATATGTCCATAATATCAATGGAACTGATTTATAGTTTTTTTCTTACAAATTGGTAAAAATTTGTGTACCTACCTGATGTACCGCATCTCTTCTATTGAGACGATCGCAATTACAAACACAAGATACCCAAAATTAAAGTAGCTTCCTTTAACAGTGACAATTCCGAACAATAAGAATTTGGTTCTTAGACCGAAGCCCCTATCTGCCTTTCAGTTTAATCATTTAGTAGGCCCAGGCAGAGGTCTCTGAGTCATAGAACACAAGATTATTTTCGATAATGTCAGGTAGAATTTGTTAGCATTAAAAGAGCTATAGTACTTCTGCAAGGTAAAAGCCTTTTGTTCCGGGGCCGTCTCCAATAGTAACATTCTTCGCTTACTAAGAATTTAGCCCACTACGAGGTGAACAATTTGTCAGCTGACGTCCATCTCGAAAACAATGGACCGCACGTCATGTTGTTGTCAGCTTTTACAAGTCGCTGGTACGTTGTCGTAAGAATGAATTTTAGGCGATCAAGGCCACAATCACTTCAGGTTTACCAAGCAAACATGATTAGATCTAAGCCATCCTTCATTGTTCGGATTGAGAGACAAAGCGTGACTAGACAATGCGGCCCTAAGAGTCTTCCTTCTGAATAAATAACCAAGGGCTCTAGGGAAGTGTTGTTGGTGAACAGGCGGTGTGACTGAACCTCTTTGTTGTAGTCGGTGGGAGTCCACAGTTGTTGCACCATCCGGACTAAGCTCCTAAGGTGCATCAAGATTTTAATACAGAGTTCATTACAATAGGCCGTACTACTATGTACTGTTTAAAGTCGGCTTTATCTATAGCCATTTACTTTGAAAATGGTTAGGTGCCACACTTGTCAGTTCGGTCAGTGTTTGAAACCTGGGACGGTAGTGGTAGGCATGGAATTCGTTGCCGGGATCTGTGTTTAGTCGTATCGATTCGCAAGAGTTCAAGTCAGTGGGCTAATTACTCTCTACAGCGCATTAGACTTCTTGGTCTTGCTTTGTATTTCGCTGGGTTAATTCCGTCCATTGACGACTTGGTGCGAACTCCTGATGATGATGATGATGATGATAATAATAATAATGTGAATAAATATTCAAGAAAGACACAGAAGTGATGATGGGGACAGACAATATAGTTGTGATAAGTCCGGGCTTACTTATGCAATAGCATGCTCAACTGATGAGTCAATGTTCAATTAGCATATATCTAAACTTGAATAGTTTCCATGGTTAGCGTGGATACCGGTTTCACGTACGTACTGCAAGTGTGCGTCTCATCGTCAAATGAGCTTCCGATTGCATAGTGGGGCCTTGGAGGTAATATAAAAGGAGCGCACCTCATCGCTTTGTGCCACTCAAAGAAAATAATTGTATTTTTGCCAAGTTCTGTCATCGATGACGACACCGAGCAAAAAGCTAAAGAGCACTGCAGTAGATGGTGATATAGCCTCGGAGGCCAATTCTTTAATCGTAGCTGGACACTGTGGAAATTGCACAGAGCAAAAACAATGCTCCTCAATAATATCCAAACTCGTATCAAGTCAGACAGCCTGGTGGACCTGGTGGACCTCGTGGGCCTGGTGGGCCTGGTGAGCCTGGTGGACCTGGTGGGCCTGGTGGACCTGGTGAGCCTTGTAGACCTGGTGAGCGTGGTAGACCTGGTGGTCCTGATGGGCCTGGTGGACCTAGTCAGCCTGGTAGACCTGGTGAGCCTGGTAGACCTGGTGGTCCTGATGGGCCTGGTGGACCTGGTGGGCCTGGTGAGCCTAGTAGACCTGGTGGACCTGGTGGTCCTGGTGGTACTGGTGGGCCTGGTGGACCTGGCTGGTGAACTTGGTGAGCCTGGTAGACCTGGTGGTCCTGATGGGCCTGGTAGACCTGATGGGCCTGGTGAGCCTGTTAGACCTGGTGGACCTGGTGGTCCTGGTGGTCCTGGTGGGCCTGGTGGACCTTGTGGACTGGGTAGACCTGGTGCGTCTGGCGGGCCTGGTGGACCTGGTGGGCCTGGTGAGCCTGGTAGAACTGGTAGCCCTGGTGAAATATATTTTCATAACTAAGTGGCCATAGGGTTGCTGGTTTTAGTGGATTTTGTAAAATTGTTAATTTTTTCGATGGGATGGGATGGTAAGATGTATTAAAATATATATTTTCATGACTAATTCAACAAAGCGGTTGCTAGTGGTCTAGTAACTACATAAAGTATGACGACTCTGCAAGTTTTTCCATCTTGAAGTAAATATTCTACTGGAGGGCACCTCCAGCCACCGCCCCTGGCAGTGGCTGCCTGCCGTTGTGACCGTCAACCTGGCTGGGTGACAGCCAGTTTTACGGAGCAATTAAATAGCCCGCTCCACATCAGTACAAGCCAGCTCGCGTAATCTGCTTGCAAAATCTTGGAGCATGTTTTTTTTTACACCGAGAAGCGAAATGGAAATTCAAGTCGTGTTGGAAATTTGAGGCGGATCTGTATATTATATAAGATACCCAATGCTTTATTAATCGCCTTTTATGGAGATTGACAATCTAGAATTTAGTAGACGTGGACAGTATATGCAGCTAAGACAGTTGAAGAAGATCATGGGCCCGACGTCTCGCACCTCCTCTCCCTCCCGCTATAAGCCAGAATAGCAGGCACACAGGCTCCGGTAGGAATTAGCGGAATTAGTGAACGCGCGTATTTCAGTAGCATATTTGCCTCCGCCAAAGAGGTTATGTTTTGGTCGTGTTTTTCTGTCTGTTCGTTTGTCACCAAGATAACTCAAAAAGTTATTAACCTATTTGGATGAAATTTACAGGAATTGTTAAGTAAATTAGGAGGAACAGATGATTAACTTTTGGTGAAGATATGTCCATCCGTTTGTTTGTTTGTTTGTCTTCCTCATTTTTCTCAATGCCATAACTCAAATAGTTATAAATGGATTTCGCTGAAATTAACATGAGTTGTTATGTACATAGCAAGGAGTTTACGACCAAATGTTGGTAATGATCTGTTCATTCGTTCGTTTGTCACTGCTTTTAATTTTATGCTTGTTAGCATAATAAATAAAAAAATATATAATGAATGGATCTTTATGAAATTAATAGGGGTTGTTAGTAATGTAAAAAGAAATAAATGATTAAATTTTGGTGCAGTATCGGTTTGTTCGCTTGTATGTTTAACTCATGTTTGTCATAACGTTTGTTAGCAGTATAACTCAAAAAGTTATGAACGGATCTCCAAGAAAATTGCACAAGCTGTTATTACTATAAAAGGCAGAAATGATAAGAATTTGTAGTATATACAAAGAAAATTATGGTTTCAGAGCCAATTAGAATTCTTTGCTACCCTGGCCTCGCTTGGCGGAGGTATGCGTTCTCGGAGTGCTCTAGTTACTAAAAGGGTTTCATGCATACATTTGTTTACTTCCATGACTGACTATACGAAAATAGGGTATCATGGATACAGTCTCCAGGAGCTAGTTTTAAGCTGTTTCTGCTCCAGATGCGAATACCTACGTAGCCGTGCCCCCAGCCAGAAATTAAAGAATCCTCGCCATTTTACTTTTCACACCATTTCTGAGAAACTTCGTAACCGATTTTATTGCTTATCAGAGGTTAAGCCATCCCTGAGCCCTCTCGACAGCCAGTTCGAAGCATTTGAATTCAGCCATTTCATCGCGCTCTCTTACACGCAAAAAAGCCAACGCTCACTCCTAGTATGTATGTATGTTACCTCCGTTAGGTGGCCCCGCACCAGTCTGATGAATATTGTGACAGCGACTGATTCAGAATCGAGTTCCTGCCTCTCGCGATAAAAACATCAAACCTACACACAGGCAACAGAACTTGAAGCGTATTAAATGCGACAAGAGTACAACACTCAGTGAAGACCTCCTATAGACACAACTTGACTCAGTAAAGACTTCCTATAGACACAACTTTGACTCAGTGAAGACCTCCTATAGACACAACTTTGACTCAGTGAAGACCTCCTATAGACACAACTTAGACTCAGTGAAGACCTCCTATTGACACAACTTTGACTGAACCTCGGATAGACCTTGATACGCACACTATACTGTTGCTGTGCCACAACTGGGTGTGACAATAATGGTTCTGATCCTTAAAATGCATTCGAGTACCTTACCTTGCGCTGCACAAACTAAGTGCAAAATATTTAGTTTGAGAAAATTGTAGAGGCAGCTCTTTACTCCTGCTTCCCCTAGAACATGATTTGTATTGTGTTAGTGAATGTCAGCTGAACTATTTTTAACGTTCATACCGGTAGCAAAGCTATACTATTAGTTTCAGAGAAATAACTCTAGAGCCGGCTTTTATTTTATTCTTGTTACAAATGTTGTATGAATACGACATATTTCGGGAATTTTGTACTGTAAACGTTTTGAGCGAAATCAATTTTACACTCTTAGGTAAAAAAGAAAAAAAAATGTATTTCATGAAATATTTATTTCGGAAACAGGTTTTTCAGATCATAAGAAGCAAAATAGAAAGGTAGATTTTGCAACAAAACAGTTAAAACAAAGAAAGGCAATTTTAGAGGCAGACATTTTGACATCGTCGGTCAAAATGAACAACGACACCGTGTTTTACACTTACGTTATTCTTGTAGTAGGATTTCTGCTCGGCACATCTCCATGGTATCCAAAGCGCAAAAAGATTTCAACAATGAAAGCGGCCAAAATATTGGAGCAGTTGCGCTACAAGAAGAACCTCGACCCCCAACTTGCAAATCCTGGTGAAATCAACCGTAAGTTTCTTCTTTCTCTTTTGCCTAGGATTAGAGGACAGAAACCTAGCAAGACTTACTTATCAAAGACATTGTCTTAGATTTACGAACGTAGCAGTTTCGAAAGACACTGTGCTGTAACTTACGATATCTCTATATTCCGAGAAAATACTTTCTATGGACCTCACGTTTGTAGAGCCCACTGCAGACGATAGTCTTTTGCCATGTGTTTTCACATCACCGCGTTCCAACGCGTTGATCTGTCGGTGTAAATAAGGAAAATAAACACTGGTTTTAGAGACGACTCTCGCTAAAACTTTTGAAAAGATGCAAGACACTGCACTAGTGACACGGGCTACGCCAGAGAATACGACGGTAAACATTTTATCGAAACTTTTGGTAGACTCACAGTTCTGTTTGCAAGAACAGCGGGAAAAATTCAAACGGGGTGAAGTGAAAAACATGACAAAAAAAAAACTATCGTCTGCAGCGGGCTTAATTGTAACTGCAAAAATAGCATTCACAAACAGTTGACAACCCCCTGTTCTTTCGGCTAATGATGGAGCTCGTTACATGCTTCTGAGGTTCTCACACGCCAAGACATGTTTGAGTTTCATACATGCATGTACTTAGAAGTTGTAACTGTGGGATGCAGTAGGGGCAGGTCTTTGCAAGGTTGTATCTACCTGATGAATTTGGGCCCAGATACTGTAGCCATCCCGAGTGCACTCTTCTAGAGCAGCTGTGCAAGAAAAAGTAGGCATGGGCACTTCTTGGTTTCTGTTGAGACCATGATTGTTTCCAGATATGATGCAGAACAGGGAACTACTCGATCTGACTGGCGCTTCATCAAATGTTTCAAATTTCTTGGCAAGTACATTAGGGCCTCCAAATTAAGCAAAAGTAAAAATAATTAAAAATTGACAAAAAGTTCAATTTTCTTCTAAGGGATACTAACCTGCAATTGAAATATCGAGGGCAATGTTTATTTTTTGCCGGACCTAGCTTCCGGGAGTATGTTTTTTTTATATAAATTATACACTGTGACACCCAAGAAAAATAGTAGAATGTATGGGCTTATAACATAGAAATACTGTTTGTTAGCATAAAGAAGTGAAACAAATCAATATAAAAGGAAATGTTCTCAGCCTTTTCTTTATTTTACAGTGATCACTCGAAATGGCCTCCCTGCCCATCAATTTAGTTTTTAGTTGATAAGCTTTTCCTACCAGCTTGGTTGTCCGTCGTTGCGGCTTATAAGTACAACTCCGTGGTTTAGCGTTTCGTTCCTTTACTACTGCAGGTATTGTTCTGAAGCCATCAACTGGAAGGCGCGACCTATTACTCCTCTTTTGCAAGAACTGTTCTTAGCGCCGCCAATTTCTTTCCTTTTTCAGGTATTGTTCTGAAGCTGTCAGCTGTGAGCGCGACCTATTACTTCGTCATGCAAGTGTTCTTCCTAGTAGTGATGGTGACTACAAACTATCAAGGTGGGATTGGAAACTTACAAACAGCCTCTCCATGCTGTAACACCAATTCATTGTAAGAAAGCTGTTATTTGAAGGGTCATCCACCTCCAGATTTGGTTGGACATTAGGTAGATTATTGTAAACAAGATTTTCATTTAAAAAAATATGCATCATGTCTAAGCTCCCTATCAATCTTGAATAGAGACGATAATAATAATTACCTCCGCCGAAGAGGTTATGTTCTTGTCCTGTTTGTCTCTATGTCTGTCACCAAGATTACTCAAAGAGTTATGAACTGGTCTTTACGAAATTGCCAGGGATTGTTAGGCATGTTAACAGTAACAGATGATGAATATCTTATGAAAAACCGTTCATTTGTTTGTTTGTCTATTCTTTCATAGAACCATAACTCAAAAAGTTATGGATGGATTTTCATGAATTTTACTTGAGTTGTTATGTATATTACGAAGAGTAAATGACCAAATTTTTGTGATACTATGTTTGTTTGTTTTTGTTTTTAATTTTATGCTTGTTAGCACATAAACTCAAAAAGTTATGAATGGAATTCTATGAAATTTGCAGGACTTGTTAGTAATGGTAAAAGACATAAATAATTAAATGTTGATGATGATCGGTTGGTTTTTGTGAGTTTGACTTATGTTTGTCGTAATGTTTGTTACCGGCATAACTCAAAAAGTTATCAATAGATCTTCAATACAACTACAGAAACTGTTAATGCAATCGAAAGGCACAAATTATTATATTCTAGTGTTCATACATAGAAAAGCATGGTTTCAAATCCAATTTTGAATTTTTCGTTGTGCTTGGTGGAGGTAGGGGCTATCAGAGTGCTCTCTAGTTTTCTGTACGATGAGAATAATGATAATGCTAGCTAAGAACCCACGTTAATAATAACATTAACGATGTAACTACATTGCATAAGTACAATTATTTACTCTTCCGTATCATTCATATGGCTTTGTTACGTAGAATAATATTTGGTTTCTGAACACTAAGGATATAAAATGTTTCAGATTACTCAAGACTCTACACAAGCAACATAACTCAGCTTTACTGCACGTTCATTGTTATCATTACGTACTTCGGTAAGTTATCAACCGAATGTATTTATATAGTTATAATTTGGTCAATTTCCGTGTCCTCGGTTCGAATGCTCAAAAGACCTTAATTAATGTATGACACGAAAAAGGAAAGACTGTGAGCCTCCCTTCTGTTTAAATCCAGGTTGCAGGTAAGGCTAAAATTACAATATTAAAAAATGAACAAATTACTTTGTGTTTTTCAATGTCCAAAGCTAATTTTTATTTGGTTATTCATTATTTTGTATTTAAAAAATTAGAAATTGATCATTGAATTGATATAACGTTGGTTTTGTTGCCGCTTCTATATCTTCAAAGAAATAGATTGGTACGGTTTTGATGATATTTGGGACATCATTCACAGTTTTACGTTTGTTCTTTTGCTTGTACGCTATATGCTTAAGCGCATGAGACCCTGTACTGCTGGGTTACCTTTTGCAGAATATTAAACTAACAGACAGTCCTTCTCAGTGCACATTGATACATAGGGACAGATTACAGAAAAACAAGAGAAATAGTCAACAGCGTTGCGAATAGCCATTTGACAGTCTTTTATATAGTACCTGTAAGCCGAGATCGAAACATTTGCAGCCATAAACCCGTTTGTTTAGCATTCTTCCAGCAGAAAGAATTTGGCGCTATTACCTGCCCCTCTTTAACTACAAAGATAGGCCTGGAACCTTGGAGCTATTACCTTTCTCCTCTTTATGTTAATACCCCTGAAAACTCGGAGTCATTGCCTATGTCGTCTTTAGCTATAAATATGTGTGAAAACTTGGAGCTACTTGCACTTCCATATCCCTGATGGTAAAGGCTAAGTCAACTTGGTCGCACACTCAACTGAGAAACCCCATGTACTGGTTCGGGCTGCAGACATTGCCCAACTTGCCACAGAGGAATAAGAACGGCTGCAGTCGACTACGGCTCCTTAAGAACTATGGCGTCATTGACGGAAGGTTCAACGACCCTCCTCTGACGAAGGTAGGTGCCCCACGGCAGCTGTGCATGGCTATTCCTGCGGAGTCAGTGCAACAAGCGTCACAAATAGCTCGCGTGTCTGGCTTGGCATCGAACAAAGCTCCATTAGAGCGTGACTTCAGCACCCAAGGCTGCTGCTACTGCGGATAGTAGTAAAATAAATCTCATAACGCAGAGCTCTTGCCTGTGTCCTCTTTAGCTACTTAAGTCTGAAAATTCGGAGTAAATACCAATGATATCTTTGGCTGAATATAGGGAATTCAAAGAAAATCCTTATTGCAATATGGCAACAGAGCTGCTGTTTACGAAAATTACAATAATGGACTTCGATCATTCGCCGTGCGGTGCCTGAAAGTGGGCAATAAAGCAGGGATAGTTGAATATAGGAAGAGGCCATGGAGGGCACAGTCAGCTCATGTCAGTAGACAGGCTAACAGACATGCGAATGATCTGACAGCCAGAACTTCCTGTCATTATCCAGTTAGTGAGTAACAAAGATTGAGTAGACGTTACAAGACGAAGGAAAACTTGAAAAAAAACAGGCATACTCACAAGCGGGTAGCTTAGTAGGTAGACTATTCAAACAGAAAGTGAGCATCATGCCTTGGATACACTGTACAGTCGCGTGCTCAGCTTATGAGCCATGTTGAGCTGCCACATCATACATGCGTATTTTTGCTATGGACTTTCAGTATCTGATCGTTAGTTGAGTGTGAGATTGGATAGTGGTATTAGATCCACAAATAGATAATTCAAGAAAAACTCAACTGGTAGAGCAGATATACATATGTGTGCGTAGAAGAAAACGAAGATAGACAAGGCGAAGAAGAAAAATTGAGATACTGTTCACAAATTGACCAACAAGCAACTATAGATTACTATTCAAATCGCGTAGACATCTAAACAACATACAAACAGTTTGATAAATAGACGTCATTGACAAGTCAGGCAGATAGTCAAAGATGCAGTCAGAAAATGAAAGACAGATACTAACCAAGTCGGACGTACCGATTATCAAGACACAGTCATAATGCTGATTCGAACAGAAGAAAAATATTTTACTGACATCTATAAATGTTGGAATGATTCAGACCCTAGAGAATGCAAAACCTAACAAGTGCATTTTTAATCAAGAAAGTTTAAATGATTCATTCACTATACTGTACATGATGTAAAGCACAAATGAATTTTTAGGATAATCTAACCTCGAATGGACCGTGCAGATACAAAAATACTCTTCTCATAAGAAACCTCCAGGTGATTCTGATCATCCAGCATGTAGAAAACCTGCAGTGGAGAATCTTCTCAATCCAGAAAGATATATTAAGGAAACAGTTACACCATACTTGACCACCCTTCCAAAAGTCTCAAGCTGGCATGACGGTAAATTGACAAAATTCCGATAAAATCTTTCCTAGTCAAAATAGAAATTTCAAAAAAGTGAAATTTTCATGGTAAGGCAAGACGTGAGTATGTCATCAAGAAAATTTATGACGAGTAGGACACCAATGAGACAAAAAAATCGGCTAAAACTAAATTTACTATTTATCATCGGCCAGTGTTCCTACATGCGCGTTCCATTATAATAGATGCATACCTTCGTCTCTAAGGACAGTTCACTTTTCATATGAAGACGTTATGTTTATTAGTAAAAAGTTTATTGAAGTTTCGTCAATTTGCCGTAAGACCCACTCTCTAGCAGTGAAGTGAAGCATCGAGTGGTCTATGGGTGAATCTAACCCTACAAACTGTGATCACCGTAAAAATGTAACAGTCATATAAAAAATAATAAATTTTTGTTTCATTTCTTCCCAAACAGGGAGCGTGCTGGCCTCAGTTTTGGCAATGGCAGGGACGAAGAAGGTACAACAGCTCTTCGACAAGTGGTTGCTGCTCCCCTGCCTCGCAGTTACATTTCCTGCAAACGTAGATGCTGCTGCTGCCACTGCCTCGAAGTACCAAAAATCTTACTTTCGCATCGTTTGGATCGCCATGTCTTGTGCGATAGTTGCGTCGATACCAGCAACCGTCTACAGCGGAATCCCTCCCTTGCTACAGGCTGTTGTAAGTGCTATACTCTAAAAGAACAAGCTAGAAATAAATTCCTGGCGATAGATTAGATAGGCCGCAGTAGACGGACCAAGAGGCCCATTCCTATAGAGACACCTGGACTTATGCTCTGCCCCTCTATGAGCTCTAGCCATCATGTTAGAATCATAGAGACTAGGTGCACCCGTGGAAATTCTACGGTTTTTGAATATTTTACTTGCCTTATTTAACCTGAGATAGCCCTATACCTACCTAAGACAGACTCCCGAAGAAAAAAAAGTTTTTCTTTGCTAATCATGTGGCAGCTCAGAAAAAAAAAACATTTAAAGCTATCCCATGTCACATTCTGGTCTTAAATTGAGGTTAGATTACTCTAAGATGTCCTAAACTTACAATTTGAAGCATTTAAATGACATAAAACTGGGACATAGTACATTTTTACCCACCGATCATTGTTACCCCAAAACGGGGTACAACATTGACCAGTATTTTTTTTTTTTTTTCATTTGATGAAAAATTTGTAAGGATGCGTTTTTTTAAGACAGCAGTAGTATAGAGCGACCGTGCAGAAAAGTTGCACTTCATTAGATTCAGTAGTTAAAAAACTGCAGCATGACGAAGTCGAAATCCGGTCAAAGTAATCCCACTTTACGGTACCGACTTTAAAGTTTTACTCTGAATTTTTTTCTCAAAGAATGAAATGAAAGCGCGCATTTGTATAGGTAACTGTCGCCTACGAGAGCAGTAGATAATTTACACGACTCAATATGGAACGATAGGTAGATAGCTATAGCATCTAAATATTAGGAAACATGCAAACGTTAACGTTCATATATACCTCCGCCGAGGTGGCAACGTGTTTGTCGAGTTTTTCTATTTATCTCTCTGTCTCCTGTCCATTTTCTGTGAAAAAGATAACTCAAAATGATAGAAACAGATCGTTACGAAAATTACAGCGATTACGATTAAGCGTTTTAGGAGAAACAGATGATTGACTTTTGTGAAGACCCAGCCAACCGTTTGCATTTATATACTACATATAATGCAATTGTTATAGTGTATTATAGACGTTTTTAACGACATTTGCGGCATAGTAAATTGCGGTCGTTCGGACATGATCATTTCATTGCACCGTGACGTTATACAACACTGACTATATTTAGCTACACGAAGTAAAATAAATGATTTATATCTATAACAGTTTGACCTCGAAATTGGAGAATACATGTTTTTAGTTGAAAATCACAAACTTTCAGATCACTTGCGGCATGGGAAGATTCTGATCAATGTTTTCGTCATTCAAAATATAAACTAGAAATGTATTTTTGAGCACCATTTTCACAACAGAAAAAATAATTGTAGTAATTACATTTATATTGACATTTATCCAGCATGATATATTTCCATCGTTTCTCATTTTTCAAACAGCTTGCAGTATCTGAAAAAATCGAGTTAGAGGGCTAAAATTTTACGCACAACATTTTTATGTTCTTCCAGAAAAATCCCGCGTTACACATAAACCGTATCTCAAAAAGTTGTAAAAACGATCCACCCTAATTATTAATTAAATTTTGGTGATGATCTGTTGGTCCGTTTGGGTTCTGACTTGTGTTTGTTAAAATGTTCCTTAATAGCATAATTCAAAAATCTAGGAACGGATCTCCAAGAGAATTAAAAAAAAAACTTTTTATACTATCAAACGGCACAAGTGATGAGAATTTGGTGTTGATACAAAGAAAATCGTGGTTTCAGAACCAATTTGAATTTTTCGTTTACCACTGCTTTGCTTGGTGGAAGTATGCATTGTCAGATTGCTCTAGTTTCTCCTGCGGCTGATTTTTTTGTTTATAAATCTTCAGTAAATTTTTTAAACAGCACATAGAGATCTGATAAAAAAGTTTATACAGACAAAAAGTCTATTCATTAGCAGGGGACAAAAATTCATCATCCCATGCCATGAGGGAAAAATAATTCAATTTCGAGCCATTTTTGACAACTTCTTAAATTTTTGCGCAAAAATTCATTGGTTGCCCCTTCCCCCTTAACAGCCACTACTGAATAAGTTGTGTTTCTTGATTGACTCTGAACAATTTAGTAACTGTTGTTTCTTAGTTCCATTTTTAGTTCAAAAATTTTTGTTCGAGGTTCATTTTTCATTTTAGAACGTACTGTATTTACAATTTTGAGTATCTAATGCGGAGTTAGCCAAATCAGGATTTGGCAACCCTCTTCAATTTTTATGGCCATGCTACTCTGGCAATAGCTTCTAGAACTCCATCTGTATAATTCTCTTTATAAAACTGATAAGCTCACTGTTGAATTAGTGATCATTGCAGTGCATATCAGTGCAGACTCTGTGGTAACAGTGCACTTTTCCTTGCAACAACATTTTGTTCTCGTAATAAAACTTTTTTTTTCAATTTAACATCAAGAGTTTTAAGCACATCAGTTTAACAGTTCATTTACCCTTGAGCATAGTCCTACGTAAAGGATTTGAAGGCTTACAAGTTGGTGTACCTGATACAATAAACCCAGTATCGTCATGATTTAATACGTATAAAGTATATAATAATAATAATAATAATAATAATTTTATTGAAACTTGCACAGAATTTTAAAAACCTAATACAGGAGATATCAATAGATAGATGTAATTCAAAATCAAGCATACAAGTCACAAGCCCCTAATTAGTTCAAGGAACTATTCGGGCAAGATAGAGCAGACAAGTGAAAACCACTATGACATCAAAGTTTCGCGTATGTTCGTAATACAAAATAACATTCAGAGAAACC
>LQNS02277100.1:3275073-3287124 GCA_001587735.2 Parhyale hawaiensis
TATTATATATTTATATATGTAACTTCGCTTGTCAGTGGTTATCAGTAAATTGTAATTAGCAAATTATATTATTATATACTTATATATGTAACTTCGCTTGTCAGTGGTCATCAGTAAATTATAACAACATTTTGAGCTTCATAACACCTGATGCTATTCTTCAATCGGCTTAGGTACTGATACTAGTGAGGCAATTAAAATTTTAGAATTTCAGTTTTTTCGTGCACTCGACACATGCAGCAATCGGCATTCAAGTTACGATTCTCGTTGAGTATCCGTCTCGTTTTGACTCTTGAATGATAATATATGGTACATTGTATGGCGGAACCTACAACTTTACCCTGGGCGTTCCTCCGCCATTGACACTCGAATTTCTTCCAATCTTAAAGCGAATGTTCTGTTGGCAAACACGCAAGCAAGAAAGTAAACAAGCAAGGTTTACAGACTTTTAGCATAAAATACATTGTGTCTCACCTCACCATGGCCTTATATTCTGACGAAAAGAATTTTCGGTGAGTCCATTTGTTTGAGGTGCGATTACGGTACTTTTTATTTCACTTGCAAGATACATGGAATGACACTGTCCAAAAGAAATGTGCATTGCAACCAAAAACAACATTTCGACTTATAAATTGTAGAAACGAGAGTGCATAAAGCATATACACCATTAGTTTATATACAAAAAGTGTTTTTAAAATGGGTAAAAATAATAGAAATGTTTCGTGATAGGATTTTTTATTTGCCCATAGCCTCCAATGAAACTAATAGCAAATGCAACAGAACAGGAGTACTTTTTAAGAGACAGGAGTGATAAAGAGCTCCACTTTACCGCCTCATTAGTATTATATTAACATTTCATAACAATCTTTCTCATCTAACACACATTAGCTAAGTTCAAAAATTATGTACCTGAAGTGTACAAATAGTCTGGCAGAATCCATTAGTTGTCAACCCACAAATTTTATATTTTTCTGTTTTACTGGACTAGAGTTGGCAGTCATCATTTAATACCGCCATCTTTCTAACATTAAAAACTAGAGCACCCTGAGAGCGCATACCTCCGCCAAGCGAAGCAACGATAGCAATAAATTCAAATTGGCTCTGAAAGCAAAATTTTCTTTTATAAACAAAATTCAATCATTTGTGCCTTTTGATAGCAATAACAGCCTGTGCAATTTTCTTGAAGATCCATTCATAAATTTTTGAGTTATGCTGCTAATAAATGCTATGACAAACATGAGTCAAACATACAAACAAACGAATCGATCTACACCAAAGCCTAATCATTTGTCTTTTACCATTACGAACAGCCCAAATAAATTTCAAAAACATCTATTCATTATTTTTTCAGTTATTGTGCTAACAAGCATAAAATTAAAAGCAGTGACAAACGAACGAACAGTCGGATCATTATCAAAATCTGGTCATTTACTCTTTGTTATATTCCTAACAACTCATGTTAATTTCATGAAAATCCATTCATAACTTTTGAGTTATGGCATTGAGAAAAATGAGGCAGACAAACAAGCAAACGGATGTACATATCTTCACCAAAAGTTAATCATCTGTTTCTCCTAACATACCTAATAATCCCTGTAAATTTCGTCCAAATTGGTTCATTACATTTTGAGTTATATTTGTGACAGACAGACAACACGACGAAAACATAACCTCCTTGGCGGAGGTAAAAATGAGGATGCTTGCTGACGTTAACGAAGTTAGATGCCATCCTCGAGTATTTGAAAGAATTGTAGATATGGAGGCAGTAGACTGCGCAGTACTCTTACTTCAGTCTCCATGAGCTGCCCATGCAGTTAGTGCGTAGCGTTCCATCTGCTGAACTGTGCAGCAACCTTCTGTGCAGCAACCCTCTGTGCAGCAACCCTCTGTGCAGCAACCCTCTGTGCAGCAACCCTCTGTGCAGCAACCCTCTGTGTAGCAACCCTCTGTGCAGCAACCCTCTGTGCAGCAACCCTCTGTGCAGCAACCCTCTGTGCAGCAACCCTATGTGTAGCAACCCTCTGTGCAGCAACTTTCTGTGCAGCAGCCCTCTGTGCAGCAACCCTCTGTGCAGCAACCCTCTGTGCAGCAACCCTCTGTGTAGCAACCCTCTGAGCAGTAACCCTCTGTGCAGAAACCCTCTGAGCAGTAACTTTCTGTGCAGCAACGTACTGAGCAGCAACCCTCTGTGCAGCAACCCTCTGTGTAGCAACCCTCTGAGCAGTAACCCACTGTGCAGAAACCCTCTGAGTAGTAACTTTCTGTGCAGCAACGTACTGAGCACCAACCCTCTGTGCAGCAGCCATCTTGTACAGCAACCCTCTTGAACAGTAACCCACTTGTACAGTAACCCACTTGTGCAGCAATCCACACTTATAGTAGCCTACTTGTATGTACAGCAACCCGCTCATGCAGCAACCCTTTGTAATCCATTGGCCTTCTTCTTTGAAACTTCTAATGACCATGCGCAACCGACTTGGTAATCCTCATTGTAGCAGCCCTCCTGTAACCCTGCATAACCCCTCTAACAGATTACCACCGTACTTGCAGTCAACCGAGTTGCGCCCTCTGCGCCGAAATGCGACACTCTCAGAGCAGGGCCACCCTGCATTAATTACGAATTAGCCTGTTGTATCCCGTCAAAGTATCCAAACTGAGGGCTCCAAGTAAAAGTTAAGTTTTCTACTTCTAAAGTTATAGACTTTCGTTCAAATGTTTATACCTCTTAGTTCAAAAATCTTATTATTAACAGCGTCTCTCAGCCTGTGTGTAGTGAACACACACACAAAAAAATGCATCCGGTTAATGATACTAAGATGTATTGGTTCTATTGTAGACTATTTGAATTCTCCAGCTTTCGGCTGCGCCTTCATCAAGATACTCTTAACTATATTGCAATGAATTTAAGCTATATCTATCCATATCTCACACTTATCTTAATTGTAGTAAATCAAAGGGTAGGTGCTTTCATTGTGGTTAAAGTACACCTATCTTAATGATAGTAAATTAGAGGGTACGTGCTTTCATTGTGGTCGAATTGTAATAAGCAACTATAGATGTTTAGGCAGTTCGTAACGGTTTGCGAGCATCGAAGTGACGTATACGCTACCATTGATGGTGTTGTAATTTTACCGCGTTACAGATTCTACGATAGCATTCATTCACTATAAGGATTTCCTTACGCGTTGCTGGTGTCAACATAGAATTATATCACACATATACTGTACTTACAATAAAAACAACAAGAAATGACTAAATTTGAATGGCATTTGGATAAGCCTTCCATAGCCCCGCCATGCTCGCATTGCTACTAACATCGAAGTTGAATGCTGCAGAAAATTTACCATGAAATGGGTATTATTTAGCGGTATTTCGATATACCTTCTATAGCCTGTCATGTTTCCAATGCTGCGAATATCAAAACTATGAGCTGGAAAAACTTATTGCACCCTCACATACTAAAACATCAAAATAATCCAGACACAAAACTGGCTGCATGCACTGTTCGAGATAATTCGCTGGTGGATCTTCCTCTCGTCAGGCAGTGCAGCAACGCCTCCGCACATTAGAGCCGCTGCATATAACAGCTCCTGAACTTCGTCCGATGAACCTTAAAATTGCCAGTGTTTCAAATTGACGTCCAAGGGCTTTCTTGGGCTTCAATTACTTTCGTAGAGTTGCACAGCTACAGTCACGACAGTGAAGTAGAACTGCGCGTCCTGAAAAAAAAAAATGGAAATTAGTAACTCCGCAGCTGAAAAGAGGGTATTGTGACACAATGCATGTTCAAGGGCTGAATAAGTTGCAACAGGCCTGTTTGAGTGACGTCATTAGGCGTAGGGTATATTGGTCGTACCAGATAGAATCTGTACTATGCTGCAATCGCCTGCCCAAATTATTGCGAGAGTGTGTAGCAGGTGGTTCTTTACTACCGTATCTGTGCTACTGGGTTTAAATATGTTTTGGAAAGACGAACAGGCTGAACATCCTCTGAAGTTGAACATGCGAATTCATAATGTGGTCCCGGAATTAGGTGTATTCTAGCGTATCACTTCAGCCTTCTTTTAGTATCGTTGTATTTACAATGACGTATCATGAATCAAGACGTAACAAGAATCAAGTGTATCGTCCACTTTTGGTATCGTTAATAAAAATACGACACATTAAAACTCCTCAAACAGACACTCCCATAATAGTGAAAACTTCTGAAAAGAGGACCACGAGACCGGGAAAATCCTGTGAAATGTAGACTGTGGTCAGTGCCGCATATCGTGAAAAGAAGCAATAGCGGACGCTATTGTGAGTTATCTGCTGAAAGGTGTTGTAAAGTTAATTTCTAGTATCTTTAACTCCCCAACTTCATTTTTATCACCCGCGAACGAAGTGAGAGAGGTGCTAATGTTTCCGTTGAAAATTTAAGCGTAATTGTCTATTTATCTGTTCATTCGAAAAGCCCTAGAAGGAGTTGAGCAATGTTCATAATTTTTCTAACATCGAGTTAAGTGAATTGACCTAGATATGACAAAATGCCAAAACTTTTGGGTTTGACGGCCATCGAATATGACGGCATTGAAATTGGCTCCCCTCCCCTCTCAAACCGCGGATAATGGTCTCTCACTCTTGGACGTTCTAGTTTGTTTCTCATAGTGTTTGCTGAAGAAGTCTTACGACTCTAGTGCAAGCATGGATACCAGTATACTTAGGGACGTGTTATCTCGAAAGTGACCTTTCCCCCGAAATACCCAAGGCAAAAGGTCTGTCCTTATTTAAACAGTTCCACTGCATCGGCAAAGTTCGTGAAGAGAATTTCATTTTGGGTCATCACTTCTGACTTCTTTTGTGACATTACAATGCCTCTGGCGATCCATGTCATTTTTGGTTAATGTTTATTCTGTTTATTCGTGCAGTGCGGGCACAAAGTCAATCCAGTTGTGACGTCTACGCAGAAGTTCACCCACTAAACCAAATCGAATGTATAGCGCACTACTAACTAGAGCACTTTGAGAGCGCAAGGAAAGGTTAACGTAAAATTTGAGTTTATCGTGAAACTAAGATTTTTTATATCATCACCAAAATTTGGTAATTTGTGCCCCATGCAATCAATAACAGTTAATGTAATTTTTTAGAGGATCCGTCGGAAAATTTATAAGTTATGTTTTGACAAACACGACGACAAACATAGAGGCAATCACAACCAGACGAACACATCATTTTCAAAATTTGATCATTTGTGCCTCTTAACATTTCTGACACATGCAATTATCATGAAGATCTATCCATAACTTTGTGTGTTTTGTTCTGACAGACATAAAAACAAACACAGAGACAATTATATCAACAATTCATCACAAAAATCTTGGCTATTTATTTTTCGTAACATTCCCATGAACTCCTACAAACTTCATTAAGATCTGTCCTTAATTTTTAGAGTTATTATAATTAAAACTTCACGCTTGAGCTCCAATGGACAGGTATTACAACCCAAATGAAGCACCTTGCAACACCGAGAAGCCCAAAACGCTACTAAAGGAAATCTAACAAAAAGCCATTAACAGCTGACTTAAACGGCTGAAAGCCAATACTACCAAAAGCTGATGCCGGTAACAAATTCCAAAACTTGACCAACCAGGGCACGAAGTACCGACAGAACTAATTAGTTCGACATACAACATCCTTCAGAGTGAAAGAGTGCGCCCCGCACTCAGCACGTGTCTCTTTCCTAAAGACCTTGAGAGCAGGGAGAGAATAAATACAACCAATGCCTCTCAATGTTCTACACCTTATAAAACATACATAACTCGGCTACCCTTCTCCTGTGGGACAGGTTCACCAGATCATTATCAGTGCACAGCCTGCTGGCTGAACCAACAATTCGGTCCAACAGACGCAAGTGAGTATCAGCAGCTGAAGCCCAGATCGGTGAGCAATTCTCCAACACAGACAGCAAAAAGCATAAAAACATCTACGGACAACTTGACTGTCACCAAACACAGAATTCCCCTTACGCAGGAGCCCAATCTTAGTGGAAGCACGTGACACCAACCTCCTAATATGCGGCTAAAAAGTAATCTTCTCATCGAAGACAACACCAAGAATCTCCAAGGAGCTAGATTCATGAAGCAAAGTGTCATCAATCTCCAGTTGGGCATGCTGCGGTACAAGTGCCCGAAACCGACTGATAATTATTGACTTACTGGCATTCAGTTTCATACCCCAGGCCGAGCACCATGCACTAATGCGTGACAAATCCCTATTCAGAGACAGTTGGACAGCATTACACAGGCGAGGAGCAGGTATCACTGGTATCAAAGTGGAGTCGTCGGCATAGTTGATCATCGTGTTTAGAATCGAAGAGAACATGTCACTAGTATAGAGAACGAACAACAGCGGGCCAAGCACACTTCCCTGAGAGACAACAGACGCTACAGTGACTGAGGCGCTCAAAACGCCGTCAATAGACACACTTTGTATTCGCTCAGAAACAGAATTACGCATGATTGACAAAACGCTACCACCCGCACCAAACAACTCCAGCTTGTATAATAGACCCTGTGGCTGACCCTGTCAAACGCCGCTCAAGTCCAACTGGATATGGCGTGCCTCCAACCTACAAACTGTAAATGGTGTGACACCGACAACAGAGCGTCACAACAACCCAAGCCAGATCTGTACGCAAACTAACCAGCAGGCAGCAACCCGTAACTTCAGCGAAACGCTCAAGCTTACCAGCGATCAATTTCTTGAACACCTTCGACAAGATGGGCGTCAGTGTGATGGGTCGATAGTTGGCGACAAAGGGCGACACTTTATCCTTGGAAATGGGGGTAATATTCCCAGTACTCTAACAACGGGGAAAATTTTTTAACCGCATCAGCGCCGGAAGATACCTGCTAGCATGGGGTCAAGAACGTCAGCCAGATGCTTATAAAACAAAGGAAACATGCCCACAGGATCCACACCTCTATACGGATCAAGGCCCTCAAGCAGCAACTTCATTGTACCATATCGGAAAGCCAAAGAGGTCTAGCGCTATTCAGGGTGGCATCCGTGAGGCAATGAGAACACATCTCTGCTCTGTTTCCCATCGCAGTAAGCCGACAAAAGTTCCGCCCTAGCCAAGGGATCAATAATGATACCTCCGCCGAGACCAACAAGGCTGAGCCAACGAAGGTTCAGCACAGAACACTGAATCCATGGGCTCACTTCACCATTGATGTGGATGGTCAACACTCAATAGAGACTCTATGTAACTCTGCCTCAGACGATGCTGTGCCTCCTCATACACACGCTTAGCCTCGGCTCTACACTACAATCAACATAGGTCTGCCACAACGTGCGGTCACGGTAACGCCACCATGCCCGATAAGATGTTTGTTTAGCTTCGAACTTTAACCGGGACATCAGTCAAGACGAGGTCGAGAACGTTACCAGGGATATGCGTGGACCTGCGAACTAGCTGCACACACTAGACAAGGTTCAAAAGTCCAAAGCAGCCTCACCATGGCAATCAGTCGGTGATGCAGATCCCAGCCAGTCCCTGTGGTGTGCATTAACATCTCCCACAAAACAAACGCAGACTTGGGATCCGTGCTCTAGATCGAGACCATCGCTGTCAACAAACGGTCATAGAGTGAATCATCAGTTGCAGGGCTCCGATAGAAGGAGAATGAATACAAAATTATTCTGTCGGCCACACACCCTTACAACAATGATCATATGGCAGGCGCATTCGTGCACTGACTGCCGGTAAGCACAGAACCTATTTTGGACATAGACGGCCATTCCACGGAATCCAGGCCCCGATTCCCAGAACCTACGAAAAGGAGACTGACATCCCGCCAAGGCAAGCTCAGCATCGTGCCTTCTGCCAGTCACCAATATCTCAAAGCAAAACACGACATCCAAAGTCTAGCTCCGCGAGGTTCGCATGCAGTCCTCTAATATTAGAATAGAGGAAGCGACACCCCCGAGCCCGACCTGGTTCCAGGTTACCTTCAGCATCCCACAGAGAAGCAAAAAAAAAAGAAAAAAGAACAGTAATACAGAGATATATACAGAAATATACAGAGAAGAGGAAAGAAAGAATCCCATATACAAGTGACAAGCAGAGGCAGAGAGACGGTCCACTTGGCAGAGCTGCTTACCGAGTAAGGCTCACATAACCCCCAGGTTCGCCAGGTTATGGGGGATGACAGTCACGGTGGACATGTGGGTACCTCCACCAACTTCCCATGGCCCTGCCGCTCACAGCACGAGATTATCACAGAGTAAAAAACAAAAAAGTGGAAGAAAGAAGAGAAATTAAGAAGAAGAAAAAGGGAAAAGAGACTCAATCGGGCCAGCGAGAGGTAGGGAAAGGAGCTGATTGTGGAATGCCCGGCACACGGCTATGGCAACAGCCAGGTGATCTCGTCTCTGGTTGAGCTGTCAAGCAACAGCCGGGGCCAATGAGAAGGGTTCAAGCTTAGTCGCTTTGAATCGACCCTACGTTGGTCGCCTCTTACGCCACGTGCACGACGGGAGTGGTATTCTAAAGCCCCCACTCCATTGCATTTTACGGAATAAAATAGGCAGACAAATAAACAAACGGTTCTTCAAAAAATATATATCTGTACCTTATTACTTACCTAACACTCCCTGTAAATTTCTTTAAGATCCTTCCAAAAGTTTTTAGTTATGTTGGTGTGTTACCTTCAGCTTTTCGTAGGCAACCTATTTTCAGCATCTTCCACAAACAATTTTGGTCCGGGGCACACCAAACTACCACACACAAAACTGAATGCAAGGATGTGCCGTTCGCACGTGGTTCACGTCACCGTATCCATGCTGCAAACTTAATATATGCATCCATCAGGACACCGTGTTGTTGTCATGTTGTCCCTGTAATTGCATAGTGTGGCACCGGCATGACGAGACATGTCTGAATTGCAACTGCACAAAAGAATTTTATCATATATTTTCACTTACCATACTGTAGAACACTTTTAGTTTTGTATCATAACCTTTACTATTTATCAGAGTGATTGTAGTGATTTATTATGGATCAATGCTTAAATTTGCTCTTCATTCTAAGTAGAAATGGGCATCGAAGGCGGCTTAGTGTCCAGTCTCTAATCCCGTTAAATTTTCCGATTATGCTAGAAATGGACGTCTAAGATGGCTCAGTGTCCAATCTTAATTCACGTCCAAATGAGTCGTGTCCGGAATAATTAAAATCAAGTTTATTTTCAGTCACGGCGCATACACCAAGACCGAATGGTAAATGCACATCCTGATTTGCATCTGAAATTAGCGGAAATCATTCTGTGCGAAGAGCCAAATGTTGCATTGCTCAGCATACTCACCGTCCATGAACCATTTACGTCGAAATTTGCCATTTTTCCAGCTGATACGTGGAAGTTCTCTGAGGCGACAGAGTAAAACTTTTCAATCTGCAATGAAAATTCTGTTAAAAGATATTATGTACATATAAATTTTATTCATTCATCAGTCCCACTTTAAATATTTATACATTTTAAAATTTATGTTTGAAAACCTATAGTTTTACAGCGGCTGCTTCCTTAACGTCATGGAACAAAGTATACTGCTACCTTGAGCCTTGCAAAACGAAGGATCCTTACAGATCATCACAGTTTTCTGTAATATGCAACTCTGAAATAAAGTTATAAAGTATGAAATAATAATATTGTCCATTACGATGAAAAATCTTCAGAGGAAGTTTTTCTCTAGGTCTATCACCTGCGAAATTTTTAGATTCGTCCAGGTGGAGTTACACACACATAACCCATCTTGTGCAGAGGTGACATCACGTTTCGTAACCAGCGGGAGAGCTAGCATTGAGTCATCACTACAATGCACGTAACCGCTTGAGGCTGATTTGTCTACCACTTTCAGCAGGTATTTTTGAGTGGATTAAGTTTTTAAACTTCACAGCTTGAACAATAACGGTGCTCCGAATGTGACACGTTGTTGTCATGAACCACCTCCTACCATGAAACGTACAACTATTAAAATATATATAAATATATACATCTTTAAAAATTTTCCTCTAACACAGGAGCTGAAATTGGATTTCAACATGATTGAGTAACCAGAATCTGATATTTCTACTGAATTAAAAAAGTAAAAATGGTTAGTCACTTGTACCATATCGGTATGTGTACTAAATATAGTGTGTGGATATCACTATTAATATTCATACCTGACTTTAATTTTTTTTTTTTTTTTGCATTGACGGGACCTCTGACACGTTGGTGTGAGAACGAAGCTAGTCCACGGCTAGATCGTATTCATTATAAAGTGTTGTAATTGGATTTAAAATCCGAAGGAACCTTTTTGGCCCACCCGGCTCTGCCATCTACTGCGATAAGTTAGGCGGGATATCGAAATTTACTCAGTATGACAATCATTCCCTCAGCCAGATACATAGTCTCACAAAATGTGTTTTGGGAAATCGACTTTTGTTTGAGATAATTGACCAAGACATATGTCGGGTATATTTGCACGCCAAGGGGTTAGATGAAATTTTTACTAAGTTGAGCTGTGGTTTACGATGTACTGTATAGTGCACAATAAACATTGCTTATATTTTGTGTTTTTTTTATCGTATGCCCATCAACTATACAGAATGGTTCTCAAAAACTATATCATAAAAAATCAAATTTTTCACAAAACAATTCCGTAAATAAAATGACATATGGTTAAACTGACAGCATATAATGGTAAGTATTACCAGTTAACCCTGTTATTCTTTACTTTGAATGCATACACAGAGCAATAGCTAATCCAAGTTACTCACCTCAGTATTCGTTTCTGCGTCGGTACCGACATTCCCTTGGAGAATCAACTTTGTTTCATTTACCTGGAAAAAATTCTTGCGTTTTAGATTCTTCAACTTCTATTCACCTTCGTTTGTGATTAGTGAGAAAATAATAATTTCCAATTATTGGCAATAATGGTGCAGATAATTTTAATTTAGAAGTAACAATAGTGGTGCAGATAGTTATTGTATACTAGCAACAATAATAGTACAGACATATACAATTAAGTAGTACCAATATTGGTGCAAATAATTATAATTAGTAACAATAGTGATGCCGATAATTATAATTCAGTAGCAACGATATTGGTGCAAATAATTCCAATCCAGTAATAACAATAATGGTGCACATAATTACAAAACAGCATTAAAAATAATGCTTTAGATAATTATAACTCAGTAGTAACAATAACTGTGTAGTTAAATACTATTGATTAGTAACATGAATGGTGCAGCTAATTAAAATTCAATTGACCAATTGTCCAAAACATATTCGAGGCGCATGAACAATATAATATCTCTTAGTGACCCGAGCCGTCATTAAAAATGACGGCAGAAAGTTGCTACTTCAGGAAAACCCCCGTTGTTTCCTATACTTTTACTTTTCATAGGGCTTCTTAATGAAAATTCAGCATTCTGCGTGAAAACATAATAATATATATACATTATGTGACGCAGTGAAGTGGCGTTTCCGGTTGCACCTTTAAACATGGCTAAAGACCAAACACGGTCATGCAGGTGAGCTCGCTCAGATCACTCAGCCAGAGCTGCCGATTGCGAGACTGTATCCTAGATACCGCTTCAGCTCTCGAATGTCTTTCTATCTTATTCCCATACAGTGTGACAGGAAAAATATAAATATATTTAAATATAAATTGATAAATAAATTTCACACAGCGATAAAAAATTTGGGATGAGCAGAACTAGAAAATAATAGCTAAAAAGTCGTGTATTTGATTGACGAAATGCCCAAGGTATTCTTAACGTCTCAGAAAGTAGAATGACTCTCAGATTGATATAACTTTAAACGGCTTTCTCAGAGTTTTCTAGCCATTAACCCACGAAAGCTCACGAAAATTTCTAATCACGAGAAAATTAAAATATTTGGTGGTTTTCATCTTTATTGGTAACATAATTGAAATGTGTAGGCAAAACAAAAATATAATGCTATTCCTACGAGAAAATTAATGTTCCTCTGAAGGAACACTGAGCTACTGAGGGGTGGATGAAGA
>LQNS02277100.1:3289045-3302605 GCA_001587735.2 Parhyale hawaiensis
TTTTGTATGTCTGCCATAAAGTTTGAACCATTTACTCTGCAATGCAGCAAAGAAAACTTAATTCTAGCGATACCAAGGATCACTGCAACGAAAATAGTATACCCAATTTACTGTTCCTTAGAAGGAACACTGAGCGCTCGTGGGTTAAACATCGACAGAATTTCTAGCAGATACAGTTATGTAGATTAAACTCGTATCATGTACACCAACTTATGATGAAAATAACAAAATGACGACTCTGACGTCACCATACAGGTATTTTTTTAGCAGAAATACTGGAGAATGGCTGTCCGTGTCTTCCTTTATTTGGGGTAAGGACTGACTGACCTTCCAGGCTTTACACTGCTTGCAAGGTAAAACATAATAATAACTAGAGCACTCTCAGAGCGCATATCTCCGTCAAGCGAGGCAACTGCAACGAAAATTTCAAATTGGTGCTGAAACAATGATTTTCTCTGTATCAAGTTCAAAATCTAATGAACTTTGCCTTTTGATAGTATTAACGCCTTCTGCAATTTCCTTGAAGATCCGATCATAAATTTCTGGGTTATGCTGCTAACACACATTATGACAGACATAAGTGAAACATACAAACGAACTAACCGATCTGTACCAAAATATAATAATTTATGTCTTTTAACATAAAAAACAACTCATGTAAATTTCGTAAAGATCAATTGAGAAGTTTTTGAGTTATTGCGCTAACAAGCACAAAACCAAATACAGCAATAAACACACGAACGAACCAACAGATCATCACAAAAATTTTGTCATTCACTCTTCGTAATAAACCTAACAACTCATGTGAATTTCATAAAAATCTATCCATCTCTTTTTGAGTTATGGCGTTGACAAAAATGAGGCAGACAATCAAACGAGCGGATGAATGGATCTCCACCAAAAGTTAATTATCTGTTCCTCCTAACATACTGAACAATCCCTGTAAATTCCATCCAAATCCATTGAAACCTTTTTGAGTTATCTTAATAACCGACAGACAAAGAGATTCACAGACAAACAGACAATGTTAATCTTGAACGGTTTCAGGTTCCACACTCCTCATAAATCAAAAGTGTATCCATGATATTAAAACGTTGATACCCAAGGTTAATTAAGAAATGGTGACAAATATTGAATGTACAATAAAGTAGACTATTAGCCTTCGGTAATACAGGGAGTAGAACGTCATGCAGCTACGTGAAATTTACGTTCTTCACCTTTTCTTTTCTAAATAACCAATATATCGTATGATCCTGCTTTTGTTACGTCTCTTGTGGTCAATAAGGGTCCATTCTCTATTCAATGCCACTAATTACGAAGATAATTCCAAAAGGTATCTGTAGATCTTTACAAAGTTCACTGAGAAACTATTAGGCCTATTAGGAGGAACAGATGATCAACTTTTGTGAAGATCCGTTCAACCGTTTATTTGTTTGTTTGTCCGCCTCTTGTTTCGTAGTCCATAACTTAAAAATTATGGCCCAATTTTTTTTTTATGAAATTTTCATGAGGTGTTAGGCATATTATGAAGAGTAAATGACCAAATTTCTGTGACGATCTGTCAGCCCGTTTGTCTCTATGCTTGATTTTATGTTTGTCAGCAATATAACTCGAAAATTAGTTAAAGTATTTGTTTATATCCTAAATGATATAAGCGACAAAATTTTGGTGATGCTTCGTTTGTCCGTTTGTGTGGTTTGCGAGAACATAACCTACAGACTTGTGAACGGAGCTAAAATAAATTACTGAAGCTGTTAGTACTGTTAAACGGCACAAATGAATAGATTTTGGTGACAAGAATAAAGAAATCAGAGATTCAGAACCATTTGAATTTTTCGTTTATGTTGCCCTGTTTTACGGAGGTATGCTTCTCAGCGTGCTCCAGTTGTTATTCAAGCTAGTCGCCTTGGCATCAATGGACAGGCAATTAGTAATCGAATTCGAGAATGACACCAAAGTGCCCGAATCGCTCACTGTTTAAGCAGAATCAGTAAAAAATTATTCACAGCCGCCTTGAAAGCCTGCATATCGACACTGCTAAATACGGTACTCGGTAGTAAATTCCGCAACCTGTGAGGACAATAAGACTGTTAGCGCGTCTAGCCTCTATGCTAGCATCCCGCGTAACATCAGTCGATGTGTGAACTATCTGTAGTAAATGAACTGTAATATGGTTGAATGCGTAGATAGGATACGGTGCACGAGCATGTGCTACCTGCCAACACTTTATTATATCACTGAGCTCTCTACGACGTGAAGGTTTTAAGTTTCCAATGTTGTTACCTCCACCAAAACTCATATACCCCTAACCCTTTCTAGGCCGCCCGTCCAAATCAGTGTCTCGGTTTCCCCACTGATTTGCTGCAACTATAGAATGATATACACTAGCTTAATTCTTGGCTGAAGTTTAAATTATTTTTTTATGGCGTATCGGCAATATATCCCAGAAGGCCTGTTGGTCCTTCTATGGCCAGCTGTCTAATTAAGTAATATAATTTCACAAAGTACACTCTTCATTGGAGGACATACATATAGAGTAAGACATAAGAATTATGTTGCATGTGGCAGTACCAGGTAACGCAACTAAGAATCTAGCCTTAGACTCTATACCATCGAGCAAAATAGAACTTGTCTGTGTTGTTGTTGTTTTACGTACAAGCGACACTTGCTACAAGAAAATAAAAAATGATGAACCTGTTTTAGACTTCATGTAGTCGTAAAGTAAAACTTTCTTATAGTTAAAGCTAATGCTGCTACTGAATCCTAGAACATATTTAGTCGTTGAGTAAAACCTTCTTATAGTTAAAGCTAATGCTGCAACTGAATCCTAGAACATATTTAGTCGTTGAGTAAAACCTTATAGTTAAAGCTAATGCTGCAACTGAATCCTAGAACATATTTAGTCGTTGAGTAAAACCTTCTTATAGTTAAAGCTAATGCTGCAACTGAATCCTAGAACATATTTAGTCGTTGAGAAAAACCTTCTTATAGTTAAAGCTAAGGCTGCAACTGAATCCTAGAATATATTTAGTCGTTGAGTAAAACCTTCTTATAGTTAAAGCTAATGCTGCAACTGAATCCTAGAACATATTTAGTCGTTGAGTAAAACCTTCTTATAGTTAAAGCTAAGGTTGCAACTGAATCCTAGAATATATTTAGACGATTGCATTATGAAAACAAGAATTTATCACTGGCTACTTTAGCCACTAATTTGTCTACTTTCGTCGTAATCTTTCAAAGCTGCAAAAGTTTGGGTTCCCAATGGAAAATGGTAGCATCAACTTAATCGCACACTGTTACAGGGAAGCCCCATATGCGTTGGTGCGTGCTGCGGTTAGAGTACGGGCAGAGAAGAGCGTGGAGTGCTCGGCTGCAATTGACTAAAGATTGTCAGAGCTATAGTATCGCAAACGGGAGGCTCATGCGACAACTGTGCCCCCCGACCCCGAGCACAAGCTACCCAAATCACTGACGCAGGAATCGGGTGATTGTACAACTTTACCAGCCTGGCGGGTAGGCGAACAGGCAACTCAACTTCATTGTGCAAACGCAGCTCTCTAGCTTCTTGGTGATCCCTGGGTGAAGTTACCACCAAAACATTGTCCCTTGGGTTTCTTTATTTGTGTACGCATCACGACAGCTGCTTAGTTGTTTGTTAAACAATAATACCCGCTATTAATACTAATGATTTGTACTAAGAAATTGAAAATAAATGCCTTCAATATACCTTATCAGATACTTGTTGACCATGCTCATAATAGAACACGGTGTTGAGAGTATTGTAGATCGTAATGGGTAGGATGACAAACAGAAATCCTTGATCGATATCAGGATTGCGTAGTATGTACACTACGAGAGAGAAGCCCAACACCAGTCCTGCCGTTCTCTTCAGGTGGCACAATGCGAGGGTCACTCGAAGTGTGTCTTGTGCCACTATTTCTTGATGTCTGAAAATAAACAAAAAATGATAACAATAATAATTAGGTCTTTACGCATGTAACTGAGTAAGTTGGTAATGGTTCTTTGATATCAAAAAGTTTCCACAGGTTCTAAGACGAAGTTTTTTCTTAAGCTTATAAATCAGTTTATTGACATTTTAACTCCTAGTTTATTTTAAATCGAAATTTAAAATGACTTTTGTCTCCAGAATCAATGAAAATGTTAAAAATTTGATAATTTCACTTGTGTTGCCATTGAGCAGATGCAACATTTATTGCGGTGAACAATGACGTGATTACTGATACGCAGTTAATATGCATAATGACTGCAGAAGTTTTATTTAAATTAATGTAGTATCTTGCAGCACAATAGGCTACGTTCAAAATCACATTTCCCATGCCATCAAGAATAATCATTATCTCAAATCAAGGAGCCCACCTTGCATGCTGCTTTATTATGAAGGTCTTGGGAACGATCACCAACCCAAGTGAACGATATTTGGGCAAGGCGCTAGCTGCGTTGAATCAGAAAACTTACTTGGTGCGCATAGCTGCCGTGGGGGTACTTACCTTGCTCGGATCGTTGAACCTTCCGCTAAATGCGTCATATTTCTTAGCTACCCGTGGTCAACTACAGCTGTACTTACATCTCTGGGGCTAGTTGACCTACATCTGCCACACGAAACCAGTGCGTATGGGTCTCTCAGAGGAGGATGCAGTCAAAGTTGACTTTACCTTCATCTCACTGCACAAAATTAATTGAACCAAAAAATAATGTTGTTATTGTTCGTTGCCAGCTCAAGGAGGAGTCTCCGGCGAGGGCGTGGGCAAAGAAGGGGAAGTACTTGGGAGGAAGAGAAGCAAGGAAACGCGCTGTCCGAAGTGGGTCCAGCCAAAGGCCGTTCACTGAAAGTTCAGCGGTGACTAAGACATGAAAAGAGAAGACCAACACTTTCACTGGGAACCTATAGTTCGCCAATACCGAACAGTGGCCAGAGCGTATCTGAGAGAGGGTATATCGTAAAGGTCTGGAGAGGAGATACTCATCTGCACAGAGAAGAGGGCATTGATAACCCAGAACTCTACTAGGTAGGGTGGGTGAATCCCATTTGGAAAAAAGGGAAGCAATATCCACTTCGAATTTTGAGTGAACGGCCGTGAGCCGTTCCATGAGCAGCATGATGTACCCGAGAAGTACTGAGGAGATACTGTTCTGGCAGCAACCCAAGACTGTCACCAACTGGCAATGGTGAGGTTTCATGATGGAGGGAGGTGATGCGCCGATGTCATGCGGTGAGATCCAGTTACTATGTGTACAGCTGCATTCTGCACAACTTGCAGCTTGTTCACCGCACACCGCAGTTCTTGAAACATTATAAAACCAAACCGGGTCGCGTAAAGCATGACATTCTAGTGATAGCCCGATATGTAAGCACTAGGGTTTCTTTCTGTTACCCCCATCTTGTGCCCGCCAGCGCGGAGAGAATCAGCCAACGAAAGTAGCATCTGTTGGGAACATAACTCGAGTGCGCGGCAAAATTAAGGTGTGGGTCAAACATACACCACGCCAAGGGTTTCTGGGTTGCGCTCCAGGGTGAGGTCCGAAACACCCATCTTGATTTTTAGGTTCAACCTGGATTGATGGTAGTCGGATGTAAACTGTGTGGAATGAGTTTTAGAGTGAGAGAGACAGTCAAGGGTGTCTCTCGCCGGCCCAGGCCTCGCTTGCCGTAGCATGGGCCGAGAGGCTCCTCGCTGCCTCCGGAACGCGAGGAGCAGAGGATAGGACGATGAAATCGTCTGCGTAAGAGGAAGTGACGTCGCCAATCTGGAGAAATACTTTGTCGTAATGGTTAAAAATAAAATCATCAGCACCGCTTGAAACACACGTATTTCAAATTTGACCTTCTTTTGCTTGTAAAAACCGGAAGCTAAACCCCTGGACAAACTGTAATACAATCGTACTATCACTACTGCATACTGCCTTGATTGCAATGCCGAAACTTCTTTTCTAAAGCCCAGTTGTAAATGCCGAAAACAGCAAAATAGGTAAACCTACCTGATCATAATGTAATAGTACTTGAACTCCTCCATAACGTCTTTTCTGCAGCGCTGTATTTGGTTTTCCAAAGCCCTGTTAAGCTCCGTGACACGATCTGCTATCGTTGACACGAGTACCATGTACACTACGGTCCCAAGTTCTGATCGGCTATCCACAAGCTGCAAAGCAAAAAAAATCCCTTTAGGGTCAACCCTCACTACTATAACTTTCCACTAGCCCAGTAAAAAAAAGGAGCTGATGCATTTTTTAATGTTTATTATCCTTCAAGTGTAAATAATGGATTTTTCATCAATTTCAGTCCCCTCGCCTCATGAAATTTTAGGGAACACATTCAATGAAGTCCCTATATATGTTTTATTAATCAGTTTATTTACTTTCTTGCAACTGTAATTTACTGTTTTTAAGAGCTTAAGGTTTCAGCAAAAAAATATGATTTGAAATATTACTAAACACATCAAGCCCATTGAAATTAGACTGAACTTTTTTTCAATAATCAATTAACATTAATTAATATGTTATAAACTGCTATGCAAAGTTCATCAGTTTTTGTCATAGACTATCTTCAACTGTGATATTATATATAATTAGAAACTTATAGAGCCGAACTCTAAGCTCATTTGTCATTTAAGTTCAGTAGGCTGTGCTATACAAATACAGAATTTAACAGATACATGAAAGCAATTCTAAGATTAAGTGAATATGTTGAGCAGCACTGCAGCTAATAATCATTTCGGTTACATGCTCACCATGGATCGAAAAAACAATGGAGCTCCCACATCAATAGCTCCCGGAATCAATGCGATTGCAGTGACAGCCAAGTTGATCATGAAGAAGCGGAGATATGACCAGCAGAAACGGTGCTTCGCTTCAGTTGCAGGTGCCGCTTCAGCAACCGAAAACTGAAAGTCAAATTTTGGAAGCAGGAGCCACGTATCAAGCAGTCGTTGAAGTTGCTTTCGGCTGGAAAAAGCTACCATCGCCGACAGCATAGTGCCTGGGAAAGATGAGGAAGTCTAGTACTTATTTACATTTACATGTTTATTTATATGAATTCCAGTGATTGCTCAGAAGAATTCTCTTTAAAATGACAAGTAGGAATCTAATAAGCAATGGCACAAAGGGGTGTTCCAAAAAAGCTAAAACCCCATTTGGCACCATTGCGTCACTGTCAATACCAACCTGAAGGAAGCTGGAATGGCCAGTAGGGTACATGTAACATCACTAAAAAACCTAATGGAATGTAAATATTCAACGAGAAGCTACAAGCTTAGTTTTGTGTAATATTGTTGTACCAGTTATGAGCAGTGGCTCAGTCTTATTGAAAGCGTCGAATATCTGTGTCATGAATATTCTCAAAATTATCATTTGTATTTGTCCAATTGTATAGATGGTAAATTTCTTGAAATGGAACAATAACATATTTACTTTCATACATTTCTTTCAATTAATGAAATATACAAACTAGAGACCACTTTGAGAGCACATACCTCCGCCAACCAAGGTAACAGTAACGAAAAAATTCAAATTGGTTCTGAAACCATGATTTTTTTGTCAACACCAAAATCTTTTCGTTTGTGCCTGTTGTTAGTATTAACAATTTTTCTGTGTGTTTTTTGAAGCTTCAAGCAAACGAACAAAGAAACAGATGAACGGATTTTCACCAAAAGTTAATCATCTGTTACTGTCAACATGCCTAAAAATCCCTGTAACTTACGCAAAGATCGATTCATAGCTTTTTGAGTAATTTTGGTGACAGACGAACAGCCAAACATACAGACAAAGGTCTGACAGACAGATACGCAAACACGACAAAAAAGTAACCTCCTTGGCGGAGATAATTAACTACAACTTATAAACGGATCATATAATACACGACGGTTTCTCTCAGAAGAGAAAACGTGGATAATGACAAAACTGCAGTTAGTTTTCTAACTATTGACATATTCTTTAATTTTAATTTAGTACTTTATAGTAAATTACTTTCAAATAGGGCATGTGCTTTGCCTCTCCTCAACGTGCTGACTAAACACCAATGGCCGTACTAAATAAGGGTTGGAATTCGCAGGTGACTACTATTATCGGTAATAAAACATTCTCCCTCTTTAGGTGAACATATGAACTGTTTATGGTTTATGAGTGGATATTGATCTGCAGCTGAACTTGGCAAGCAGGAAAAGTTTTTCAGATATTACTGGTGGATATTAATCTGTAGCTGAACTTGGCAAGCAGGTAAATTTTTTCAGATATTACTAGTGGACACTGATCTGCAGCTGAATTTGGCAAGCAGGTAAAGTTTTTCAGATATTACTAGTGGGCATTTATCTTTAGCTGAACTTGGCAAGCAGGTAAACTATTTCAGATATTACTAGAGGGCATTGATCTGCAGCTGCACTTGGCTAGCAGGTAGACTTTTCCAGATGTTCATCACTTGCATTCTGGTAGGAAGAACATAATATAAAATTTCATAAAGTAATCCCACTATTGTTCGGCAGGATAAATATCAATGACATCCAGCAAAGATACCCGTAAAACTGCTCAGGGAACCTAGGTAACACATGTGGTTTTCAGAGGTAGAACATCAAATGCAATTGCTGAACTATCATAAAAAAATCTCAGGTTCATATTACTTGTTCACCGGTGAAATAATGTACACTTACCGAAGCCAAGGCTGTATGCCAAAAGTGTAAAGTACGACTGCGTCTTGTTGCTGGTGATGAGCCTTTTATACTCTTAAAAGAAAACAAATATTGCGATTAGCTTCCAATTTTAAACTTAATTGTTTTGCATTTGATGAATTTGGTATTTATACATGATGCATATGTTACGCATATTGTTATTTTTACAGTGCGACGTACAGTATTCGTGCAAAAAATTTATTTAATTTTCATTGAAAATCTATTGTCTGACGAGAATTATGTTTTCATATGACAACACTTTGTGCTTTTTTCATCTGGCAATAATTTTTTACATTCTGAAGAGGTTGGTTGCAGAACATTCCTTTGTGATATACTGTGGGCCACGCTATTAGTCCATTCAAATAATATTCAAACTGGGACGTGTTAAGGATCTAACAGACGAAGAGAAGCAAACCATTATCAAAGAAAATGTCAAGAAGACCTCATGTGCGTCTATTTCCAGGATTTTAGGCCGCCACGTTAGAACAATTCAACGTTTTTTGAGGGATCCTTCCAATCGGAAGACACGGTCTGATCAAGGTAAAATAAAAGCTGTGAACACACGGGATATCAGAAAAATTAAAAGTCATGTCTTCAAAAAGCCGGGAAGCACAAGCAAAGCAATTTTTGAAAGCTCTGGTCTGAATGAAGTGCCAAAAACTACGCGAAACCGAATCTTGGGGACTAATGCAAATGTGAAATCTCCCGAAAAAAGCTTCCATTGACACAAAGGTACATGCTTCTGAGAGGTGAGTGGACTAAGTCTTATATGAAACAGGATGTGAAGTGTATTTTATTCAAAGATGAGACCAGGACGACTCTCGATGGTCCAAGCGGATGGTCTAAAGGATGGGTCGGATTTGAGGGCAAGCTCTACCATCGTTTCAAGGCGGTGGTGGTCTTATGTTGTGTACTGGGATTATGAATGATAAACTTGTAGGTCCAACAATGGTTCGTGAAGGAGTTAAAATCGATTCTGATAATTATTGCGCCCTACTCGATGAATGTCTTGTTCCTTGGTTTGATGACCAGACTTTGGATCTTCGTAAAAAGCTTTTTTATTATGCAAGACAATGCACATTCAAGTTCAGCCAAAGCTACAAAAGAATACCTTCCTTCTTTGGGGTTCAAAAACCACAATATGATGGTGTGGCCATCCAGTTCTCTAGATTTGCACCCAATTGAAAATCTGTGGTCCATCATCAAGCGCAAAATTTATAAAGAGGGTAAGCAGTTTTCTTCAAAAGCACGATTGTGGGAGGCCATACAAGTCTCTGCAAGATTCTTCGATGGTATCAAGTCCATTAAGAAATGGACTCATTCTGCTAATGACCGCATTTGGAGGTCATAAAACGTAATGGCCGTTACATTAACATATGAGCTTATTGTTTCTTGTTTATTTTACCTTGTTTGCTGTTGCAATATGTTCTAAGTACTTTTTTGAAGTATTATTTAGTAATTAATAAATAAACTGATAGTTAATTTGCGTTTTACTCATGATATTTAACTAATTTGATACCTAAGACTAATATCGTGGTTTAGGAAATAGAGGGTGGATTAGATAAGAGTAAGTTTCTAAATGGTATTAAACAAGCAATTTCTCAAATAATAGGATTATGAACATTTTACATGATTACTCTGCGACATACAATAGAAACATCACGTTATATTAACAGGAAATAATAGTTAAAAGGAAAAATCAAATTGGACTAACACTCTGGGTCGCACTGTATATAAGTTACATATACCATACATAATCATACGCATACACCTATATATAAACTGTTTTACTCAAATTGCTCTCATTTACGGCCCTAGAAACGTGTTTCAACAACATAAAACGTAAGTTAAGGGTTCTTAGGAGACTGGAAAGGAATAAAATCAAACAAAATATATTTAACCATAATTATTATGCCACTTGTCGTTCATTGAAATACGATTACTTAATTATTTGCCAACGCTGTAGATATACAACTATTTAGCCCTCTAAAAACTAAACAAATGTTATAGTGCACACACACTTTTGCAGAAATAGCTCATATATGCGGTATGTATATAAATATATATCCCCATTAGGTAACTTTGTGAGGACCCGAAGCCAAATAGCACATTGAAAAAGGAGATGATACTTAACAAGATGACCTAATACCAAGTCCTCCATGTGGAACTTTAGGAATTAGGTTAGGTATATGTGAGTCACGGAACAAATCTACCGACAATGTACCGACGGTTTCTGAACGATCAACTACAAAGATTGCCTTCTAAGGCCGCCACCTAACCTTTCCCCACTTATTTGCAGATATACTGTATAAGGTTAGATGAGGCTGGGAAAGGTAAGGACAGGTTCTTTTAACACTAAATGCCCCTAGAAGAACCAGTCTTTGCTTTTCTTAACCTTGCGGGATTCTACTGTATTTATTGAGCATTGCCCGACAATAAGGATATACAGTATATTATATATTGCCCGCCGTGGGTGAAAACGTATTATATTCTCAAAGCTTGAGATTATATGTACCTTCGGAGTTGCATTCAGCTATGTTAATAAAATGAATACAAATTTAAAAATAATTGCCATAATTTTATTAGGAGCAACAGCCAATCTATACAAAAGGAATGGAAAGCTTCTTTAAGTTGTGGAAATGCAATCAAAGAAGTAAAATATTTTCCCAGCGTCACGACTTCGTATTTAACCTGATCTGCGTGCTGTATGAGACTACGTAATACAAAAGGTGTGTAGTCTTATATACGTAAGTTGACATACAGTACAGTGGGATGATGATATACTCACCATTGATGCTTGTTGCATAACTTACGCCGATGAATGCCGCCTGCATCAGGAAATAGTAAGTAGCACTGGCGATTGAAGTACGCAGGATAAGACCTGAGTGAATCAGAAGAACGGAATAAAACCGCATTCCAGTGGATCGTCAAAGTCGATTTCGATTTAAGCTAAGCCCAATCGACTTGACTTTTCCGTTACTTTGAATCGTGTAGTAAGCGTTGGAAGCAACCCAAGTTTGTTGAGCAAACTGAAAATTACATTTCACGAAGCACGATTGAGTACTTGGAAGTCTCATGGGCAATTGATTAAGGACCAAATCCGAAACTCAAATCAAGAAGTCGAAGCCAGCGTACCTGCCTGAATTTCCGGTCAAGTCAAGTATCGAAAGCTTAATTCCGCTGTTCAGTCGAATGCCATAGCACTTCATTCAGTATTTGTGATACTCACGCGTGCGATTTCTATCAAGAAAAAAAAAGTGCAACTTTAGGGAAAAGAACCACCGGAAAACTCAATAAACATGTAAATAATAGAATAATTTTATAAATATTTTAAATTTATTTACGAATTATTCAACAAATAGCAAGAAAATTAACTATGCAAATGTTTTTGTATAAAGCTCTGTAAGTATGTTTAGCAGGATTTTCTTGGGGAGAGGCATTTAAATTGAAGAGATATGGCGGTGCGCTAAGAGCTACTAGAAGTTTGTGCTAAGCGCGGAAATAGTTTGTGTGTGGAACTATGGCAATAGAAAGATTACCGGCCACGATTGAAATTTTGGGTTTCCAGTATTTTCACTTGAGGCCCCTAATTGCTCGCTATACTTTGTGAACAGATATATGTATCCACTTTTTTCAGAAGATGAACTACAGTTGCAGTGTACAGCGTGTAGCGAAAAAAAGAGAAGGAAGCACTCATAAAGCGGTGCTATCGTTTGGACATAAACTTGCCTCATGCAAGCGGTTCAAGTAACCAAATTTGCTAACAAATGTCATCATTTGATTTGAAAGCAAAATCATTGTTTGAACATTAACTTGATTTATGCGAGCCTTTCAAGCAACAAAATGTTGATAAGAAATGCCAATAATTGCTTTGAAATGTAATAATGCCCTTAAACACCCAAATGTAACTGACAATGATAACCACCTTTTTATAACCATTGCCTATTTTGTAAGTTACATACGCATAACAATAAAGAGAGGTAGCGAGTATTATTAACAGTATTCAAAAATATTGTAGAAGTACTAGAAAGTGCTCTTGATTAAGTGATTGCAGTAACTAAAAAAATTAAATCATACTCACGGTCAACTTTTCGAGTCGCGGTAGGAATGAACTTAGCGTTTTTGAATTGATTGGATTTCACTAAAAGTTGATATGCTGCTTGCCTCGAAATCTTGCGTCGCTTTAGAGTCCAAGGAAAAGCACCCAATAAAAATGCTATCATGAAAACAGCGCGGACATACAAAACTTCTTTTTCATACATTTTTTTTTCTGTGATCGATGAAACAAATTTTATTATTATTATGAGTATTCTCATTATAATTGTACTTGTTATTCTTATACTCCTAATATTATTTTTATTATTGTTATGCATTGCATCGTAGAACTAATGCAGTTCGATATTATCTACGGGCATTTCCTGAAAAATTTTGATGGTCAACTAATTCCGGAATGGCGCACTTTTTTATAGCCATATTAGTCACTATTTAATGGATGGTGTTCTTGGCCTCTTGACTGACGTTCCTGATTTGGTTGGAGTGTCGGTGTTGTCTCCCATTGGTTCCTCGGACCATGGTGCCCTTTGCTCAACGCTGCTAGCTCATCAGCGGGTCCCCAGATCGAGTCTCTGTCAGGCTTGAGGTATTTCTGAAGTACAGAGTGAATTGGGACGCAGTTTCTTCTGCTTCCTTGTGCTGCCTTGGATTGCCATAAGAAGTCTCCTGATACTGATCCTCTTTTGGATCGGCTTTTCTCTTTGATAGTGCGTCGGTTGATTGACAGAGTAAACACTTGGTTAACCTGGAATAGACTGACTCCAAATGTAAACAAAACAAAGCTAATGCTGTTTAGTGCTAGAAGGATCGTTGATTTACCTGATGTGTATTT
>LQNS02277100.1:3304159-3323146 GCA_001587735.2 Parhyale hawaiensis
AGATATGTATTGTATGTATTATTAACATCATTTTATTGCTTAATAGATGCCGATTGACGTTTATGACTTTTAGTAGGCAGGTGTCCCATAAGTGGCTTTTCACTTTAAGATGGACACGTTCTCATTTTCTTTTTTTGTACTGTATAATTACTGATTTCTTTATATTAGATTCTTTTTGTATGAGATTTTAAATGTGAGAACAATAAAGGTGTAAAGGTGTGTACTTATGTGTACTCCCGTTACATCACGGTCAGGACAGGGGATGGCGCCTGGTTGATGATGCCTACCGAACGGCGCATCAGTTGAAGCAGGAGGCATATTCCCATTGGTGCACTAGCCTGTCTGTTGTAGACTATCAGCGTTTCAGAGTATTGCAGCGTCAGGCTAAGGCTACTTACGCAGAGGTTGAGAGGGGGTATAATCTGAGGTCTAGGGTGTTATTGGCTTCATCTGTTAGCACACGTAAATGGTGGTCCACACTGAAGAGTGTTGTGTTTGGTGCTAGCTCTTTCACCCCCTCCTTTAATTGGTGCTGGTGGTGACCCTGTTGTGGACCCTGCTGCCAAAGCAGAGCTTTTGTTGCGCTACTTTCATCAGAAGCAGAATCGGGACCGGGCTACCATTCCTTTAGCGTATGATCCTAAGCCGAAGTTCTCTGGTTTGGCTTTCACATCTTTTGCAGTGCACAGCCTTCTTTTGAACCTGGAAAACCATTGTAGCACTTTACCCTTCTTTAATCTTTTCTTCGGAGGGTAGCTGATGTATTTGCCGTCCCGCTTGTTTCTGCATATTCTGCGCTCCGTCCAATGTTGCGGCTTGCCTCATTTCTGGAATGCTGGCGTGTTACTCATGTAACGCCTGTTCCTAAGGGCTGTGTCCCATCTCGGACTCCTGATAATAGACCCATCTCGATCATACTTGTTTTGTCTCAAGTTTATGATAGGTTTGATGCATCAGGGTTGGGTCGCTTTCTTGAGAAGGAGGTTGTCATACCTCATGCGCACTATGGATTTTAAGAAGGCTTGGACAATTTTATTGCTCTGCTTCACATTTCTCATGTATTGCAGTTGGCGTTTGACAGTGACCTTGAGGCTAGGTTGGTCCAGCTTGACTTTAATGCTGCTTTCGACTGCGTGAATCACCGAGGCTTGCTTCATAAGATTAAATTCAAGGGAGTTTGTCATTAAATTTTCGAGGGTGTTACTCAGTTGTCGTAGGGTAGACACCAATGAGTGGTTGCCGATGGTAAGAGTATTGAGTTTTTGGATGTGGCACTTGATGTCCCACAGGGAAGTGTTTTGGGCCCTTTATTGTTGATTGTGTACACAACGGACTTGTTTGATATTGATTGTAATTTACTCGTTGGTTACGCAGATAATGTTACTTTGCTGGCTGTTTGAGAGAATCCTAGTAGCAGCAGGTTGGTGGTCTCAGATTCCATTCAGCGTTCTTTGTAGGTGAATGATGCCTTGTGTTCTAGGTGTCAGTTGAGATTAAGTGCTGGTAAGACTAAGACTATGTTCGTGTCTAGGTCCCGTACATTGATGCCTGCTTTTCCCGTTCATATACTGGATCGGGTGCCCTTTCCTGTGGTTAATGACCTGGTGATCTTGGGTATCAGGTTCGGTCTTAAGTTGATATTTGAGGCCCACATCCGCTCAGTTGCTTCACGAGCGTGGCAGAAAATTAGTGTTATGCGACGTACTTGGAAGGTATTTGGATCGCTCGAGTCGATACGCCGCTTCTTTAGTTGCTATGTCCTCCCTATTTTAGAACACTGCTCCTTAGTCTAAGGTTCTGCTGCAGATTGGCATCTCAGTTTACATGATGAAGTCGTCTGTCGATATGCGTTCATACTGCATAGTGTTGAGCCTTGTCACCTGGCGCATCATTGCAGAGTTGGTGGGATTTACTTTCTCTATGTAATACGTAGTGGCCGAAGTCGTCCACTGACGATATTAAATTGTATTTGTTTTTACCTCTCCTACCCGTGATGCTTTTACTGCTGAGAATAAATTCAACTAAGGAAGATACTAGCTAAATGGATTATGGTCGACGGGAACGAAAACTCCATCCAAGATTGAGCTCTCTCCTACGATCTTCGAAAAAAGATATAAAATAGTTTCTGGCTACTTATTTTTAAGAAGAACGGGCTTCAGATAAATGCAATACTGTACCTAGAGCTTACTCCATGAAACTATTTTACTTGCCATTTTAATTTGCGACTCATATTTCATGCTACTTTTTCTCCTTGTGAGTCAGCAGCTAAATTTTTTCCTATCTTTTCCTTAAAATCGTGATAAAGAGACGGACCAACCAACCAAGTTAACAAGCAACCAACAGATTGTGGGTTATTATAATTACAGTGGCTAGCTTCCAAAAAATTATTTTGACTGTAGATAGGCAGGTAGGTGCTTCTTGAGACATCCCGTAGTTCGCTGGAAAGTACTCTGGGCCAGAGCTACACCAGCGTAACAAGCAATACAGTGGGAAGTTCACGGGAAATAAGCTGCCTGCAACCGACGTTAACGGTTGCGTTAGTGGGGACAGTTTGTTGCAATACAATTTTTGTACAACAAATTTGTTGTCGTCGCACATCGTTTGCTGGTTCACGCAGTACGAACATTAAGCTCCATGAGTGGAGATTTCGTTTGTGGATGAAAATGAAAGCGGGTTTTGAATAAAACATTATAATTGCATGGTAGATAAGCCATACGAGAGGTGATAAAACTGCATGGGTAACAAAAGGCGTCGTTCTACAGTATAGCTTCAAGTTTGCTATGTCATTACAGAGAAGAAAGGGTATATTCCATTCAGATCTGCGGATGATAATTTCCCGTTGAATTGCCTTGGCATTTTCACTAAAGAAATTCAAGAACTATAGCCTGTGACGTCAACTTCGTTCTCAATTGAAAGAATGTTTCATTGAAAAGGATTCTACTAGACGATATTTGGTTTGAAACTTATATATTTTCCTTAGCATTACAATTGTTTTTATTTTTGTTGTATATATATTTCGAAAACTTCAAGCAGGATGACTAAGACCAAAAATGGCAGCTAGCAACAGCAGATTATTATACATAATAGTGGGTTGGGTTACTAGCGCCGCAGGCATGACGCCCGCCTCGCGCTGAGGCGGGCAACAGCAGAACTGCTAATGTTTAGACAAATATATCATTTCTGTTTTGAGAGGACAGTCTATTCCAAGATAACAATTGAGTTTCAGAGCATACATGTTTCCCCAAATATGTGAAGCACAATATTTTTCCATCACCATGGAAAAAAAATATTGTATTGTGGTATGCACTATCAATCAAACTGTGCGGCACTATTAGTCTGCTAGTCTCTCAATATGGTGAAGGCTATTGCTATAATTATTATTCCCGATAGATGGCGCTATATACTATCTACGTTTCTGCAATTTCTCCGTTTCGGAAGGTCTCTATTTTGCAATAGTTTCCCTCTCTAGGCCTTCTGTTATATTTGAAGAGTTCTACTCTACTATAGTTGCGAGCTTGTCATACATGAGTAGTAAAGCGAATTGTGATGAAAGAAGGTGTCAATGCCGTTGCAGAAACGTAATCTCATAACTCTACTTCACGTCAGTCTCTAGAGGCTACGCAAACAAACTTGTTGCGTCACATCTGAAAAGCCACTCGAACTGAAACTGCGAAGGTTAGTAACATTCTGTACTCATACTAGAAAAAATGTTACATCAAAAAAGTTGTAAGCGATTACGTGCAATGTGAAGATAAGTGGCAGCCGGCTCTCTCGCTGGTCACGGATTGCTGCAACGATGAACACGTCCGGTAGCGTGTATAGCACCACCTGGAATTCGTCCGAAGCGTTTCAAATACATCAGAAGCACAAGAATATAAGGCAGAGCTGTAATAAAGTTGAACCCTAGTTCGCGAACAAGCGCTTGCTGACGTCCAAAAATTGTTCGTAGAATGCCACACTGTGTTCTCAAATTCACATTTTGAACAGCGTGCCACACTCAAGTAGTTCTCCCTCCTTTCTTTAATCAGATTAGATAAGCAACAGTAGACCCACCAAAAGGCCCATTCCCAGAAAGCCGCTGGGAGTTACGCCCCGGCCCTCTATGAGCTATTGCCATTATGCCAATATCATTTAGCTGATTGAAGAAATACGTATAAAAAGTAAAAAAAAAAAACAGTCCTCAGCCAAAGAGACGATCATGGAAGCACGATTAAGAGCCGTGGAGCTATAAATCGGAGCTTAGAAAAGTCAAGTTAATTGGGGTGGAAGAGAGAAGATTGTGGATTACTAGCCTCCGAAGCTTTGGCCGTCAAGAGTTTGTGACTCCTGGCGCAGGTGTTCTTAGCTGTGGAGGCTGTCTCTCCCCCGTTAGTTGGGCACGATCTCTTTGTAATTTGGGCACTGCCTCTCAGTAAGTTGGGCAGTGGGGCACGTGATATGTAATACATTTCCTTGCAAAAAGGGTCTGAACTCTTTGTCGCCAAGACTTCCATTCATGTATGAGTTGTCGTCGTCGGTTCAGCCATCAATTTCGATGGATCTGGTATTGATGGAAGGTCAGTCGTGTCTCTTACGCAGAGCACGTCGCCTCAGGTGATCCTGCTTGTGGCTATGCAGACCTATCCGAGAATGACAAACTCGGGCGCACTCATCGCAGGGGTGGGTGCCCTCTCCAGGCGTTGCATTTTTCCGGCGATGCCTCTTTTCTCTAACTGTCTGGATTCTATCAACTTCGTAGTTAGTCACTGCCGTCGTATAAGCAGACCTCCACTCGCTGCGGTGCGTTGCCTGCTGTTCCAGGCTGTCTATGCCGCATACCTTGACAATGATGTGAAGCTGATCCTTGTATCGAAGACGCTGGCCTCCTCTCAATCGCCCTCAATTCTGCAGCTCGCTGTAGAATACTCTCTTTGGTAGCCTTCGTTTATCCATGCGATCCACATGACCCGACCAGCGCAGCTTTGCTTCCATTATGTAGGCCTCCGTGCCTCTCACACTGCACCTGAATTTGCCTAGCAGTGAATATCATATCGACTGTTCCTCGCTGCGCTCGAAACCCACACTGCCTCTCCGGTTGAATCTCTTCGCATTCAGGCGTCAACCTGTTCACCAGCAGTCGCGCCAGTATTTTGCCTGCTACACTGAGCAAACTAACACCCCGATGATTGTTGCAGTCCCTGCGTTCGCCTTCCTGCTTGTATAAGTGTATAATATTGGCATCTTTGAAGTCTTTTGGAACGCACTCACTGGACCGTATTCTATAGAAAAGAACGTGCAAGGCCACTGCTAGCTCCTCTGGGCCACACCTGAAGATTTCCGGGGGGATCCCATCAGAGCCCTCACCTCACGGAGGCCATGGCTTTTCAAACTTCATCAGGACTAGGCTGTAGTGCAAGATCCCTCGCCATAGGCCGCTCTGGGAGAACTTCTATTGTTCCCTCGGCAAATGCTGATGGTATGTTTAACAGACGCTCAAAATGCTCAGCCCAACGCTGCACTATTGCACCCGGCTCAGTGATGAGAGTTTTAGCACTCCGGGACAGAAGCGCCTGTGCCCCTTCGTTCGTAGGACCGTGGGCAGCTATCAATTCTTTGTAGAAACCACCAATATTATTCGAGTTACTCAGATCCTGAAGATGCATCGCTTACTGTTTCCACCATTGATTTTTCATAGTTCTGACTGCATGCAGCACTCTGAACTCGAGCCGCTTGTACGTCTCTATTGCACAGACATTTCCTTTGCCACCGAGCCACCGTGCGTGCGCTCTGTGCAGTTCTGCGAGTAGCTCACGGATGTTAGGAAAACTATCATCAACCAGTCCTGTCTCTTTCTACGATTAAATCCCAAGACATCCCGAGACACATCCTGCAAAGCAGTTTTTATTCTACACCAAGCGTCTTCAGGAGTGGTCTCGACGCTCAGTGGGGTGGAGAGTTTCGCAGCAATTTCGCGTTGCAGTCTTCCAAGAGTATCCTGGCTCTGTAGCGCTTTCATGCTGACAGGCCTCACTGTACCAGGATGCTCTCTTTGACTATGCCTCGGTGGTACTGCGAGTGCTGTTTTAATGCTGATCAGACTGTGATCGGACCACACAGTTGTGCTGCGTACTGCCCCTGTGAGGTGGACGTCCTTTCTGTCCGCTGCGGTACCACTGCATAATCTATCAGGTGTCAATGGCACGATCTTGGGTGCATCCATGTGGTTATTCTATTTTGCTTCTGTTTCAACACGGTGTTTGCCACCAAAAGCACATGACTCGCACACAATTCGAGGAGTAACTGTCCGTTGGAGTTCACGTGGCCGACTCCGTGACGACCCAGCGCCCCCGCCCACAGTTCATGCTCTGGGCCAACCCGGGCGTTAAAGTCCCCAAGTAGGTACCAAGAGTTTGTCTGTGAGAGGCACAGATACCACAAGGCTCGATAGTTTCTCGTATACCTGTTCCTTGACTTCCTCTGTATTAGTCATTGTGGGTGCATAGGCGCTGACGAGGGTTAGGAAGAGAGATCGTGCCCTACTAACGGGGGAGTGACAGCCTCCACAGCTAAGAACACCTGCGCCAGGAGTCACAAACTCTTGACGGTCAAAGCTTCGGAGGCTAGTAATCCACAATCTTCTCTCTTCCACCCCAATTAACTTGACTTCTCTAAGCTCCGATTTATAGCTCCACGGTCATCAGGCGCTCCGAAACAGCAAGTGGGAAGGAATCCATGCGGTCTAAAAGCCGTGTCCTTATTGCTATGGCCAATCCGTCTCGCCTGTAGTCGTCCTCAGGTCGCCCAGACCAGAATATAGTGTAACCTGTGCCGCTCTTGGTCATCTGCGACTCGCCGGCAAGTCTCGTTTCGCTGAGAGCTGCTATGTCAATGTTGTGCTTCTGGAGAGTGTAGGTAATCACTGCAGATCTACGCTCCACGTTATGCTCTTTGTTAAGTAATGTGTGTACGTTCCGCGCACCAAATCTGTACTTTACAGCATTACACTTCTTCCTACCGCTGCAATTAGGTGGCAGCCCGGCCGCGGCTAGCCAGAAAGCTCAGGTTTTGGGCTCGGCTTTTTAGACAACCTTTTATATGTCCCTCCCCGACTTGGGGGAAGCAGGCCACCGCATATATTAGTATATGCGCGGTGACATGCACAACGTCACCCGGATCCCCAAAAAGACGCTGAAGGGAATGGATGGTTTCCGATGGTCAAAAATCTCCTCCATATTGGGCACCGTGGGTGTTACCGTCTATATTTGGGCAAACGCAGGCGTGTAGCTCTTCTGGAGCCAACGGGCTTTACTTAATCTGTATCATAAACCACTGAACCTAACTAGCTCTGTTGAGCTGTGTAGTCAAGTTGACTTCACCCTTATTTCAAGCCATTTTGACCACTTAATTGGCAGTAATACTAAATGCATATACTTTTTTTATTGTCACAAATACAATCCCATCCCATTAGTAATCTGTATCTGTTCGAAAAAATATTCATCCAAGATGAAAAAACGATTATATGTCAATCTTATTTTTTTAAGAATGACTTGTGGTTCTCCATAGGAATTCCACGAATATGGAAATGGCCCTTAAACTTGAAAAAAAAGTAGTCACATAGTCAAAACTACCGCAAACTAAGTAGCCCGAACTAGTTCTTTCAAATACACGGAACTCTCAATCCCACGGGGTAATTACCTCCGCCAAGGAGGTTATATTTTCGTCGTGTTTGTCTGTCTCTCTGTCTTACTGATTGTCTCTTTGTCTGTCACCAGGATAACTCAAAAAGTTATGAACTGATTTAGATGAAATTTACAAGGATTGTTAGGTATGTTGAGAGGAACAGATGATTAACCTTTGGTGAAAATTTGTCCATCCGTTTGTTTGTTTGTTTGTCTGCGTCATTTTTCTCGATGCCATAACTCAAAAAGTTATGAATGGATTTTGATGAAATTAACATGAGTTGTTAGGTATATAACAAAAACTGGATTACCAAATTTTGGNTTTGTTTGTTTGTTTGTCTGCGTCATTTTTCTCGATGCCATAACTCAAAAAGTTATGAATGGATTTTGATGAAATTAACATGAGTTGTTAGGTATATAACAAAAACTGGATTACCAAATTTTGGTAATGGTCCGTTGGTTCGTTCGTTCGTTTGTCACTGTTTTTAATTTTATGCTTGTTAGCACAATAACTTAAAAAACAATGAATGGATCTTTATGAAATTTATAGGAGTTGCTAGTAATGGTAAGCGACATAAATGATCAAATTTTGGTGCAGATCGGTTGGTTCGTTTGTATGCTCGACTCATATTTGTCATAACGTTTGTTAACAGTATAACTCAAAAAGTTATGAACGGATCTTCAAAAAAATTGAACACGCTGTTATTGATATAAAAAGGCACAAATGACTAGATTTTGGAGTTTATGCAAAGAAATTATGGTTTCAGAGCCAATTTGAATTTTTGCTACCGTTGGCTCACTTGGCGGAGGAATGCGCTCTCAGGGTGCTCTAGTTATTAGTTTTATTATAATTATGCACACGCACTCAGTAGCTATTATTGAATGACTTTCCTCTTTCCGATGAGAGAGAGAGTTTGCTCTCGAAGCCAAGTTATTCACAGTAGAGTGTAATCGTTACTACTCCAGATGTTATACTAAGCAACCAAACAAGTTACTAAGCAGCCGAGTGAATCTAGATTTATCAGTTAGTGACTCCAAGATGCCACACACACACTGCCAAGAAAACCCACTAAAAAAGCACAGCTGTTTTGAACAGTTTCAAAAGCCAGACTGCCGAATACGGATCTCGAACGAAACAACTGCCGGTGTGTCGACCACCATGCTATGCCAGCTTTTGTGTCACTGGCTCGCATAAGCCAGTCATACACTCACTCCTTTGTTCGCTCGACAGTTTCATTAGAGAAGTTATGAATGTTGAATCCACTGCATAAGTTTCATAGTTTCGATAGTGCGTGATGAACACCGCTTAATTACGGTTATTATAGGAAGCAGCAGGAAGCCCGGGAGTGAATAATGAATGCGTGAGCGGACTCATCGTGTTTTCTCCATAAATTTTTAATTATTATTGATCTATTCCACTGTTCTTCTGCAATTTGTTCTCGAATATGACTTCAGGCTTTCATTATCGTGACCGATGCTAGTACAATGTGTCCTCTGTATGAATATACGGCTTGTGATCTTATCAACAAGTTTCTAACAATCGCTCAATTTGGTCTAGTTCATTTATTTAGTGCATAAAAAATGTAAGTCGATTGCTGTCTTAGAAATCTCTACGACAGTTCATATCTACCATTGAGGAGGCCAATCTAAACAGAGGTCTCAAATACAAAAAATGATGTTGACTAATCATAAAATTTGACATTTCTGGATAAATCTCTCATCATCAGAAAGAAAATGAAGCAGAAATGGATGCAGAAAGTCTAAAAGTAGTAATTTATTTCGAATTACAAAATACAGAGGGTAGCCTAGGTGCTGTCGGTAGGGAAGTCTAAAACGCCAGTGAACAAAGCTACTTTGAGCGGCCGGATGCCAGTGCCTGTACAGTTAGCGGATGTGGGACTAGTTGTGGAATGAGTGAAGGGGCACCGCCGAGGTCATAATGTTAAAGCTGGGTCTTGTTCTATGGATGTAGAGGGACTCTAACGTTGTGGGTTCAAATGGGTTAGAAGACTCTATAATGGAGAAGTTATTATTATTAAAACTTCACGCTCGAGCCCCCAAGGACAGTGCAGAATGAGTTTGAATTCAATTGAGTTTAGTACAGATTGGATTCATTAATATCATGCTTAGATAATATCGCTGGTTAAATAAGATTCCGTTTCGTATCTTGGAAAATGAGGAAGAACACGGATTGTTGTATCTAACTGAACATTGTATATTGTTAACACTTGTGTCGGTATGGAGATTATGCTGTGAACCAGGATGTATCCGCAAGATAAGGCTACAAACAAGGAGTTGGATAATAGAAGATAATTGAGGACGATACGCGCTGTCTTTCCGCTTCTTGTTTATCAACAACAGCTGCATAAGAAGACCAGCGAAAGAGCCAACTTTGGTCAGTTGCGAGATACACGCTGTCTTTCCGCTGCTGTTTGTAACCAACAGCTGCATAAGAAAGCTAGCTTAAGAAGTCAAATTTGGTCAGTTAACCAAGGAAAAATCTGCGCGAACTGCAATTGTCGAGAAGCTGCTCAGCCGAATTAATGTGAAATATTTGACAGCTACGAGGTAGAACAAATTGTAACTAGCTAACAGTTGCGAGGCTATACTTGTTTGGCCATGTTGACCGAGTTAGTAAAAGTATATAAACATCGGGCTTTTCTAACTAGACCAGTGTTTACCATTCCTTACTCATTTAAGAATAATAAGCGAAGTGATGCCTCAATAAAAGGCAAAATGCGTACTTTAGTTATTGTTCTTTTCATTACACACGAGTACTTAAATGATCGCGGTGCATTATGTTGAACTTTTCGAGGAAATTCAATAAGGTTTTTTCTTCATTTGTACGAAAGTAGATAATGGAGGTACTGGAGGGAAGTGGAAGAATTTATGCATTTGCTTTGGGATGCTGTCGAATTCGTACATGTTTTTTTATTGAAATAATACAACTTCTTGATTTTAATTAAGTAAATTAAGTGAACCTTAACCTAATACAATTATTATACCTGTGGTGGTTTTCGTACCTTTTTTACTGTTTTGCTCCATTGTGAAAAGTTCATATTCATCTGTTTAGGTATTTTGATTCTTATTGTAGTTTTGTTGCTGCTTGTCAGAAGCACCGACCAATTCATTTTTATGTTTTCATTTCCCTTAGGGATTTGTAATCTTCATTTTAAAAGCGAATTTAGTTAAAACGGCTTTCGGTGTATTTTAATTTAAGAAAATAGGAGCGTAATGCAGGGTGATTGTGGAGAATCCTTGTCAACTAAGAAGGCATCTGGACGAGTCCGAAGAAAGTTTTCGGCTTCATTCGCTTTCGTAGAGCTGTACCAGAACCGTTATCACCGTGAATTGGAACTGGGCATCCTGTAGAATAGAAAATATTTGACGATGCTGACAACTTCTACATACGTATGGAGGAAGTAATCTGTACCTTGAGCAGCATAAAACATTATATTACACATCTCGTTTGTTGCCATCTTCAAATTAATATAAAAGAAACATAACGAAATAAACATCATGTGAGTTGATATTTGTGCATCAGAATTTTTATCAGTAGAAATATTTTTTTTCGCCTAAGCATCTTGAATTAATGGAACATTTCTTTTCCCGCAGAAATTTTTTATATGCGTTTATAAATTGTTCAAGGTAATATCAGTTGGCAAAAATCTTGTGTAAAATAGATTTTTTACAATAAGATGAACCTTTCGAACTTCTATACATTTGGCTATTTCACCAGCGTATAACAACAGCTCCTGCATATGTCACTAAACGTTTTGGAAATAAACTTAGAAAAAAAACTTCCCTCACCTAAAATACTTGATAGTGATATGTGGTTTACCTTGTTAAATGCAGCATTTAAGAATGTTACAATTTTAAAAACGCGTTTTTTTTTATAAATCGCTATGGAAGCATGGCAAAATAAGTATGGTACAGTAATGATGAACGTGGATCACTAATTCAGTGGGGACCCACAAAACTAAAATCCACTTTAACTATAATACTTTTCCAGTTGAAGCGCTGCCCTCCCTTAAAATAATAACGATTCCATTCAACCCCATGTAGAGCGAAACACATTGAGAACAACGTTTTCAAGCAAAGTTCTTTATATCATAAGCCTGCTCGTTTGTTTACTTCTTATTGGCTTGAAGAGCCATTCTTTACAAAAACTTTTGCTGTTGTGCTACTGAGTATAATAAATATGTTACAGTTTAATTGTAAAACTTTCACCTTCCTAATATTCAGCTTTCGTAAAAGCAATCGGGCATAAACTTCAGAAATTGCACATATCACTGCATTAAAATCTTTGACGACGTTTCGGCTATCGAGAGCAGCCATCTTCAAGTATCAAGCATCTTACCATCTGTAAAAGAAAGGATAAAAATCTAAGTCTAGCGGAAGTCTTACACGTAAAATATGATAAAAGTTGCTATTGCAGAAGGAGGTACTAATCACAAGCCAGTTTTATCACAGAGGAAAATACAGTATCATAATTTTGTTCTTGTAACAATCACAGGAATTGCAGCAGCAACAACCTACATTTGGCAAGGTTGCATGACAAATAACGGCTACCCCCTTCTGCAGTGCTTATATAGGTAGCGGCGGTCTGGAAGTTTGTGATACTGTGTTTTCCTCTGTGATAAAACTAGCTTGTGATTAGTACCTCATAGTGCAATAGCAATTTTTTTTTGTATTTTGCCTTCAATACTTTTGCTAGAATTAAATTTTTGTCCTTACTTTTACAGATGGTAGGATTTTTAATACCTGAAGATGGCTGCTGTCGATAACTGAAGCGTCGTCCAAGATTTTAATACAGTGATATGTGCAATTTCTAAATTGTATTCCCGATTGGTTTTACGAAAGCTGACCAGTGATAGCTTCGTGAATTTTACAAAGGTAGAGAAAGATTTAAAGCTAAACTGTAAGAGTAATGCTGATGTACAATTCTTAATAAATGTGTTAGTGGAGTAATAAAGCTGATATCCCATATATTTCAACACTGGACTTCGGATGTCCGTTATCATATTTTATGCCGCAAATCGGTAATATCTCATTAACCCATACCAAACATATTTTAGGACAGCGACAGTTGTGCTAATATTGAAAGAAGTAAAATTTTATTTTTTTCTTCAACGTAGTGACTATTCAATCATACCAATTTGATAGTAATTGTCTAAGAGCTTAGCAATTAGTGGTAGGTTATACTCGGGTTGATTCATTAATGAGGCAATGCGGTAAAAATCTAAGGATTAAGGAAACAGCTTGGCCTACTCATTTACCAGCCACGCTCCATCCACGGTAAAAGTAGCAATTTTGCCGGCAGATGGGCAAAATGTTTCTACAATGTTCAGGCGGTACTTTTCTATCTGTGAAAGGAGAAAAAACATAATTATGTAAATAACATGGAAATTTGATTTGATTTGCAATGACAGAAAATAATAATACAGTGTAATTAATGTACATATCGTGTTACGGTTTTATTTATTTGAAAAACCAGTAAAGTGCTATGCACTACTGTGAAAGGTAAGTACGTGAAAAATTACGGTTATTGAAGCTCTATTGTCTGTGTTGCAGCACATGCAGTCAGCGCTGGACAGTCATTTTTAGGCGTGTCTGGTTCAGTTGGACTTACCGGTACATTATTAGTTGGACTTTAGTGTGATGTTTGATAATGTTAACTTCGTAGGTTTAACATGCAAATTTGAATCGTTTGGTATGACTGGTGGGACTTTGTCGAGAATTCAAAGTTTTATTTCTGAGAGCAATCAGTCTGTATTCGAGAATAGTTACTTAAGTATATCTAGTAGGGTTGTTTTGAGTGTTCCTCGGGGTAGCTCTCTGAGCCCCTATTTGTTAAGCATCCAAGTGACATGTTCTCTTCTCCCATCCCATCGGCGGAGAATTCGAGTTTTTTTTTAATATGATGCAAGTATTTATGCACGAGGCTGCCGCCTAGTCTAGTCTTTAATTAAACGGTGAACTTCTCGTGGATTAAGTATGGTGTCCTCTCTGAAGTATAAATTTGACTTCAAACAAAACCACGTCTAAGACAGTCAGTCTGTCCGTTTTTCTCTCAGCATCCGCTTTTGGAGATAAGCGCCACTCTGCTGCAAACTCACTGAAGGTATTCAGCGTTCTCTTTGATGAAAAGCTTACCTTTGAGGTGCATGCTGTCTTCGGTGGTGATGAAGTAGTCTGCCAATGCTCCTATGGTTTCTACTGTCGTTTGGAGTATTGCTCCCCTATCAGTTCTACGAACCAGCTGTGTTTCCAGACTAATATGGTAAGTCTGTCCCCTAGACGGAGTGTTGTTCTCAATTAAATATTTCATAAGGTATTCAATAGTGAGGGTCATATAAAATGGGTTTCATTCTTCTGTTCCTGCCCCTACCTAACTGCGAGCCGAAACCGAAGCACATCCCTGGACTTCGGTGACTGTTAGCTGCCAAATTCGGCAGTGTGGTTGTTGATTTATATTTAGCTTAAGCTGCTATGAAATTCGTTGCTAAGACAAGTATTCGACGGAGCTGTTATACGGGAGTTCAGGTCGGTCATGGAGTATTGTTATTGTCATTTTTTTTCTGATTCTTGGCAACAGGGATTTAGACGAACTTAGTTGTTTCTTCATTACGCGTTCCTTGCCTTGAAACCCAAGCGTGGAATTTTAAAATACTGCATACAAGTGTAGGCCGTGACCATTATATTCTGTAACTCTAACCATATTTCTTTGTGAATTCTATGTTGGCGTAGAACTCGAGACATGAGTAAGGAATTGATATTATTACGTAGTCGTAAAATAATAAATAAGAGCCAGAATCATGGAGATGAAGTCATATTTACTAACTCAACTTAACCACACTAAAGTAAGAAGGAAGGACTTCGAATTATAAAAAAGGTAAACGTTTCGGGCTTCACCCATCATCCCTACCAGTATAAAGACAAAGATATTTCGCATGAAAATCTGATGCATAAAACCACTGACGATTTCATGTAGGCAAAAAACCTAATGACTAACTATAAAAAGTGGATGAGCACTGTTCTGGTGATTAAAAATTGGTTTCAGTCTAAAAATATGAAGTGATTCAACCAGTATAAGATCAGAGTTATTGCGCGTAGTAATCAAAGTTTGCTGAACGGACTTTGGAGCCGCAAACCTCAGCGTGCTGTCGCACGGATGAAAATCTAGGATGGGCAAGAATGCTTACCGGTACGAAAATTTTTTCCAGCGTGCTCAGAAGATCTCTTAAAAAGTGTACGGGAAGTAGAACCCACGTACGATGATGAACGAAGTTCACAACTTTATTTATGTACAAGAGATCACTTGAGGTCACATGGAAGCGGGTGTTTGTACAAGAATAGTGAACCAATATTATATTTTTTCTGACACGATGATTTGATGTCTAAATCAGAAAAATATGCAAATAACAGCCTCGATAATTCATTGCGTAATGTTTCCGACTGAATTCCAAGAACGGTATGATATAGGAACACCGATTTCTGGATGGCAACTCAATGGTGTGAGCTTGGTACAGATAGGGAGAAATTTTTAAATGTGTGATTAAAGCAAATTAGTGTGGTAAGCATTCTGGTGAAAAAAAACTGATGCGTCATTGGAAATCGGAAGGCGAAAGTAAAATCTGGAAGTTTGAAGACAATTTTGAAAGGCACGCGAAAGTATGGCTTTGGTGTTGTTGATTTTGAATGATCAGGGTGTAAAACTGAAAAAGACTGGCTGCCAAACCTACAAAAGTAAACTTACGGTAAACCGATGTTTCGCAATGCTCGCCGTTATGCTCGCCAAAGAGGTTATGTATTCGTCGTGTTTGTCTGTCTGTCACCAGGATAACTCAAAAAGTTATGAACCGATTGGATGAAATTTACAGGGATTGTTAGGTATGTTAGGAGCAACAGATGTTTAACTTTTGATGAAGATATGTTCATCAGTTTGTTTGTTTGTTTATCTGCGTCACTTTTCTCGATGCCATAACTCAAAAAGTTATGAATGGATTTTGATGAAATTTACATGAGTTGTTAGGTATATAAGAAAAAGTAGATTATCAAATTTTAGTAATGGTCCGTTTGTTCGTTCGTTCGTTTATCACTGTTTTAATTTTATGCTTGTTATCATGAAATTTAAAGGAGTTGTTAGTAAGGGTAAAAGACATAAATGATCAAATTTTGGTGCAGATCGGTTGATTCTTTTGTATGTTTGTCTCATATTTGTCATAACGTTTGTTAACAGTATAACTCAAAAAGTTATGAACGGATCTTTAAAAAAATTGAACAAGCAGTTATTAATGTAAGAAGGCACAAATGATTAGATTTTTGAGTTTATGCAAAGAAAACTATGGTTTCAGAGCCAATTTGAATTTTTGCTACCGTTGGCTCACTTGGCGGAGGTATGCGCTCTTAGAGTGCTCTAGTTTGTGACTAAAACATCCAGAAAAGACAGGGTTCTATTTGCCTCCCAATTCCTCGTAAATTTTATATTGACATGCTCACTATTCAGAAAGCTGGATGAGAAGAATGTGAGAAAAATAAAAATGCGTCGTCAATTCATACACCACGTGATATTTAAGATTCTCAGAGCTTTTTTTTTTAATTTTTCTATGATTGACGTGCTCACAGAAAACAGATTTGTTGCAGCACGATACATGCTTTAAGCAACTCGTATGTCCAAGGCATGTAGATCATAGCAATCTAATAATATTACTAAAATATTGAGAGCCATAAGAAAAGTGTATAGAGGGTAACTGTGCCTGCTTGTAGTTGGCATCATTAAGGTGCTATCCAATTTCAAACAAGGGCATAGTAAGTTTTGTTGGAGTATAATATGTATATGATTTAACATTCGGGTTACGCGTTAGAAAATGAATACAATATTCATATAAAACTGAAGGAACGACTTATGATATTGATAAATTTACATTATGGAGTAAAAGAGGGGCCTATCTCGGACATTTCAAAAGAATACTGTAGAAGTCTGTGAGTTTATATGCTAGAACAAAAACTAAGACAGTTAAACATTTCTGGTAACATTTCCAAAAAGTAGCTATCTCGAATTTTTCATTTTCCTTTGATATGCGATTTTCGATCGGTAACTGATATGTTAAAAACAAAATTTTCAGTTTCAACCTGTGATAAAAAACCGTCAATAAATAAAAGTAAACTTTGGAAAATGTGCTCGCTGTTTTGTTAGAAATGTTATATGGATTCCAAAACTGTCTGGCTTTTCTCTAGAATGGAAACCCATTGACTTCTATTCATTTTTTCGATAGAAAAATCACATCTTAGAGGATATGCAAAAAACAAAATATTGTGGTGAAATGTCATATAGTGCACTTTTTTGTGCTCTGGATGAAGTTTGAATGCTGTATTCATGTTGTGTTATCATATAGAAATGGTGTTAATTCATAGTTTTCATATATTTATACCAGTAAATTACAAAATTGCATATATTTATATTTTATTACAGTATTTGAGTACTCACCATGGGGAACAAAGTAGATTTCAGAAAGCTTTTCTTGTTGTGGGGCAATTCGCCTGACATTTGCACATTACAGGGCTTTCCAAAATTACTGACCTGTTTTAATAATTTGAAATCGGAAGTTCGTAAAGGCTTTAATTATAATGAAATAAAACAATATTTGTAGTGTATTTGTTTCTTATGATGTAAACAACATTGCTGTTCAATATGGCCTCCATTGGCAGCAATGACTCGATTTTCATGACCTTTCAAGTCGTTGAAAAAGCGGAAACAACGCTCTTGGCGCTTTTTAACCATGTCAGCAGTTAGCTGTGGTCTTTCCTGACGCTTTAAGCTCTTTCCATCTTCAGTCTTTATAGCTCTTGACACGGTTGACACAGAAACCCGCTTCTTCTTCTTCGCAAATTCAGTAATTTTAAGTTTCGGATCATTTTCAAAGGCTCTTCAAACATTCTTCCGTTTAATAAATTGTGATCTGCCTGTACATGGTCTATCTTTGAGGCTTTCATTATTTTTAAGGCGGGTGTCGACCCGCTTCACCGTTGATAAACTGACATTTTGCAACCTAACAGTGTCCGTCTTCTGGTGACCCGCGGGAAAAAGAGAGCTTCTATCTTTATTCTTTTTGTTCCCATTACCAACAATGTATAAAAATGACCACTGTTACCAGTTATTATATTATCTGAAATAGTTTAGGAATGAGTCAATGTCAATAAATTTCATCAAGTCTTTGAAATGAGTTTTCATACTTCGAAAATACAAAACAGATCAGCACTTTTGCAAAACCCGCCTGATGTTATATATTTTTACGTTTGTGAAACTGTAAACCAGCATTTTCTTCAATGATTGAGTGCTAAAAACCTGTGATTCTTTGTACTGTCTTATAGCTACACTGTCAATCAAATACTTATTTTTCCTCAATCGGAAATGACCTCGAAGCTTAGAGCTTTCGAATTCTTCTAACAAATAAAAATAAAATGCGATATTGAGTGACACGATACAGTAGCGTACAGTTGCAATTCATGATACCGTTAATTGAAAATAAAGACAATTGTTTTTTATCCCTGCAGTTAAGCTCTACCACGCGAATCTGACATTTCTCTTGTCATGGACTTCCTTATGCTATTAACACATGCTGTCAATTCTTGCGATAAATAGCAGCTTATTGAAGGTATTAGTGTGCTACAATAAAAGCCTTGAATTCAATCATTCTTTTTTTAAATTATAAGCTTTCTTACCTCTGTTGAAGTTTCTTTGTCCGGACCTTCACATTCTTGCAAAACAGCCTTCGTCTCGTTCACCTGAAAAAAAAAAATTGTATGTTTATTATATTCCAGCATCATAACTGTTTTTTACCTAAGTGTCTCATCGAAATTATATTAGGCTAAAGGCTACAAGATAAAAAACATTAATGAAATTAATTGCGTTTTTTTTTCTATTTCTTTATGTAGAGTTAGCCCACGCCTGTTAGAGGAAATAAAGATTTTTATTTTTTAAATAGATGTATGGCAATGAAAAGCAGCTTCTATTACTCTGTTGAAATACTTTATTTCGGTTTTGTATGTGGCATAAAAACATCGTCTCACTTGATGAAATTGAGAAACAGAATTGTTAATGTGAAAGGTTTACATCTTCAGGCGCCTTCTGCTATTTAGTATAATATACAAAACAGATCGTCTTACTTGATTAAACAAAAAAAAAAACAGAATTGTTTATTCTTACTTCTTCGGCCACTTTTTGTCCTTGAACATAGAAGTACATCATCATGATAACGCCATAAACGGACATGGGAAGCATCTGGACGATAATGTTGAAGCTTGTAGTGCTGTTCCGAAGCACGTA
>LQNS02277100.1:3323246-3335096 GCA_001587735.2 Parhyale hawaiensis
AATATCTCTGGAAATACAATGACATCTTAAGAACAGAGGGTTAGGATTAACTGAGTGAAGAATTTGGCCGGCCCTGTTTGTTGCAGCCTACAGTCGTGCAAAAAAAAAAAAAAAAAATGGACACGCTAATAAAAATTGAAACACGTAAGATTATGATCGGCTAAATTATCTGTATGCTGTGGAAAACAGAGCTTGGAAAGTCATGCATAAATAAGGAGAACAGTATCGTTGTATGCAAGATTCGCAGGTGAGAGAGGTTAAAGGCCGATGGACGAGGTGTGTTAAGGTAGACAGGGTTCATCAGGCGGACTTTAGATTAAACGGGGTAGGTTAAATTACAGGAGCATTACGTACCTTATTTTTCAAATGAAAGCAGGTGAAAGCATTAATTAACCGTGGAATTTATGCGGGTCCCGCTGGTATTTATAATACCAGTAAGACTTTAACAACAATGCCTGCTACATTAAAGATTATTTTTACCAACAGAGAATTCACTCCTCCCTGAGAATCTATTTGATGTTATTATTATTCAACTCGTGGCTGAGTCCAGTTACCATTGCCCTTTTCATTTTTAGTATGGGACACCTGGGGAAAAATAACGTATCTATGATACAGGCTTGGGAACACAAGGTACCAATTCTACGCTACTTTTTCTCACAGGCAATCAATGTTCTGTTTGATTCAGAGCGGAATATATTTTCACACTTTACATTCATGACTTTGGGACGTGGTACGCATATTGAGCAAAACTTTTGTACACCCAATAGAGCAGTGCTAAGGCTGCTGACTGGCACCAATTACTGAGCTGGTTGTAGTTCAAGCCCAAACCAGAGAAGGTCTCGACCCTCGGGAATGAGTAGCGTCAGCAATTCTTTCACTCGTAGTCACAGGTGGGCCTTAGAGTCGAGGTCACAGTTGTGTATCGGGTATTCCGTCAATGCTATGCCATAGCCCTAACAATCTAGGGTTGACTGCAGCCATCCACTCCCCTGAGCTCTTATTAGCATTTATCTGCTGCACGAACCAGTGCATGCGGGTATCCTAGTTGGGCTGTATTGTCAAGGCGACTTTACCTTAACCTTATTTTTAGAGAATTTTGTAAATTTAATTCAGGTATAGGAAGTGAATAAAACCGCGACCGCGCGATTTGGCGCAGGACTATTCGCTAAATAAACACATCGCTGTAATATTTGAGAAAAATAAACTGACTAGATAAATTTGGTCTCTAATGAGGATTGCTCGAACACATTTAGCTGCAATAATGAACTGAAAGCAGATTAAAATACCTTTCAAACGAATGAGGAGCGCTGGCTTAGTTGAGGTTAAGAGTAGGTTTGCCTAGTTATAATAGGTAAAATGTCTTAGTGTTTGTTAAGGGAACCGTTTAGGTGAAAAACCCTCTATAAATAAAAATACATATGTCATGGTTTAGAATTATTCTCAATAATGTTATCAATAAGAATGTGAAAGCAAGACTCAAAAAATAAATGGCTAGAATTCTACCGACAATCATTCATGTGCTTCTTCACTCAACGCCCCGAAAAAGCATTAGACCGATTTATCTCATTTTCTATTTTCGCAATAACAAACTTCAAATAGCTATATCTTCGGTATTTTCCCACCGATTTTCACCATTAAAATTGCAACACGAAGAAAAATGTGTCAGGTATGAATATTAGGACATGAAATAGTGATATTCGTCTTCAAATTTATTGAATTTAGGATTTTCGTAAAAATTTAGAAAAATTGGGAAACTTTACTTTTTTCAAAAATCATAACGGAATTGAAAAAGGTGATTCCTAAGAATTGTTTTCCTATGCATTGTCAGTATTTAGAAGCAAACACAACAAATATGTATACTTCAAAAAATAGCAACTCAAAATCTTCCCAAAAACTGAAAATTTTTATTTTACTAAAAAAACAATCCTTAGAGCCAAATGTCTTAGAATTCATTTTTATATAAAACAACTAAGGTTCAGATAAATCGGACAGTAAATAAAGAAGTTTTCTGAGAAGTTAAACGGCCCCTTTGAGTTAGTTTAGGATAGGGAAAATTAGGTTAGTTGATACTAGTTATGGCACACTTTTTACTAGCTTCATTCAACTACGGTAGAACTAGGTTAAGTGGGTGACGTGAACAACGCTCCTTAGACCTCGTTCGCCGATTAATTAAGATCTTCAGATTCGTAGGAGTTGCTATATGTAATATATTTATATTTTATGGTATAAATTTTTCTGGACAGATTGTTCTACAGTAAGTCATCCTTCAGGGGCGCGTTGCCCTGCAGTAAAATGTCCTATAGCAGCGTTTATATCAGCTTCATGGAGCCTTTTTCCTATCATAATATAACTGTAAATGAAAATCATTCCACTGTTATGTAACCGTTCCAAAGTGTTCGCAAAGACGTGATGCAGAAACACCGAAGTTTTCTTGAGGAATATGGAAATACTCTATCAACGTCATGGCCTGTTATTGTCATGACGAAGCAAACAATGGAGGTTGTGCGGCATATGTCACTTTTCTAGCATTCCTTCGGATGGCATAAAGTATCTTTAATTTATTCAAAAAACAGATAAAGTCTGTTTGAGACTTTCAGAAAGCAAATACAAAGGTTCAGGAAAACAATGGACTAGTCGAGAATATTTGATCGAGTAATTTCAGTGTAAACTCTGTGACGAACTGCGTCATCGATTGGGGCAGTCACAGATAAGCTATAATCTCATTAGCGTTTACTTGTCTACATTTATAAGCAGGAGCGTTATTCTTACTTTTTGTTTGAAGTAAGCTTCCCTTATTAGCAATTTTCAATACTTGTTTGCAGTTTTAATCCTTCGCGTCAGCTTCATTTCTTTGAACCGATATAAACTAATTTCAGAGGCGATTACATCTGAACTGGCCAGAGTTTTTACGTTGGAAGCTCTCAGAAGCAGTCTAAAACTAGAGCACTCTGAGAGCGCATGCCTCCGCCATGCGGAGCAACAGTAGCAAAAAATTCAAATTGGCTCTGAAACCATAATTTTCTTTGTATAAACTCCTAAATCTAATCATTTGTGCCCTCTGATAGTAATAGCAGCTTGTGTAATTTTCTTGAAGACCCGTTGGTAAGTTTTGGAATTATACTGTTAACAAATGTTATGACAAAAATGAGTCAAACATGCAAACGAACTAAGCGATCAGCACCAAAATGTATTCACCTATGTCTTTTAACATTACTAACAACCGCTATAAATTTCATAAAGATCCATCCATTATTTTTTGAGTTATTGTGCTAACAAGCGTAAAATTAAAAACAGTGACAAACGAACGAAGAAACATATCTTTACCAAAATTTGGTCTTTTACTATTTGTTATATACCTAATATTTCATGTTAATTTCATCAAAATTAATCAATAACTTTTTGGTTATGGCATTGAAAAAATGAGGCTGACAAACAAACAAACGGATGAACATATCTTCACCAAAAGTTATTCATCTGTTCCTCGTAACATACCTAACAATCCCTGTAAATTTCGTCCAAATCGGTTCAGAGCTTTTGAGTTATCTTGGTGACAGACAGACAAAATGACAGGCAGACGAACACGACGAAAATATAACCTCCTTGGCGGAGGTAAACAGATTTTATCAGAACATGTGACGTTCTTTCAGAACGAACCTTCCGCTGGCATTTTTACCTCATTCACCTCCAACATAGCCCTGCATGTTCTCTCACACATTTTCAAATAGTCTCTTCAGGTAACACTTCAGATATTAGAATTTTAGAATCCTTGCATATACTGATAAATAGACCACCTCTTACCGATGACCAGACAGTCACATTTCTACCACATTTTACCAGTAGAGTATCCTTGTTAGTTAGGTTTGGATTTACCTTACGTCCGTATACCTTTTTTTTTTTTTGTAATGTGCACTGTGACATACAAGCAACCAAATAAACAAGTCAGATCAAAGTTTTATAAGTATTTAAATAGATCAACGAGCCTTTATTTCTACTACACCAGTTAAGAAGTCGCATTTGGTATCCAGGATACACCCTCTGATTATCGCTCGCCCATGAAATGAGACCTTGAAAGCTAGACGAGCTCAGTTCATAATTACCTCCGCCAAGAAGGTTATGTTTTCGTCGTGTTTGTCTGTCTGTCACCAAGATAACTCAAAAAATTATGAACTGATTTGAACGAAATTTTTCAGGGATTGTTAGGTATGTTAGGAAGAACGGATGGTTAACTTTTGATGAAGATATGTAAATCCGTTTGTTTGCATGTCTGCCTCATTTTTCTGAATGCCATAATTTAGAAAGTGATATACGGATTTTTATGAAATTAACATGAGTTGTTAGGTATATAATAACAAAGAGCAAATGACTAAATTTTGGTATTGATCCGTTCGTTCATTCTTCTGTTTGTCACTGTTTTTAATTTTATGCTTGTTAGCCAAATTACTCAAAAAATATTGAATGGATCTTTATGAACTTTATACGACTTGTTAATATTGTTAAAAGACATAAATTATCAAATTTTAGCGCAGATTGGTTAGTTCGTTTGTATGTTTGACTCATGTTTGTTATAACATTTGTTATAACTCAAAAAGTTATTAACGAATCATCAAGAAAATTGCACAAGCTGTTATTACTATTAAAAGGCACAAATGATTATATTTTGGAGTTTACACAAAGAAAATTATGGTTTCAGAGCCAATTTGATTTTTTTGCTACCGTTGCCTCTCGTGGCGGAGGTATGTGCCCTCAGAGTGCTCTAGTTAGGCGTATTTTTGTCCCTATTACCGAGAACGTGACAGGCGAGCACACGCCTGCTGCCGTAATAAAACGGCGAGGAATAATAATCGCTTCAACAAAATCTGTTTTTTTTTGCTTACATTAGTAGTTATGCTATGACAAATATATCTCCCTTCTCCTCGTTAATGGTCCGTATAAATCTTGAATTCCAAGTAATTTAACTGGGAAATTCTGTGCCCATGCTGCTACTGAGTGGTTAGTTATTGGTAAACCACCTTCTTGCCGTTCAAGAAACGGGCTCCTCACTGGTAATACTGATAAGAGGAAGAAGAGGATTCTGCCCTGGGATGTTTTAGCTGGTCTGTGTATCTGTCCTTTGTTACCAACGATTACGAAATTGTGGGTTTCCACTAAGATCGTGTTTCTTTTCTCTCTCCTTCTCAAAATTCCAATTAGCAGCCCTACCGGCAGCGCACTTGCGGTATGACCAAAGAAGTAAGAATAGGCTATTTGAAGCGTTCATAAAAGGACCCCTGGGATTTAGCCCATGAAGTACCGGAGACACCGTCTTTTTCGTAGGAGTTACATTATTGAAGCGTCTTAGAAATCCCACTGGCTCAAATGGGTCATTGTTCTAAATGTATTATGTATTTAGTATGTGGCATCAAATAGCCCACCGAGTTCTGTTGCAGGCTGTAAGCAGCAGTCATACTGGGTTCTAGCCATTTGGAGCAACAGCAATAATTAGGCACGATTATGGTGTACACCATCAGTTTTTAACTTGCAAACGTTTCATATGTATATAACTGATGAGTTAAAGTAGAAATTAAGATAATATAACACAACCCGTCTTGTTTTATGTACATATATATAAGTTTTGTGTCACGTTCCTAAAAATAAATAGGCAGGCCACAGATTTTATAATCAAGTTGCGCTCTGATAGAGATCGTTAAGCGAATATTAATCCAGGCTGAAGAAGATGGCCGCAGATAGACTTCTCATGTATTTGTAATTGAATGCACTTCTTGCTAAGCCAACGTTGAAATCCAGACAATGGTGATATTTGCTGCTCCTTATAGCTCTGCCATGGAGTCTAGATGATCAACAAAGCTCAGGAGAAGCATTTTTCAAGATGCAGCAACAATTATTTTTCCAGCTTGCTATCTTCCTTTGCCGAAGCAGTTATCGCTGGAGCGTAAGAAAAAATCGTTGTACGGATTGGTTATCATAGCATATGCAGCATACGTGGTTAGGGAATTTAAATAAATTCGTTGTGTTTCACTTCTTCCTAAATATGACTTCATTTTTTCGCACGTCACCTAAGGGAAGGAAGGAGCGTGCTCCTCTGACAAATAGAAACGGGGAGCGCTCATCTCTTATGACAATTGGAGTTGGCCGTTGAAGCTTAGCATTCAGAAGCATATTATAGTCAAACCAGCGTAGCCAGTCCTTTAGGGGCGGGGCTGAATAATTGCACATAGCTGTGCCAAATCTAATCTCTTAACTTATGCACGTCTATTATTCGAATATAAATACAATTGTATCTATTGAGACAAGTTATACCACGAGCTGAAGTGCGATTTGGCAACGTTGCTTTGCGTTCTTAGCCACGCCCATCGGACTCCTTACGCTGTTTTGCCGATACAGTAGTGGCGAAAGTATGATCAGGGAAGAGGTGTCATCTCAAATTCCTCTCTAATACTTTTTTTAGCTGAGCAGGCAGTGTGGTAAGTTGGGCGGCTTTACACCTCACTGTCCTTGCATATTTTATTGGAAACCATCTCTGGACGTAAGAGTTTTGAATTATCTTGCATCTGTCATAATAGAGTTCACATACGAGTCTGACAGATTATGCAGCGTAAATTGCGCAACCAAAAGTTAGGATATTTTAGTGAAAGTTGAACAATGCTGAAAAAATTTCACGATAGTTAGACTATTATTTCTTTCAATCACTAAAACGTGCCATGCTGATATACTGTATTCTCTTGTTCTATCACATAGATACAAATCATTTATTCAGTGAGTCAATAATGTTACTACGCTGTACAGAGAAAGGCAATGCCTTTAATCGTAGTGGTGCATCGCATGCCATCATGTTTTTCTAAAGAGTCATCATATGCTTTGTGTTCAGCAAGTGTGTATCAATATCAACGTCTGCAACAAAGGAATAGCTTAGCAATAAAATAGATGCTCTACAACTGTAATGGCGGATGCGCGAATGGGCAGCTGTATTATGTAGCTATCTCGTCGACAACAAATGTATGGCAATGTCACAGTGCCCCATAGAGACACGTGGCTTAGTGAAAAAAAATAAATGCTTTAAAGGTAAAGTCAAATTAACCACACACCACAAATGAAATAAATATCCGTATGTGTGCATGGAGGATTGCATGGCTGCAGTCAAAGTCAGATTATCAGAGCCATAGCGTCAAAGGCTGAAGGCTCATGTAACGTCTGCGACCCCCGAACCATCCCCCCTTTTGGTTAGAGCTAGTACTCCTCAGTAGCATCTGAATACCGGACGCCTGAACCCAGCAGGCCACCCAGAGCAGGAATCCACCTGCTTGGCACAGAGACTCAATCTTCTGTCCTAGCATGAATGAGGCTAACGCTCTATCACTGGGTGTGGGAATGGGCCAATGAACTATGGTATTATGATACTTTTCCATTGATTGTTCAGCTACAGCAGTGATGATGTAGATAGTAAGCGAGCCAATAATACATGTGAGAATTGCAAGAACGGGAACGAATAAATTCATATAAAAATAATGAAGTCATTATATTATCATTTTCAAAAACCAGAGTATTAACAATAGAATCGAAATATAAAATTGTCAGTAAACGTAGTATTCCTTATGCATTTTTTGTACTCTTCAGATCTTAAGATGAGGTCTCAGTGGTACTGTTCACGCATCCTATAATAGACAAGGGTTAGTGAGAGCGTTAGTGACCCACTTCTATCAAATAACTGCATGGGCATTTTGAAGGGAAGAAATTATTATCGAACTACTTGTAGCTTTTTCAAGTTTGAGCCCATAGTTCATTTGCTGCTGAAGACTTAACATTCTACCTTTTCCACATCTAAACCCCAACACAAAAGTAGGTTACTATGTTGCATTTCATCTCTTGCAATGATGACTTACGATAGAACGAGACGAGCTAGTCAACAGTAGCTCCCTTTATAAATTACCGTTACGAGTAGTCTAGTATCTGGTCTGTGCAAAACTTTTGTCAATTTAAAAGCTCACATTATAATGAGACACCGAAAGTTTTTTTTTTATCTATTCATAACAATAAAGCCCTTTGCTCTTTATTATTTGACGCCATCTATTAAGGAACTTATCAATAGCTCGCTTGGAAAATTCTTCAGGTGCCCGCAGCACAAACCAGTGCATGTGGGTTTCCCAGGTGAGGGTGTGGTCTAAGTTGACTTTACCTTTACAGGGTTTTACTAATTTTCAATCTCTTCTCACGATATCAGCTCAAGGCCATCTCAAGGGTGTCATAATCCTCGAAATAAGAAATAATCCGTGGGAGCGAGGTCAGGAGAATATGCTGGATGGGTCAAAACGTCCCAGTCAAATTCTCCTAAAGCCCGGTGACCACATAACAACTTTCGTTGTCGCTAACATCCTACAAGCAACTCAACTAATCCGTTTACGTAGCCGCGGCCCAGCTTCAGCTTGCGCAAAAACAGTATAACTGTATAAAAAGTATCTAATATCTCAGGCGTCTCTGCAATTTTTGCACCATAGCAATGGGAAATGCTGAACTTTCAACTAGTGCTCCTAATTACGAGCAGTTTGAGTTCACAGAGATAGATATTTGAAGAATTAGCGCACGATGTTGATAGATGTTAGGCTGAAGTCACGGCCACGACTACGCAGTCGGAAGAGTTGAATTGTCTCCAGGCTGCTAGCGGCAACGAAAGTTGTTACTTGGACAACAGGCTGAAGACAGTTTTGGTCAGGAGCACTGTGTGTGTGTGTGTGTGTGTGTGTGTGTGTGTGTGTGGACGAGCATTATCATTCTGGAAAATGACTCCCATGCTGTTGACTAAAGAAGTCACTTTTGGATCAAAGCAGCTCTCAGGCGAAGTTGGTCACAATGAAGATTAGCAGTTATGGTTTCATTGTTGTCTAAAACTTCGTAGTAGACGATCCTTTCTATACTTCACCATATGCTCAACATGATTTTTCTTTTTTGGGATGAAGTCTTGCTCTCGTTTGCTGAACTGGTCTTTCTCCTCCCTTTATCTGCGATCGCCGGCGTTTAATGAAAGAGAATCCACTACTCGTCACATGTGACAAGCCAACACAAAAATTGTGTCTGAAAGTATCGTGAAAGAAAAATATGTCCATAATATCAATTGAACTGATTTAAAATTCTTTTCTTACAAATTGGTAAAAATTTGTCTACCTACCTGATATACCGCATCTCCTCTATTGAGACGCTGACAATTACAAACACAGGATACCCAAAATTAAGTAGCTTCCTTCAACAGTGACAATTCCGAACAATAAGAATTTGGTTCTTAGACCGAAGCCCCTACCTGCCTTTCAGTTTAATCATTTAGTTGGCCCAGGCAGAGGTCTCTGAGTCATAGAACACAAGATTATTTTTCGATAATGCCAGGTAGAATTTGTTAGCATTAAAAGAGCTATAGTACTTTTGCAAGGTAAAAGCCTTTTGTTCCGGAGCACTCTCCGATAACAACATTCTTCGCTTAGAAAGAATTTAACCCACTACGAGGTGAACAATTTGTCAGCTGACGTCTATCTCGAAAACAATGGACCGCACGTCATGTTGTTGTCAGCTTTTACAAGTCGCTGGTACGTTGTCGTAAGAATGAATTTTAGACGATCAAGGCCACAATCACTTCAGGTTTACCAAGCAAACATGATTAGATCTAAGCCATCCTTCATTGTTCGGATTGAGAGACAAAGCGTGACTAGACAATGCGGCCGAAGAGTCTTCCATCTGAATAAATAACTAAGGGATCTAGGGAAGTGTTGTTGGTGAACAGGCGGTGTGACTGAACCTCTTTGTTGTAGTCGGTGGGAGTCCACAGTTGTTGCACCATCCGGACTAAGCTCCTGAGGTGCATCAAGATTTTAATACAGAGTTTATTACAATAGGCCGTACTACTATGTACTGTTTAAAGTCGTCTGCATTTATAGCCATTTACTTTGAAAATGGTTAGGTGCCAAACTTGTCAGTTCGGTCAGTGCTCCAAACCTGGGACGGTACTGATATGGAATTCGATGCCGGGATCCGTGTTTAGTCGTATCGATTCGCAAGAGTATAAGTCAGTCAGCTAATTCCTCTCAACAGCTCACTAGACTTCTTGGTGTTGCTTTGTATTTCGTTGGGTTAATTCCGTCCATTGACGACTTGGTGCGAACTTTTGATTATGATGATAATAATAATGCGAATAAGTATTCAATAAAGACACAAAACTGATGATGGGGACAGACAGTACAGTTGTGATACGTCCGGGCTTACTTATGCAATAGCATGCTCAACTGATGAGTCAATGTTCAATTAGCATACATTTCAGCTTGAATAGTTTGCATGGTTATCGTGGATATCGGTTTCACGTACGTGCTACAAGTGTGCGTCTCATCGTCAAATGAGCTTCCGATTGCATAGTGGGGCCTTGGAGGTAATATAAAAGGAGCGCGCCTCATTACTTTGTGCCACTCAAAGAAAATAATTGCGTGTTTGCCAAGTTCTGTCATCGATGACGACGTCGAGCAAAAAGCTAAAGAGCACTGCAGTAGATGGTGATATAGCCTCGTAGGCAAATTCTTTAATCGTAGCTGGAGACTGTGGAAATTGCACAGAGCAAAAGCAATGTTCTTCAATAATATCCAAACTCGAGGCATGCAGGAGTACGATTACCACAAACGACTCAGCTGTCTCCACGTGTATTCAATACTGCGCAGATTCGAACGATTTACAATCATATATGTTTGGAAAATTCTGGAACGAATCACTGTGAATGTGAATGAGCGGATTGTCGCCAGACACTCCGAAAGAACTGGAAGGACCTGTGATATCCGTATCCCAAGCAGAGATGGTGGAAAAGCTGTGGCCATAAAATATTCTAATAGCTTCTCTGTACGGGGAGCAAGATTGTTTAACAAAATGCCTCGGCATATTCGAAACGCCACTGATATCAAAACTGTAGAGTTAAAAAATTTGCTGGATTCACATTTAAGAAGAATACCNNCTTTGGTTGCAAACTGCGGCACCACAGAAGACACCCAGCAGAGTGACTCCACACACGTGGGGTGACGTGAGCAACGTCACCTGGACTTCTTCCGAAGACTCTCAAGGTAACTCGTATCAAGTCAGACAGCCTAGTGGACCTGGTGGGCCTGGTGAGCCTTGTGAACCTGGTGGGCCTGGTGGACCTGGTGAGCCTGGTAGACCTGGTGGTCCTGATGGGCCTGGTAGACCTGGTGGGTCTGGTGAGCCTGGTAGACCTGGTGGACCTGGTGGTCCTGGTGGCCCTGGTGGGCCTGGTGGACCTGGTGGAGTGGGTGGACCTGGTGGGTCTGGTGAGCCTGGTGGGCCTGGTGAGCCTGGTAGACCTGGTAGCGCTGGTGAAATATATTTTCATAACTAAGTGGACATAGGGTTGCTGGTTTTGGTGGATTTTGTAGAATTGTTAACTTTTTCGATGGGATGGGATGGGATGGGATGGTAAGATGTAATAAAATATATATTTTCATGGCTAATTCAACAAAGCGGTTGCTAGTGGTCTAGTAACTACATATAATATGACGACTCTGCAAGTGGTTCCATCTTGAAGTACATATTCTACTGGAGGGCACCTCCAGCCACCGCCCCTGGCAGTGGCTGCCTGCCGTTGTGACCGACAACCTGACTGGGTGACAGCCATTTTACGGAGCACTTAAATAGCCCGCTCCACATCAGTACCAGCCAGCTCGCGGAATCTGCTTGCAAAATCTTGGAGCATGTTTTTTTTTACACCGAAAGCGAAATAGAATTCAAGTCGTGTTGGAAATTTAAGGCGGACCTGTATCTAATTCTAAGGATGGCCGTCGTGTGTTTATATATAAATATATATGGATATATATATATATA
>LQNS02277100.1:3341780-3356163 GCA_001587735.2 Parhyale hawaiensis
TATAGACACAACTTTGACTCAGTGAAGACCTCCTATAGACACAACTTTGTTTCGGTGAAGACCCCTTATAGACACAACTTTGACTCAGTGAAGACCTCCTATAGACACAACTTTGTTTCAGTGAAGACTTCCTATAGACACAACTTTGTTTCAGTCAAGACCTCCTATGGACACAACTTTGACTCAGTGAAGACCCCCTATAGACACATCTTTGATTCAAAGAAGACCCCCTATAGACACAACTTTGACTCAGTGAAGACCTCCTATAGACACAACTTTGACTCAGTGAAGACCCTCTACAGGCACAACTTTGAGTCAGTGAAGGCCCCATATAGACATAACTTTGTTTCAGTGAAGACCCCCTATAGACACAACTTGGTTTCAGTGATGACCCCTTATAGACACAACTTTGATTCAGTGAAGACCTCCTACAGACACAACTTTGACTGAACCCCAAACAGACCCTGATACGCACACTGTACTGTTGTCATGGCATCCGAAGGTTTGCTGCGCCACAACTGGGTGTGACAAGTATGGTTCTGCGCCTTGAAATGCATTCGAGTACCTTACCTTGCGCTACACAAACTAAGTGCAAAATATTTAATTTGAGAAAAATGTAAAGGCAGCTTTTCATTCCTGATTTCCCTAGAACATGATTCACATTATGTTAGTGAATGTCAGCTGAACTATTTAACGTTGATACCGGTAGCAAAACCATACTATTAGTTTCAGTGAAATAACATTAGAGCCCTCTTTTATTATATGCTCGCTACAAATGTTCTATGAATACGATATTTTGTGGGAATTTTGCACTGTAAACGTTTTGAGCGAAATCACTTTCACACTCTTGGGTAAAAAAGAAAAAAATGAATTTCATGAAATAATTATTAAGGAAACAGTTTTTTTTTTTTTCAGATCATAAAAAGCAAAATAGAAGGTAAATTTTGCAATAAAACAGTTGAAACAAACAAAGGCAATTTCAGAGGCAGACATTTCGACGTCGTCGGTCAAAATGAACAACGACACCGTGTTTTACACTTACGTTATTCTTGTAGTCGGATTTCTGCTCGGCACATCACCATGGTATCCAAAGCGCAAAAAGATTTCAACTATGAAAGCGGCTAAAATATTGGAGCAGTTGCTCTACAAGAAGAACCTCGACCCCCAACTTGCAAATCCTGATGAAATCAACCGTAAGTTTCTTCTTTCTCTTTTGCCTAGGATTAGAAGACAGAAACCTACCAAGACCTACTTATCGAGGACATTGCCTTAGATTTACGAACGTAGCAGTTTCGAAAGACTCAGTGTGCTGTAACTTACGACATCTCTATATTCGGAGAGACATGCTTTTTATGGACCTCACGTTTGCGAGGCCCGCTGCAGACGATAGTCTTTTGCCATCTGTTTTCACTTCACCGCTTTCGAAAGCGTTGCTCTGTCGGTGTAAACAAGAAAAAAAAACAACGCTTGCTTTTAGAGACGACATTCGCTAAAATTTTTGAAAAGACACAAGACACTGCACTAGTGACACGGGCTACGCCAGAGAATACGACGGTAAACATTTTATGGAAGCTTTTGGTAGACTCACAGTCGTGTTTGCAAGGACAGTTCGAAATATTCAAACGCGGTGAAGTGAAAAACAAGATAAAAGACTATCGTCTGCAGCGGGCTTAATTGTAACTGCAAAAATATCATTCACAAACAGTTGACAACCCCCTGTTCCTACGGCCACCGATTGAGCTCGTTACATGTTTCTGAGGTTCTCACACGCCAAGAGATGTTTGAGTTTCATACATGCATGGACTTAAAAGTTGTAACTGTGGGATGCAGTAGGGGTAGGTCTTTGCAAGGTTTATCTACCTGATCAATTTGGGCCTAGATAGTGTAGCCATCCCGAGTGCACTCTTCTAGAGCAGCTGTGCTAGAAAAAGTAGGCATGGGCACTTATCGGTCTCTGTTGAGAGCATGATTGTTTCCAGATAAGATGCAGAACATCGAACTACTTTGACTGGCGCTTCATCTAATGCTACAATTTTCTTGGCAAGTACATCAGGGCCTCCAAATTAAGCAAAAGCAAAAATAATTAATAATTGACAAAAAGTTCAGTTTTCTCCTAAGGGATACTAACCTGCATTTGAAATATCGAGGGCAATGTTCATTTTTTGCCGGACCTAGTTTCCGGGAGTATATTTTTTATATAAATTATACACTGTGACACCCTAGAAAAATAGTAGAATGTATGGGCTTATAACATAGAAATACTGTCTGTTAGCATAAAGAAGTGAAACAAATCAATATAAAAGGAAATATTCTCAGCCTTTTCTTTATTCTACAGTGATCACTCGAAATGGCCTCCCTGCCCATCAATTTAGTTTTTAGTTGATAAGCTTTTCCTACCAGCTTGGTTTTCCTTCGTTGCGGCTTATTTTACAACTCCGTGGTTTAGCGCTTAGTTCCTTTACTACTGCAGGTATTGTTCTGAAGCCATCAACTGGAAGACGCGACCTATTACTCCTATTTTGCAAGTATTGTTCTGAAGGTGTCAGCTATTAGTGCCGCCAGTTACTTTCCTGTTTCAGGTATTGTTCTGAAGCGGTCAGCTGTGAGCGCGACCTATTACTTCGTCATGCAAGTGTTCTTCCTGATAGTGGTGGTGACTACTAACTATCAAGGTGAGACTGGAAACTTACAAACAGCCTCTCAATGCTGTAACACTAATTCATTGTAAGAAAGCTGTTATTTGGAGGGTTGTCCATATCCAGATTTGGTCGGACATCAGGTAGGCTACCGCTAGCGTATTGTAAACCAAATTAAAAAAATATGCATCATATCTAAGCTCCATATCTATCTTGAATAAAGATGATAATAATTACCTCCGCCGAAGAGGTTGCGTTTTTGTCCTGTTTGTTTATTTGTCTATCACTAAGATTACTCAAAGAGTTATGAACGGGTCTTTAGGAAATTGACAGGGATTGTTAGGCATGTTAACAGTCACAGATGATTAGCATCTGGTGAAAATCCGTTCATTTGTTTGTTTGTTTGTACCATCACTCAAAATTAATGGATGGATTTTTATGAAATTTACTTGAGATGTTAGGCATATTACGAAGAGTAAATTAGCAAATTTTCATGATACTATGTTTGTTCGTTTGTTTCTGTTTTTAATTTTATGCTTGTTAGCACAACAACTCAAGAAGTTATGAATGGATCTCTATGAAATTTACAGGACTTGTTAATAATGCTAAAAGACATAAATTATTGAATGTTGGTGATGATCGAGTGGACTTTTTGTGAATTTGACTTATATTTGTCGTAATGTTTGTTAGCAGAATACCTCAAAAAGTTATCAATGGATCTTCAATACAATTACAGAAAATGTTAATCCTATCGAAAGGCACAAATTATTATATTCTAGTGTTCATATAAAGAAAATCACTGTTTCAGAACCAATTTGAACTTTTCGTTATGCTTGGTGGAGGTAAGGGCTCTCAGAGTGCTGCTCTCTAGTTTTCTATATCCTGAGAATAATGATAATGTTAACTAAGAATCCACGTTAATAATAACAACACTAACGATGTAACTAGATTACATAAAGACAATTATTAACTCTCCCGTATCATTCTTGTGGCTTTGTTACGTAGAATGATTTGTTTGTTTCTGAACAATAAGGATATAAAATGTTTCAGATTACTCCAGACTCTACACAAGCAACATAACGCAGCTTTACTGCACCTTCATTGTTATCGTTACGTACTTCGGTAAGTTGTCAACCAAATATATCTATATAGTTATATTTTGGTCAATTTTCATGTCCACGGTTCTAATGCTCAATATACCTTAATTAATGTATTTATATAACACAAAAAAGGAAAGACTGTGAGCCACCCTTCTGTATAAGTCCAGGTGCAGGTAAGACTAAAATTACAATATTAAAAAAATAAACAAATTACTTTGTGTTTTTCAATGTCCAAGGCTAATTTTAAATTGGTTATTCATTATTTTGTATTTAAAAAATAGAAAACGATAATGAAATTGATATAACGTTGGATTTGTTGCCGCTTCTATATCGTCAAAGAAATAGATTGGTATGGTATTGATGATACCTGCGACATCATTCGCAGTTTTACGCTTGTTCTTTTGCTTGTATGCTATATGCTTACGCGCATGAGACGCTGTTCTGCAGGGTTATCTTTGCAGAATATTAAACTAACCGACAGTCCTTCTCAGCGCACATACATACTTAGGGACAGACTACACAGAAACAAGAGAAATAGTCAACAGCGTTGAGAATAGCCATATGACGGTCTTTTACATAGTACCTGTAAGCCAAGATAGAGAACATTTGCGGCCATAAACCCGTTTGCTTAGCATTCTTCCAGCAGAGAATTTGGCGCTGTTACCTGCCCCTCTTTAACTACAAAGATAGGCCTGGAACCTTGGAGCTATTACTATCCTCCTCTTCAAGTTTATACGCCTGAAAACTCGGAGTCATTACCTACGCCATCTTTAGCTATAAATATGTCTGAAAACTTGGAGCTACTTGCGTTTCCATAGCCCTGATGGTAAAGGCTAAGTCAACTTGGCCGCACACTCAATTGAGAAACCCCATGTACTGATTCGGGCTGCAGATATTGTCCAACTTGCGACAGAGAAATAAGAACGGCTGCAGTCGACCACGGCTCCTTAAGAACTATGGCGTCATTGACGGAAGGTTCAACGACCCCCATCTGACGGAGGTAGGTGCCCCCACGGCAGCTGTGCAGGGCTATTCCTGCGGAGTCAGTGCAGCAAGCATCACAAATAGCTCGCGTGTCTGGCTTGGCATCGAACAAAGCTCCATTAGAGCGTGACTTTAGCACTCAAGGCACCTGCTGCTACTGTGAATAATTGTAAATTAAATCTCATATCGCAGAGCTCTTGCCTGCGTCCTCTTTAGCTATTTAAGTTTGAAAATTCGGAGTTAAAACCAATGATATCTTTGGCTGAATATAGGCTTAAAATTAGAAGAAAATCCTTATTGCGATGGCAACAGAGCTGCTGTTTACAAAATTACAATAAATGGTCTTCGATCATCCTACGTGCGGCAGCTGAGAGTGGGCAATAAAACAGGGATAGCTGAAAATAGGAAAAGGCCATAGAGGCCACATTCAGCTCATGTCAGTTTACAGGGTGACAGAGATGTGAACGATCTGACAGCCAGAACTTCCTGTCACTAATAAGTTAGTGAGTCACAAAGATAGAGCAGACATGCCAGCAGACGAAGGAAAACTTAAAAAATCAGATATATTCACAAGCAGATAGCTTAGTAGGCAGATGTCTGTTAAAGACAATTCAAACAGAAATTGAGCTGCATGCCTTGGATACACTGTACACGTCGCGTGCTCAGTTTATGAGCCATGTTGAGCTGCCACATCATACATGCTTACTTGTGCTATGGACTTTCAGTATTTGATCGTTAGTTGAGTGTGAGATTGCATAGTGCGGTCGTGGTATTAGATGAACAAATAGATAATTTAAGAATAGCTCAACTGGTAGAGCAGAAGTACATAAGTGTGCGTAGAAGCAAACGAAGATGACAAGGCGAAAAAGAAAAATTTAGATATTGTTCACAAATTGACCTGCAAGCAACTAGATTACTATTCAGATAGCGTAGACATCTAAACAAGATGCAAACAGATAAACAGACGCCAATGACAAGTCAGGCAGATTGTCAAAGATGCAGTCACAAAATGAAAGACTGATACTAACCAAGTCGGACGTACTGATTATCAAGACACAGTCATAATGCTGATTCGAGCACCAGAAAAATACTTTATTGACATCTATAAATGTTAGAATGATGCAGACCCTAGAGGATGCAAAACTTGAAAAGTTAATTTTCAATAAAGAAAGTGTAAATGATTCATTCACTATACTGTACATGATGTAAAGCACAAATGAATTTTTAGGATAATCTAACTTCAAGTGGACTGAACAGATGCAAAAATACTCTTCTCATAAGAAACTTCCAGTTGATTCTGATCATACAGTATGCAGAAAACCTGCAGAGGAAACTCTTCTTAATCCAGAAACATATATTAAGGAAACAGTTACACCATACTTGACAGCCCATTCAAAAGTCTCAAGCTGGCATGAGGGTAAATTGACAAAACTCCGATAAATTCTTTTCCAGCCAAAATAAAAATCTAAAAAAAATGAAATTTTCGTGGCAAGGCAAGAAGTGAGTTTATGAAGAAGAAAATTTATGGCGAGTAGGACACAATAAGACAAAAAAAATCGGCTAAAATTAATTTTGCAATTTATCATTGGCCAGAGTTCATACATGCGCGCTTAATTCTAATAGATGCATACCTTCGTCTCCAAGGACAGTTCACTTTTCGTTTGAAGACGCCATGTTTATCAGTGAAAAAATTTATTGCAGTTTCGTCAATTTGACGTAAGACTCACTTTCTAGGAGTGAAGTGAAGTATCCTGTGGTCTCTGGGTGAATCTAAGCCTACAAACTGGGATCAACGTAGAAATGTAGCAGTCATATAAAAAATAATAAATTTTTGTTTCATTTTTTCCCAAATAGGGAGCGTGATGGCCTCAGTTTTGGCAATGGCAGGGACGAAGAAGGTACAACAGCTCTTCGACAAGTGGTTGCTGCTCCCTTGCCTCAAAGTAACATTTCCCGCAAACGTAGATGCCGCCGCTGCCACTGACTCCAAGTACCAAAAATCCTACTTTCGCATCGTTTGGATCGCCATGTCTTGTGCGATACTGGCGTCGATACCAGCAACCATCTACAGCGGAGTCGCTCCCTTTCTACAGGCTGTTGTAAGTGCTATACTCTAAGAGAACAAGCTAGAAATAAATTTCTGGCGATAGATTAGATAGGCGGCAGTAGACGGACCAAGAGGCCCATTCCCATAGCGACACCTGGACTTACGCTCCGTCCCTCTATAAGCTATTGCCATTATGTTGGAATCATAGAAACTAGGTGCACCCGTGGATATTCTACTGTTTGTGAATATTTTACTTGCCTTATTTAACCTGAGATAGCCCTATACCTACACCACCCCGTCTGAACTAACATTCGCCGCTTAACCTAGGCTATCCTCATGCAGTCCGTCTACGTTGCGTCTCGTCTAATCTTTGCTAGTTTTTCGATTTCATTACTGAATCGTACAATAATCTTTCTGTCACCAAGGTAATCGCACGTGTATTTTGATAAAGACATAGAAATACGACGGTACATCTTGCAATATTCTCTTATAGTTTGTATTTGTACTAGAGGTGGACCGAATATTTACATTTGCCATTCACATTCGTCATTCGCATTCGCGAATATCCGCCATTTGCATTCGCGAATATTCACATGTTTTTCAATATTCGAGATTGCATTCGCTTTTAGACAAGCGAACATATAAGCATATCCACCAGTGAAGATCCTCTGATGTGGCGGAAGATGCACGCGAATATTTATCCGAATCTTTCTTAGTTAGCGAAGCCTGATCTTGCATGTCCGCCAACTAGTGTTGCGATTGAGCATCTTTAGTGGTGCCGGCCTAGTATATAATAAAAAACGAAGTAGCCTGGCAGGCGAAAGAACAGAAACATTGTAATTTTTGAAGTTAAATCGGCCAATTATAGAGTTAGTTACAGTCAGAAAGTTTAAACCTCCGTTTCCGAGCAGAACGATATCATAGAGGAAAGAGCAAGAGACATTTAGTATGCCGATAGAAACGGGGAACCCATTTACGAAAGTTTTCCCACACAGGATCAACGCTCATGGGACCAGCAAGTCAGAAAGAAGAGGAAAAACAGAATAAAGCATGAGCAAGTTGGAGTATGAAATCGGGATGGAAGCAGAGTCGGCACGAAAGACAGAGGTCCCTAAGTAACAATGGCTAAGGTAACCTACACGAGCCCCCTGGGGTCACCACACCCTATAACATAGGATGGGCAAACCTAAACTAACCAAACTCTATGGCCTAGGGCCCATCCTATGCCCCCTGAGGAGGCCAATAGCAGAAATTAACGACTAGATATTTGGAGCTCATACTTGTACTAGCAACAACAATAAAAGTAATAATGGCTTGCATGCAATCTCGTAAATCTAGTCAATATACAAGTAAATAATCCTCTTTCTAAGGGCAATGGTTGGTCCGTTTGTGTGTGTTACCTATGTTTGTTAAAAGTTTGTCAGGGCAATAACTCAAAAATTTTGGATGGATCCCTGTTAAATTTTCAGGAATTGTTAGTAATGATAAAAGACATGACTAATAGGGCGGATCGTTTTTTTCAACTTTTTGAGATATGGCTTATGTGTAGTGCCGGATTTTTTGGAAGCAGCTAAAAATGATGTGTTCAAAATTTTAGACCTCTAGCTCGATTTTTTCCCCTGCCGCAAGCAGTTTGAAAAGGGAGAAAATATGAAAATATATCATATCGGATAAAATATCATTATAGACGTAATTACTGCAATTTTTTTTTCTGTAGTGAAAATAGTGCGCAAAAACACATTTCTAGTTTATATATTGCACCACGAATATATTGATCAACATCTTCCCATGCCGCTAGTGATCTGAACATTTGTGATTTTCAATAAAAACATGTATTTCTCCAATGTCGAGGTCAAATTTTTATATATATTAATCACTCATTTTACTTCGTGTAGTTAAATATACTTAGTATTGTATAATATGAAGTTGCAATAAAAAGATCAATTCCGAACGACAAAGATTCATCATGCCACAAGGTCGTTTAAAACGTATATACATGTAATACACTATAACATTTGCATCATAGTATATTAATACAAACGGGTGAGCGCCTGAGCGGGTCTTCAAAAAAGTTAATCATCTGTTCCTCCTGACACGCTTAATCGCAATCGCTGTAATTTTCGTAAAAATCTGTTTGTATCTTTTTCAGTTATCTTATTCACAGACGATAGACAAGAGACAAATAGACAAACTTAACAAAAAACATTGCCTCCTTGGAGGATTTAAATATGAACTGTAACGTTCGCATGATTCCTAATTTTTAGATGCTATAGCTATCGTCCTATCGCTCCTTTGAGTCGTGTAAATTATCTACTGATCTCGTAGGCAACAGTTACCAAAACAAACGTGCGTTTTCATTTCATTCTTTTTGAAAAAAATTCAGAGTAAAACTTTAAAGTCGGTACCGTAAAGTGGGATTACTTTGACCGGATTTTAACTTCGTCATACTGCGGTTTTCTAACTACTGAATCTATTGTAGTGCAACATTTCTGCACGGTCGCTCTATACTAATATTGTCTTTAAAAAAAATAAGCCTCGTTACGCCATTCACTTTTCCACAAAATAAAAATAAAGGTGCTGATCAATGTTGTACCCTGTTTTGGGTCAGCAATGATCGGTGGCTAAAAAATTCACTATGTCCCTGTTTCATATCATTTAAATGCTCCAAATTGTAAGTTTTGCACAAAAATTGTAAGTAACTTAACCTCAAATTAAGATATGGGATGGCTTTAAATATTTTTTTTCTAAGCTGTCACATGACTAGCAACGAAAAACATTAACATTTTTCTCGGAAGTTTGTCTTGAGTTATGATTAACCATCACCTTAGACAGACTCCCGAAGAAAAAAAAAGTTTTTCTTTGCTAATCATGTGGCAGCTCAGAAAAAAACATTTAAGGCTATCTCATGACACATTTTGTTCTTAATTTGAGGTTAGATTACTCTAAGATGTCCTAAACTTACAATTTGAAGCATTTGAATGGCATAAAACAGGGACAAAGTACATTTTTACCCACCGATCATTGTTACCCCAAAACGGGGTACCACATTGACCAGCATTTTTTTTTCATTTGATGGAAAATTGGTAAGGATGCGTTTTTTTAAGACAGCAGTAGTATAGAGCGACCGTGCAGAAAAGTTGCACTACAATAGATTCAGAAGTTAAAAAACCGCAGTATGACCAAGTCGAAATCCGGTCAAAGTAATCCCACTTTACGGTACCGACTTCAAAGTTTTACTTTGAATTTTTTTCACAAAGAATGAAATGAAAGCGCACGTTTGTATTGGTAACTGTTGCGTACGAGATCGGTAAATAATTTACACGACTCAATATGGAACGATAGGCAGATAGCTATAGCATCTAAATATTAGGAAACATCCAAACGTTAACGTTCATATATACCTCCGCCGAGGTGGCAACGTTTTTGTCGAGTTTGTCTATTTATCTCTCTGTCCTCCTGTCCATTGTCTGTGAAAAAGATAACTCAAAATGATAGAACCGGATCGTTACGAAAATTACAGCAATTACGATTAAGCGTTATAGGAGAAACAGATGATTGACTTTTGTGAAGACCCAGCCAACCGTTTGCATTTATATACTACATATAATGCAATTGTTATAGTGTATTATATGCGTTTTTAACGACATTTGCGGCATGGTAAATTGCGGTCGTTCGGACATGATCATTTCATTGCAACGTGACGTTATACAACACTGGCTATATTTAACTACACGAAGTAAAATAAATGATTTATATCTATAACAATTTGACCTCGAAATTGGAGAACACATGTTTTTAGTTGAAAATCACAAACTTTCAGATCACTTGCGGCATGGGAAGATGCTGATCAATGTTTTCGTCGTTCAAAATATAAACTAGAAATGTATTTTTGAGCACCATTTTCACAACAGAAAAAATAATTGTAGTAATTAAATTTATATTGACATTTATCCAGTATGATATATTTCCATCTTTTCCCATTTTTCAAACAGCTTGCAGCATCTGAAAAAATCGAGGTAGAGGTCTAAAATTTTACGCACAACATTTTTAGGTGCTTCCAGAAAAATCCTGCGGTACACATAAGCCGTATCTCAAAAAAGTTCAAAAACGATCCACCCTAATTATTAATTAAATTTTTGGTGATGATCTGTTGGTCCGTTTGGGTTCTGACTTATGTTTGTTAAAATGTTCGTTAACAGCATAATTCAAAAATCTAAGAATTGATCTCCAAGAAAATTAAAAAACTGTTAATACTATCAAACGTCACAAGTGATGAGAATTTGGTGTTGATACAAAGAAAATCGTGGTTTCAGAGCCGATTTGAATTTTTCGTTACCACTGCTTTGCTTGACGGAGGTATGCATTGCCAGATTGCTCTTGTTTCTCCTGCGGCTGATTTTTGGTTTATAAATCTTCAGTAAGTTTTTATACAGCACATAGAAATCTGATAAAAAAGTTTATATAGACAAAAAGTCTATTCACTAGCAGGGGACACAAATTCATTATCCCATGCCATGAGGGAAAAAAATTCAATTTCGAGCCATTTTTCACAACTTCTTAAATTTTTACGCAATAATTGATTGGTTGCCCTTTCCCCCTTAACAGCCACTACTGAATAACTTGTGTTACTTGACTGACTATGAACAATATAGTACTTGTTGTTTCTTAGTTTCATTTTTAGTTTAAAATTTTTGTTTGAGGTTCATTTTTCATTTTAGAACGTACTGTATTTACAAATTTGAGTATCTAATGCGGAGTAAGCCAAATCAGGATTTGGCAACCCTCTCCAATTTTTATGGCCATGCTACTCTGGCAATAGCTTCTAGAACTCCATCTGTATAATTCTCTTTATAAAACTGATAAGCTCACTGTTGAATCAGTGATCATTGCAGTGCATATCGGTGTAGACTCTGTGGTAACAGTGCACTTTTCCTTGCAACAACATTTTGTTCTCGTGATAAAACTTTTTTTTTCAAGTTAACATCAAGAGTTTTAAGCACATCAGTTTAACAGTTCATTTACCCTTGAGCATAGTCCTACGTAAAGGATTTGATGGCTTACATGTTGGTGTACCTGATATAATAAACCCAGTTCTGTCATAATTTAATACGCATAAAGTATATATTATGTAGATAGCAACGTAAACAGTAAATAAATTGCTACACTGTATGCATTACATTCTCTGTAGATATAACTCTTGTTTAGTCCACTGTTGAATACGCTTAATGATTTAATTTCCCATGTGTAGTAATCCTCAAAAGAATTACTTTGAATTTGTAAAAAAACGTAAAGGGACACGAGTCAGTTTTACCTAAAATATAATAAATGCCAATAACACAAGTTCTAGGAAGAGTGCCGAGGTGGGACCATGGTCGATGTGGTTATGTGGATAGTGCCGTGCATATAATTTATAAAATGGTCATCACTAATGCATTAAAAAAAAATTGCACGCCGAACACAAGCCGCTTGTGGCTCTTCGGACTGGAAGGTGACACAGAAAATTTAGAGAACCTATTTTTATTTTAAAGGCTTTAGGTTGGCCGCTTTGCAACTCCTGCCAATATTATAAGTAACAACGCTCATTACGAATGCAGTTGTCTACATCCCAAACAAAACTCAAGGCCCCCTCGGCGCCGCACAGCAGTTAAACTGCAGTTTTAGCTAATGCCGGGATCCTGGTTTTCGATGGGGTAGGGCAAACCTCATTCGCAACCAGTCAGAAGAATACCTATTTCAATATGATAATGATGATAATAATAGTGAGAGACTACGGTTTCGGGAGACAATCAAGGTAAAGCAGGCAGAACACCCTGCCTACCTCGATGCTGAGCTACACGACACCTCCACAGTCTAGCAAATAATAATAATACGGGTCACGTTACAACCTGAAACATGCCTCGGTATGATAACATTTAGGATATTATGAACAAAGCCCTGTTGTAAGATCTACACAGATGCTCGGTCAATCAATACGTGGATTCGGTGTTTTCACAACAGATGATTGAGTTGAGGGCAGAGTTCGGCTGCATTATCTACATGATGATGATTTGCAGCATCGGAGACAGAATTGCCAGATTCAACCAGAATTTAGAACAGACGTTGCCCAGTTCTAATGTGGAGCTCATCAAGACATGCAAGCATTACAACTTAAAGACAAGGTAGGTAAATACTTGTTCACGTAGATGAAAATAGCGCGGAACTTAATAATGGCAAAAATTCGTCGAGGTTTCCTGTATACCAGACTACTAGTAAACTAAACCGGTTTGTTGTTATGATCTAGCATAATAGCTGTAGATAATATGATGATATTAAGAATGATAAATGCCTAAATGCAGCTGATGTTATTCTTTAGAATCTTATTTGTGCAACATATATATAGCTGATAATAACCTATATCTTGTGGCTGGGCAGATAAATGCAAATATGGAACATAAACGTGCATTTGATGATACAAGCGCCAACATATATTTATATAATTAAAATAATTTTGCGTTAGACTGATGCACTTTTTCTATTTTCCTCAAAGAAAACGAGTTATTCAAGGAAAACGGAGGAAAAGGGGTTCAGGGAATAACTATTTCCCCCTACATTTTTTGAGCTACAGAGATGAATTTGCCATCAAACGAAGCGAAATTTTATTCTCTACAAATGGGAATCGGGCTTATTTTATTTTTGAAATAGTTTTTGTAAAATTGAAAAACAATTCTTTTTCTAAAGTTTTTCCCAAAAATTGCGTTGTCATTTGTCTCCTAATTCAAAAATGATAAAACAACGCTTTGTCGCAGGGAATTAAATTCCGTTTCTTTTGATACCAAAATCACATCTGTAGCTCAAAAACTGTTGGCGGAGACATACTGTTGTTATCCCCCAAAACCCCCATTTTTCCATCTTCTTTGAATAACTCTTTTTCTACGAGAAAAATGGAAAAAAGTATATAAGACTAACCCACATTTATTTTCTGTTTTACATATCTGTACCAAGATTCATTCAATTTGCCACAAAAATAAAAAAAAAATTGGCGACCATATTGAAAAAATGGCCTTCATCTTGGATTTTTTTATGGTGGCAAATCAGACAGATCTATTTAGTATACCTTGTATACCTATGAAGTCATCATGCCAATTTTGATGCTTGTATCATCAAATGCACGAGTTTTCTATTATCCGCCCCACGATAGTTGACGATAATATTTACATTATTATTCGTGAAAAATGAGGACATGAAACAGGCAATGTCTTCACTCAAGTTAACGTTTTTGCCTGCAACTATGTTGCGGAAATGAAGACAATACGAAAATTCATTGTAGCCTCCATAGAGTTAACATTATCTACAATTTTAAAGGAATGATATTTAAGTGTGATTATTACGCAGGAAGTTGGAGGCCGAAGGGCAGAATATGCTGAACGTTACTTTGGCCGCCAGCCACCTGAAGCGAATGGTGGGAGTAATTTTTAGCGTGTCCAATCTGGTCTACGTGCTTCGGAACAGCACTACAAGCTTCAACATTATCGTCCAGATGCTTCCCATGTCCGTTTATGGCGTTATCATGATGATGTACTTCTATGTTCAAGGACAAAAAGTGGCCGAAGAAGTAAGAATAAACAATTCTGTTTTTT
>LQNS02277100.1:3360550-3380505 GCA_001587735.2 Parhyale hawaiensis
CATGAAGATGTCTGGCCAGTACCTCGAGGCTGTTCAGGACAAAATAGTCCCCGACTCATGGAACTGGCTCCTGAGGGGTGAGCTGAAACGGGAAACTGAAGGCACTATCCTGGCAGCTCAAGAGCAAGCCCTCAGAACCAGGTATAGCCAGAAAAAATATCGACAAGAGAAACGTCCCTTGTACCTGTAGAATCAGCAGGAGCTCGGATGAAACCATCAACCACGTGATAAGCGAATGCGGAGTGCTGACGCAAAAGGAGTGCAAGCGCAGGCACGATAAAGTTGCCCGACAACTTCACTGGACACTCCTGCGGATCCATAACTTCCCGGTCAGTGAGAGGTGGTACGAGCACGAACCTGCGCCCGTGGCTGAAAACGAAGCCGTGCAGATCTACTGGGACAAGAGGATGGAAACCGATCGTGTACTTCACGCCAACCGACCGGACATCGTCGTCAAAGACAAACAGGAGAAGTCAACCAAACTGATCAACGTCTCAATCCCCTTCGACTCCAGAATCATCGACAAGACAGCGGAGAAGTAGAAAAAGTACCGGGATCGACCTTGCCATCGAGCTCCAGAGACTGTGGCAGATGAAGGTCGACGTCGTTCCTGTGGTCATCGGAGCTCTGGGGGGCAATGTCCAAGAATCTCAAGACTGCCCTCCGAGACCTCAAGTGCGGCCATCTCCACCCAGGAACCCTCCAGAAGAGCGCTCTACTCGGAACAGCGCACAACATTCGCAAAGTGCTCTGAGCCTTAGGTCGCGGGATGCAACCCGGCGCCAGAGGGTAGAGCCCAACATCACTCAACCGATCCAATTTGGGTCGTGAAATCCCCTCGATAATAAAATAAATGATAAATACGAATAATAATGTGTTTCGTTTTCAAAATTACATATAATTTGCAAAATTCAGAGCAATCGGTTTACCAATAGAAAAGTTGCTGAAAACTGGGTTGATCCCCGTAATGGCAGCGTGGGCCATTAGTTAACTCGTAACTATAGTAACAACGGTGCCCCTCTTTTACTCCATAAAGTCAATTTATTCAATATCATAAGTTGTTCCTTCAGTTGTATATGAATATTGTATTCATTTTCTAACGCGTGAGCCTAATGTTAAACCATATGCATATTATACTCCAACAAAAGTTACTATGCCCTTGTTTGGAATTGGATAGCACCTTAATGATGCCAACTACGAGCAGACACAGTTACCCTATATGCACTTTTCTTATGACTCTCACTATTTTAGTAATATCATTAGATTGCTATGATCTGCACGCCCTGGACATATGAGTTGCTTAAAGTATGTATCGTGCTGCAGCAAATCTGTTTTCTGTGAGCACGTCAATCATAGAAAAATTAAAAAAAGCTGTCAGAATCTTAAATATCACGTGGTGTTAGTTTTGACGACGCATTTTTATTTTTCTCTCATCCTGCTCATCCGGCTATCTGAATAGTGAGCATGTCAATATAAAATTTACGAGGGATTGGGAGGCAAATGGGACCCTGTCTTTTCTGAATGTTTTAGTCTTAAATAACGGCGAGCATTGCGAAACATCAGTTTACCGTAAGTCTACTTTTACAGGTTTGGCAGTCTTTTTTTTCAGTTTTACACCCTGATCATTCAAAATCAACAGCACCAAAGCCAAACTTTCGCATGCCTCTCAAAATTGTCTTCAAACTTCCAGATTCTACTTTCGCCTTCCGAATTCCAATGACGCATCAGTTTTTTCCACCAGATTTGTTACCACACTAATTTACTATAATCACACATTTAAAAATTTCCTCCTATTTGTACCAAGCATACACCAATGAGTTGCCATCCAGATATCGGTGTTCCTAAAACATACCGTTCTTGGAATTCAGTAGGAAACATTACGCAATGAATTATCGAGGCTGTTATTTGAATATTTTTCTGATTTAGACTTCAAATCATTTCTAAAAAAAATATAATATTCGTTCACTATTCTAGTACAAACACCCGCTTCCATGTGGCCTCAAGGGATCTCTTGTACATAAATAAAGTTGTGAACTTTGTTCATCATCGTACGTGGGTTCTACTTCCCGTACACTTTTTGAGAGATCTTCTGAGCACGCGGGAAGAAATTTTCGTACCGGTAAGCATTCTTGCCCATCCTAGATTTTCATCCGTGCGACAGCACGCTGAGGTTTGCGGCTCCAAAGTCCGTTCAGCAAAACTTTGATTACTACGCTCAATAACTCTGATCTTAAACTAGTTGAATCACTTTATATTTTTAGACTGAAACCAATTTTTAATGACCAGAACAGTGCTCATCCACTTTTTATTGTTAGTCATTAGGTTTTTTTGCCTACATGAAACCGTCAATGGTTTTATGCATTTGATTTTCATGCGAAATATCTTTGTCTTTATACTGGTACGGATGATGGGTGAAACCCGAAACGTTTACCTGTTTTTATAATTCGAAGTCCTTCCTTCTTACTTTCGTTTGGTTAGGTTTCGTTAGACTTGTATGCAGTATTTTAAAACTCCACTCTAGGGTTTCAAGGCAAGGAAAGCGTAATGAAGAAACAACTAAGGCATTCGGCAACTCCAATTCACCTAAATCCCTGTTGGCAAGAATCAGAAAAAATGGCAATAATAGCATTCCATGACCGACCTGAACTCCCGTATAACAGCTCCGTCGAATACACGTCTTAGCAACGAATTTCACGGCAGCTTAGGCTAAATATAAAACAACAACCAAACTGCCGAATTTGGCAGCTAACAGTCACCAAAGTCCAGGGATGTTCTTCGGTTTTAGCTCGCAGTTAGGTAGGGGCAGGAACAGAAGAACGAAACCAATTTCCATGACCCTCACTATTGAATACCTTATGAAATATTGAAAGAAGAACAACACTTCATCTAGGGGACAGACTTACCATATTAGTCTGGGAACACAGCTGGCTCGTATAACCGATAGGGGAGCAATACTCCAAACGACAGTAGAAACCATAGGAGCTTTGACAGACTACTTCATCATCACCGAAGACGGCATGCGACTTTAGGTGCATAACATGCACCTCAAAGGTACGCTTTTCATCAAAGAGAACACTGAATACCTTCAGAGAGTTTGCAGCAGAGTGGCGGTTATCTCCAAAAACGGATGATGAAGGAAAAGCAGAAAGAATGACTGTCTTAGACATGGTTTTGTTTGAGGTCAAATTTATACTTCAAAAAGGGCACCATTCTTAATCCACGGCATGTTCACGGTTTAAAGAATAGACTAGGCGGCAGCCTCGCGCGTCAATATTTGTAACATAGCTAAAAAAAACTCGAATCATAATGACAAATAATGACAGTATTGTCCCCCGATGGGAGAAGAGAACATGCCCCTTATATGCTTAAAAAACAGTGGCTCAGACAGTTACGCCGAGGAACACTCAAATAACCCTGCTAGATATACTTAAGCAACTGTTCTCGAATATAGACTGCTTACTCTCAGAAGTAAAACTTTTAATTCTTGACAACGTCCTACCACTCATACCAAACGATTCACATTTGCACATTAGACCTGCGTAGCTAAATTTGTCAAACATCGCACTAAAGTCCAACTAATAATGTACCGGTAAGTCAAACTGAACCAGACACGCCTAAGAATGACTGTCCAGCACTGACTGCAAGTGCTGCAATACAGACAATAGAGCGTCACGAACCGTAGTTTTTCGCGTACTTACCTTTCAGAGTAGTGCATAGCACTTAACTGGTTTTTCAAATAAATAAATCCGTAACACGATGCGTACAATAATTATACTGTATCATCATTTTCTGTTATTGGAAACTCAATCAAATTTCCATGTTATTTACATAATTATGTTTTTTCTCCATTTACAGATAGAAAAGTACCGCCTGAACGTTGTAGAAACCTTTTGCCCATCTGCCGGCAAAATTGCTACTTTTACCGTGGATGGAGCGTGGCTGGTAAATGAGTAGGCCAAGCTGTTTGCTTAATAGTTAGTTTTTTTTTACCGCATTGCCCCATTAATGAATCAACCCGAGCGTAACCTGCCATTAATTGCTAAGCTCTTAGAGACAATCCCTAGTCAATTGGCATGATTGTAAAAAATCACTACGTTAACAAGTTAACGAACAAAATAAAATTTTACTTCTCCCAATATTAGCACAATTGTCGCTATCCTAAAATGCTTGGTATGAGTTAATGGGGTAATACCGATTTGCGGCATAAAATATGATAACGGACATCCCATGTCCAGTGTAGCAATATATGGGATATCAGCTAAAATAATTCATTAACAAATTTATTAAGAATTGTATATCAGTATTAATCTTGCAGCTAAGTATCAAAACTATCTCCACCTTTCTAAACTTCACGAGGCTATCACTTGCCAGCTTTCGTGAAAATAAAATTTGAAAAGTGCAATATCACTGTTTTTAAAATCTTTTATGACGTTTCGGCTATCGACAGCAGCCATCTTCAGGTATTAAAATTCCTACCAACTGTATAAGTAAGGGCAAAAATTTAATTCTAGCGAAAGTCTTGCAGGTAAAATATGAAAAAGTTGCTATTGCACAACGAGGTACTAATCATAAGCTAGTTTTATCACAGATGAAAACACAGTGTCACAAACTTATAGAACGGCGCTAGCTTTATAAACACTGCAGAAGCGGGTAGCCGTTATTTGCCATGCAACTTTGCTAAAGGAAGGTTGTTGCTGCTGCAATTCCTGTGATTGTTACATGTACAAATATTGTGATACTGTGTTTTCCTCTGTGATAAAACTGGCATATGATTAGTACCTTGTTGTGCAATAGCAGCTTTTTTCATATTTGATTTGCAACACTTTCGCTAGAATGGAATTTTTATCCTACTTTTACAGATGGTAGGATTTTTAATACCTGAAGATGGCTGCTGTCGATAGCCGAAACGTCGTCAAAGATTTTAATACAGTGATATGCGCAATTCCCAAATTTTAATCCCGTTTGGTTTTACGAAAGCTGACAAGTGATAGCCTCGTGAATTTTAGGAAGGTGAAAGTTTCGAAACGAAACTGTAACATATTTATTAAACTCAGCAGCACAACAGCAAGAGTTTTTCTAAATAATGGCGCTTCAAGCCAATAAGAAGTAAACAAACGAGCAGGCTTATGATACAAAGAAGTTTGCTTGAAAACGTTGTTTTCAGTGTGTTTCGTTCTATTTGAAGTTGAACGGAAGCGTTATTATTTTAAGGGAGAGCAGCACTTCAACTGGAGAAGTATGACAGTTAAAGAGGATTTTAGTTTTGAGGGTCCTCCCTGCATTAGTGATCCATGTTCATCATTACTGTATCATACTTTATTTTACCATAGCGATTGGCCAAAAAACGGGTTTTTGGATATGAAGCATTTTTAAATGCTGCATTTAACAAGGTAAACCACAGATCGCTATCAAATATTTTTGGTGAGGGATTTTTTCTTTTAAGTTTATTTTCAAAACATTCGATGACATATGCAAGAACTATTATATGCTAGTGGAGTAACCAGTGGTGTAGTAGTTCGAAACGTTCTTTTTTTTTGTAAAAAAATCTATTTTACACTAGATTTTTGCCAACAGATATCACCTTGAACAATTTCTAATCACATATAAAAAATTTCTGCGGGAAATGAAATGTCATTAATTCAAGATGCTTGGACGAAGAAAATGTTTCTACTGATGGAACTAATTATACGCAAATATCAACTCATATGATGTTTATTTCGTTATATTTCTTTTATAATCATTTGAAAAAGGCAACAAACGAGATGTGTAATATAAAAAAATGTTTTATACTGCTCAACGTACAGATTACTTCCTCGATACCTATGGCGAAGTCATCAGTATCGTCAAATATTTTCTATTTTACAGGATGCCCAGTTCCAATTCACGGTGATAACGGTTTTGGTACAGCTCTACGAAAGCGATTGAAGTCCAAAACTTTCTTCGGACTCTTCCAGACACCTTCTTAGTTGACAAGGATTCTTCAAACTCACTCAGCATTACGCTTCTATTTTCTTAAAGTAAAGTACACCGAAAGCCGTTGTAAGTACATTCGCTTTTAAAATGAAGATTACAAATCCTTTAGAAAATGAAAAAATGAAAACGAATTGGTCAGTGCTTCTGAACAGCAGCAACAAATCTACCACAAGAAACAAATACCTGAATATGAACTTTTCAAAATAGAACAAAACAGTAGAAAAAAGGTACTAAAAATACCACAGGTAGGTATATAACTGTATTAGCTTAAGGTACACTTAATTTTCTTCAAGAAAGTGGAAATGCTATACTATTTCAAAAAAAAAACAATATACGAATTCGACAGCATCCCGAAGCACATTCATGTATTTTTTCCACTTCCCTCCATTACCTCCATTATCTTCTCTCCTATAAATGAATAAAAACCTTATTGAATTTCCTCGATAAGTTAAACATAATGTACCACGATCATTTAAGCACTGGTGTGTAATGAAAATAACAATTACTAAAGTACGCATTTTACCTTTTTATTGAGGCATCACTGCGCTTATTATTATTTACTGAATAAGGAATGGTAAACACATTGTTAAGATACTTGAAAGAATGAGAGCAAAAATGTACTTTCGCTGAAACAATATGGCAAGACATCGCTTAATGCGCTGGATATGTGTTTTATTTCCCAATTGTTATCACAAATCGCAGTAATAATATTAAACTATTGGTAACATTAGCTCTTCTATTTCAGAGAGAACAAAATTTATTATGTTGGTAACACTGTCAATACAATGATGCCAATAGGCTATTTACATTGACCTAATGGTAATGTTAACATGAAGATCATGGAAATATTTACATTACGGTATTATGATGATCATATTTACATTTACATGATTGCAATGTCAGCATTAACATAATATTAGTATAAAAAGTACATTATTAACATTACCATATTATAGATATATTTATTTTTAACGAATCAGCAACATTGAACACGGCAGTACTACTGACACTATCAAAATAGCAATAATAACATTACCATATTGGCAACATCATCTTATAATATACTGGTAATATACAGATATAAATAATAGGGCATGGCAATATTATTTTTTCAACATGATAAAGTTGGCACTATGGGGTGCGATCCATAAGTTTGAAAATTAAATTCGTAAGAAATACTGAATAGAAGTCGAAAAAATCTAAAACTTAATGTTTCGGGATACTGTGTCCCATCTTCAGAAAGATTAAAATTTCAAGCTACAGCTTTGAGTTAAAAGGGCTTTCTTTATTAATGAAGTTAAGGGAGTATGTGCGTTGTCAGATGAGAGTCCAGTAAGCGAATGAACGAAGGTGGGTGAAGGGCCTGGACGTCGGCTCCTGTACAATCAGCGGGTGTGAGCTTTGTGGGGGGCCGTGAGCAGCGGTGCAGCCGAGGTCACAAGGTTGAGGTTTGGTCTAGTTCTGTGTATGTAGAGGGACTCTAACGTTGTGAGTTCGATAGGAGTAAAGGAGGCTATGATGGAAAAGTCATTCTTGCTGATGGGATATTTTTATTTGTTCAGCATGTAGGCGGGGGGGGGGCTGAATGTGGGAGTTTTGCAAGTGGTAAACCGGTTCGGCTTGACGCCCAAATGTTGGTCAATACGGGCTTTGAAGTATTTTCCAGTGCTACTGATGTAGAAGGCGCAACAGGTCCGGCAATTGTAACGGTAGGTAGCACTCGACAAAAGTGGTGTGGGTTGGTGGAGGTTTGTCTTAAGTTTAAAAAATTACCCTATAAAAATATTTATAGACCATATTTGCGCAATTATTGAAAGAATTCAAAACAGTAAATTTGCTTTTGGATGATGCATTTCCAGCCCGGAAGATATCCTGGAAGGTGTTTCCTGAGATATCCTCTAGAGCCAATGTAACATGAGCCTTCATAAATATTTTTCATGGCATTAAAGATGGCATTAAAGATTCCTTCTTCATGTATAACAATAGACTGTACATGTAAATATAGGAAGTTTAAATGAGTTCCCAGCTTTGTCCAGTTGGACTTTAACGCGGCCTTTGACAGGATCAAGGTGGTAGCGTTCTGTCAATCATTTGCGATTTTGTTCCTGAGCGAGCACAGAGTGTGTCTGTTGACGGCGTTTTGAGTGCCTCAGTTGTGGTGGAGTCTGGCGTCCCACATGGTAGCGTACTTGGCCTCCTATTGTTCGTTCTATATACTAGTGACAAGCTCTCTTCGCTAGAAAACTCGATGATGAACTATGCCTACGATTCCACTTTAATAGCAATGATACCTGCTCCCCGCGTGCATAATGCTGTCGCCTAGTCTCTGAATATGGATCTGTCACGCATTAGCTCATGGTGCTCGGCCTGTGGTATGAAGCTAAATGCCAGTAAGACGAAGTCTATGATTGTCAGTAGTTTTCGGACACTCCTACTGCAGCATCCGCATCTGGAGATAGATGACACTTTGCTTCAGGAGTCTAGCTCCATGGAGATTCTTGGTGTTGTCATTGATGAGAAGCTTTACTTTTCAGCTGCATATTAGGCGACTGGTGTCACGTGCTTCCAGTAAGATTTTACTGCTGCGTAAGTCGAATTCTGTGTTTAGTGACAGCGAGGTTGTCCGCAGATGCTTTTATGCTTGTTTGCTGCCTATGTTGGAGTATGGCTCACTGGTCTGAGCTTCAGCTGTTGACAGTCACTTCGCGTCTGTTGGACCGACTTGTTAGTTTAGCCAGCAGTATGTGCGCGGATAATAATGATCTGGTGAACCTGTCCCACAGGAGCCGGATGGCTGAACTCTGTATGTTTTATAAGCTACAGAACAATGAGAGGCATTGGTTGTATTCTTCTGTCCCTGCCCTCAACGTCTTTGGGAGAATTACACGTGCTGGGGTCGGCGCGCACTCTTTAACCTTGGAGAATGTTAGATGCCGAACTAGTCAGTTCGGTCGTTACTTCGTGCCCCGGTCTGTTAAGTGTTTGGAATTTATTGCCGACATCGGCTTTCGGTCATATTGGCCTGCGAGCGTTTGAGGCAGCCGTTTATGTTTTTTGTTGGATTTCCTTTGGCAGCGGTTCCCCCTGTATTTTGTAATTCGAACTAAATTACTACTTTTAGACTTTCTGCATCCATTTATTTTCCATTTCCTTTCTGATGATGGGAAAAATAATCCAGAGACGTCAAATTTTATGATAAGTCAACACTATTTTTTCCTATTTGAGACTCCTGATTAGATTGGCCTCCTCAATGGTCGATATGAACTCTCATAGAGATTTTTAAAACAGTAATCAACCTACATTTTTTGCGCTTTAAATAAATGAACTAGACCAAATTGAGCGCTTGTTAGATCCTTATTGATAAGATCACAAGCTGTATATGCATGCAAAGGACATATATACTATTATCGTTCGCGATAATGACAGCCTGAAGTCATATTCGAGAACAAATTGCAGAAGAACAGTGGAACAGATCCATAATGATTAAAAATTTATGGATGAAACGCGAGGAGTTCGCTCACGCATTCATTATTCACTCCCGGGCCTCCTGCGGCTTTTTATAATATCCGTAATTAAGCGGTGTTCATCACGCACTATTGGAACTATGAAACTTATGCAGTGGATTCAACATTCATAACTTCTCTCACGAAAGTGTCGAGAGAACAAAGGAGCGAGCCAGTGACACAAAAAATGGCACAACATGGCGGTCGACACCCAGCAGTTGTTTCGTTCGAGATCCGTGTTCGGCCGTCTAACTTTTGAAACTGTTCAAAACAGCTGTTTTTTTTGTAGGTTTTCTTGGCAGTGTGTGAGAGGCATCATGAAGTCACTAAGTAATACATTTTGATTCAATCGGCTGCCTAGTAAAATATTTGGTTGCTTAGTATAACATTTGGGTTTTCAAGATACGTTACGTCCAGACTACTCATTTCCGTAGTAACGATGACAATCTACTGCGATTACCTTGGCTTCGAGAGGCAAAGCTCTCTCTCTCGTTGAAAAAAGGAAAGTCATTTAATAATAGCTACTGAGTGCATGTACACATTTATAATAGCGCTAATATTAGCCCAAGGGATTGAGAGTTTCGTGGATTTGAAAGAAGTAGTTCGGGCTGCTTAGTTAGCGGTAGTTTTGACTACGTGACTACATATTTTTCTTAAATTTAAGGTTTTTGCAGTTTCTATATTTATGAAATTCCTACGGAGGTTCACAGGTCATTCTGGAAAAAAATGAGATTGACAAATAACCTTTTCTTTTCATCTTGGGTGAAAATTTTTTCCAACAGATACAGATTACTAATGAGATGGGGTGTAATTGTGGCAATAAAAAAGTATATACATTTAGTGTTATTGCCAATTTAGAGGTCAAATTGGCTTGAAGTAAAGGTGTAGTCAACTTGACAGCACACCTCAACAGAACTAGTTAGGTTCACTGGTTTTTGATGCAGATTAAGTAAAGCCCGCTGGCTCCAGAAGAGCTACACTCCTGCGTTTGATCAAATATAGCGGTAACACACACGGCACCAAAAGTGAAAGAGATTTTTTTCCATCGGAAACCATCCATGCTCTTCAGCGTCTTTTTTAGGGATCCAGGTGACGTTGTGCATGTCATCGTGCATATACTGATACACGAATGGTAGTCTTAGCGACAAAGAGTGCAGACCCTTTTTGCAAGGAAATGTAGAACATATCATGTGCCCAACTAGCTGAGACGCAGTTCCCAAATTACAAAGAGATAGTGCCCAACTAACGGGGGAGAGACAGCCTCCACAGCTAAGAACACCTGCGCCAGGAGTCCCAAACTCTTGACGGCCAAAGCTTTGGAGGCTAGTAATCCACAATCTTCTCTCTTCCACCCCAATTAACTTGACTTCTATAAGCTCCGATTTGTAGCTCTACAGCTATTAATCGTGCTAGCATGATCGTCTCTTTGGCTGAGGCCTGTTTTTTACTTTTTATACTTATTTCCTCAGTTAGCTAAATGATATTGGCATAATGACAATAGCTCATGGAGGGCCAGGGCGTAACTCCCAGCGGCTTTCTGGGAATGGGCCTGTTGGTGCGTCTCCTGTTGCATATCTAATCTAATTAAAGGCAGGAGAGGGAACTAGTTGAATGTGGCACGCTGTTCAAAATGTGAATTTGAGAACACAGTGTGACATTCTATGAACACTTTTTGGACGTCATCAAACGCTTGTTCGCGTACTAGGGTTCAACTTTATTACAGCTCTGTCTTATATTCTCGTGCTTCTGATGTATTTGAAACGCTTCGGACGAATTTCAGGTGGTGCTATACACGCTACCGGACGTGTTCATCGTTGCAGCAATCCGTGACCAGCGGGAGACCCGGCTGCCACTTATCTTCACATTGCACGTAATCGCTTACAACTTTTTTGATGTAACATTTTTTCTAGTATGAGTACAGAATGTTACTAACCTTCGCAGTTTCAGTTCGAGTAGCTTTTCAGATGTGACGCAACAAGTTTGTTTGCGTAGCCTCTAGAGACTGACGTGAAGTAGAGTTATGAGATTACGTTTCTTACCTTCAGAAACGGAGAAATTGCAGAAACGTAGATAGTATACAGCGCCATCTATCGGGAATAATAATTATAGCAATAGCCTTCACCATATTGAGAGACTAGCAGAAGAATAGTGCCGCACAGTTTGATTAATAGTGCGTACCACAATACAATATTTTTTTTCCATGGTGATAGAAAAATATTGTGTTTCACATATTTGGGGAAACATGTATGCTTTGAAACTCAATTGTTATCTTGGAATAGACTGTCCTCTCAAAACAGAAATGATATATTTGTCTAAACATTAGGAGTTCTGCTGTTGCCCGCCTCAGCGCGAGGCGGGCGTCATGCCTGCGGCGCTAGTAACCCAACCCACTATAATAATAATCTGATGTTGCTAGCTGCAATTTTTGGTCTTAGTCATCCTGCTAGAAGTTTTCCAAATATATATATATATACAACAACAATAAAAACAATTGTAATGCTAATGGAAACATATAAGTTTCAAACCAAATATCGTCTAGTAGAATCCTTTAATAGAGCATTCTTTCAATTGAGAACGAAGTTGACGTCACAGGTTATAGATCTTGAATTTCTTTAGTGAAAATGCCAAGGCAATTCAACGGGAATTTACCATCCTCAGATCTGAATGGAATATTCCCTTTCTTCTCTGGAATGACATAGCAAACTTGAAGCTATACTGTAGAACGACGCCTTTTGTTACCCATGCAGTTTTATCACCTCTCGTATGGCTTATCTACCAAGCAATTATAATGTTTTATTCAAAACTCGCTTTCATTTTCATCCACAAACGAAATCTCCACTCATGGAGCTTAATGTTCGTACTGCGCGAACCAGCAAACAATGTGCGACGCCAACAAATTCGTTGTACGAAAATCGTATAGCAGCCAACTGTCCCCACAGACGCAACCGTTACTGTCGGTTGCAGGCAGCTTGTTTCCCGTGACCTTCACACTGTATTGCTTGTTACGCTGGTGTAGCTCTGGCCTAGAGTACTTTCCAGCGAACTACGGGATGTCTCAAGAAGCACCTACCTGCCTATCTACAGTCAAAATAGTTTTTTGGAAGCTAGCCTCTGTAATTATAATAACCCACAATCTGTTGGTTGCTTGTTAACTGGGTTGGTTGGTCCGTCTCTTTATCACGATCTTAAGGAAAAGATAGGAAAAAATTTAGCGGCTGACTGACAAGGAGAAAAAGTAGCATGAAATATGCGTGGCAAATTAATCTGGCAAACAAAATAGTTTCATGGAATGCACGAGGTACAGTATTGCATTTATCTGAAGAACGTTCTTCTTAAAAAAAGTAGCCACAACTGACTAACACCCTCGAAAATTGAATGGCAAACTCCCTTGAATTTAATCTTATGAAGCAAGCCTCGGTGATTCACGCAGTCGAAAGCAGCATTAAAGTCAAGCTGGACCAACCTAGCCTCAAGGCCACTGTCAAACGCCAGGTGCAATACAAGAGACATGTGAAGCAGAGCATTAAAATTGTCCAAGCCTTTTTAGAATCCATAATGCGCATGAGGTAGACATCCTCCTTCTCAAGCAAGCGACAGAAACTTGATGCATTAAACCTATCATAAACTTTGGACAAAACAGGTATGATCGAGATGGGTCTATTATCAGGAGTCCGAGATGGGACACAGCCCTTAGGAACAGGCGTTACATGAGCAACACGCCAGCATTCCAGAAATGAGGCAATCCTCAACATTCGACGGAGCGCAGAAACAAGCGAGACGGCAAGTATATCAGCTACCTTCCGAAGAAAAGATTAAATAAGGGTACAGTGCCACCATAGTTTTCCGGGTCCAAAAGAAGGCTGTGCAGTGACTGTGCACTGCAAAAGATGAGAAAGCAAAACCAGAGAACTTCGGCTTAGGATCACACGCTAAAGGAATGGTAGCCCGGTCATGATTCTGCTTCTGATGAAAGTAGCGCAACAAAAGCTCTGCTTTGGCAGCAGTGTCCACAACAGGGTCACCACCAGCACCAATTAAAGGAGGGGGCCAAAGAGCTAGCACCAAACACAACACTCTTCAGTGTGGACCACCACTTACGTGCGCTAACAGATGAAGCCAATAACACCCTAGACCTCAGATTATACCCTCTCTCAACCTCTGCGTAAGTAGCCTTAGCCTGACGCTGCAATACTCTGAAACGCTGAAAGTCTACAACAGACAGGCTAGTGCACCAACGGGAATATGCCTCCTGCTTCAACTGATGCGCCGTTCGGTAGGCATCATCAACCAGGCGCCATCCCCTGTCCTGACCGTGATGAAACGGGAGTACACATAAGTACGCACTTTCAAAGAGAAAAGCCGATCCAAAAGAGGTCCAGTATCAGGAGACTTCTTATGACAATCCAAGGCAGCACAGGGAAGCAGAAGAAACTGTGTCACAATAATATTATTCACTCTGTACTTCAAAAATACCTCAAGCCTGACAGAGACTCGATCTGGGCACCCGCTGATGAGCTATCAGCGTTGCGCAGAGGGCACCATGGTCCGAGGAACCAATGGGAGACAACACCGACACTCCAACCAAATCAGGAACGTCAGTCAAGAGGCCAAGAACACCATCCAATAAAATTTGTTTAATAGTGACTAATATGTCTACAAAAAAGTGTGCCATTCCGGAATTACAGTAGTTGATTATTAAAATTTTTCAGGAAATGCCTGTAGATAATATCGAACTGCATTAGTTCTACGATGCAATGCATAACAATAGTAAAAATAATATTAAGAATATATGAATAACAAGTACAAATATAATGAGAATAATAATATTACTAATAAAAATAATACTGTTCATAATAGCATTTGTTTCATCGATCACAGAAAAAAAATGTATGAAAAAGAAGTTTTGTACGTCCGCGCTGTTTTCATGATAGCATTTTTATTGGGTGCTTTTCCTTGGACTCTAAAGCGACGCAAGATTTCGAGGCAAGCAGCATATCAACTTTTAGAGAAATCCCATCAATTCAAAAACGCTAAGTTCATTCCTACCGCGACTCGAAAAGTTGACCGTGAGTATGATTTAATTTTTTTTAATTACTCCAATAACTTAATCAAGAGCACTTTCTAGTACTTCTACAATATTTTTGAATGCTGTTAATAATACTCGCTACCTCTCTTTATGGTTATGCGTATGTAACTTACAAAACAGGCAATGGTTATAAAAAGGTGGTTATCGTTATCATTTATATTTGGGTGTTTAAGGGCAGTATTACATTTCAAAGAAATTTCCGGCATTTTTTATCAACATTTTGTTGCTTGAAAGGCTCGCATCAACCAAATTAATGTTCAAACGATGATTCTGCTTTCAAACTAATTGATGACATTTATTAGCAAAATATTGTTACTTGAACCGCTTGCATTGCATGAGGCAAGTTTATGTCCAAACGGTAGCACTGCTTTATGAGTACTTCCTTCTCTTTTTTCGCTACACGCTATACACTGCAACTATAGTTCATTTTCTGGAAAAAGTGGATACATATATCCGTTCACAAAGTATAGCGAGCAATTAGGGGCCTCAAGTCAATATACTGCAATCCAAGATTTCAATCGTGGCCGGTAATCTTTCTATTACCATTGTTCCACACATAAACTATTTCCGCGCTCAACACATATTTCTAGTATCTCTTATTGTACCGCCATATCTTTTCAATTTAGATGCCTCTCCCCAAAAAAATCCTGCTAAACATATACTTACAGAGCTTTATAGAAAAACATTTGCACAGTTAATTTTCTTGCTATTTGTTGAAAAATTTGTAAATAAATTTAAATATTTATAAAATTATTCTACTATTTACATGTTTATTGAGTTTTCCGGTGGTTCTTTTCCGAAAGTTCACGTTTTTTTTTTCTTGATAGAAATCGCACACGTGAGTATCGCAAATACTAAATGAAGTGCTATGGCGTTTGACTGAACAGCGGAATTAAGCTTTCGATACTTGACTTGACCGGAAATTCAGGCAGGTACGCTGGCTTCGACTTTTTGATTTGAGTTTCGGATTTGGTCCTTAATCAATTGCCCATGAGACTTCCAAGTACTCAATCGTACTTCGTGAAATGTAGCTTTCAGTTGGCTCAACAAACTTGGGTTGCTTCCAACGCTTACTACACGATTCAAAGTAACGGATAAGTCAAGTCGATTGGGCTTAGCTTAAATAGAAATCGACTTTGACGATCCACTGGAATGCGATTTAATTCAGTTCATTCTGAATCACTCAGGTCTTATCCTGCGTAATTCAATCGCCAGTGCCACTTACTATTTCCTGATGCAGGCGGCATTCATCGGCGTAAGTTATGCAACAAGTATCAATGGTGAGTATATCATTACAATGTACTGTATATCAACTTACGAATATTATACTAGACACCTTTTGTATTACGTAATCAGTCTCATACAGCATGTAGATCAGGTTAAATACGAAGTCGTGACGCAGGGGATATATTTTACTTTTTTGATTGCATTTCTACAACTTAAAGAAGCTTTCTATTCCTTTTGTATGAGATTGATTGTTGCTCCTAATAAAATTATGGCAATTATTTTGAAATTTGTATTCATTTTGTTAACAAAGCTGAATACAAGTCTGAAAGTACGTATAATCTCAAGCTTTACGAATATAATACGTTTTCACCCACCGTGGGCAATATACAATATGCTGTATATCCTTATTGTCGGGCAATACCCTATAAATAGTATCCAGTAAGGTTAGGAAAAGCAAAGACTGGTTCTTCTAGGGGCATATTTATAACCTCTCTCACTTCGTTTGCGGGTGATAAAAGTGACGTTGGAGAGCTAAAGATACCAAAAAGTTAAGTTTACAAGACCTTTTTGCCAGTCACTCACAATTTTGTCCGCTATTGCTTCTTTTCAAGATATAGGGGAGTGACTAAAGTTTATATTTCCCAGGATTTTTCCAGTCTCGTGGTCCTCTTTTCAGGAGTTTTCACCATTATGGGAGTCTCTGTTTGAGGAGTTTTAATGTGTCGTATTTTTATTAACGATACCAAAAGTGTACGATACACTTGATTCACGTTACGTCTTGATTCATGATACGTTTGATTCTATTCATGATACGTCTTTGTAATTACGACGATAGCAAAAGAAGGCTGCAGTGATAACCTAGAATACTCCTATGTAGGGACCACATTACAAATTCGCATGTACAACTTGATTCGAGGATGTTCAGCCTCTTCGTCGTTCCGAAATATATTTAAACACGGTAGCACAGATACGGTAGTAAAGAACGACGTGCTACCCACTCCCGCAATAATTTGGAAAAGCGATTGTAGCATAGTACAGATTCTGTCTGGTACAATCAACATGCCCTACGCCTTATGACGTCACTCAGAGAAGCCTGTTGCAAATTATTCAGCCATTGAGCATGCATTGTGTCACATTACCCTCTTTTTAGCTGCTGAGTTACTAATTTCCGTTTTTTTTTCAGGACGCGCAATTCTACTTCACTGCCGTGACTGTAGCTGTGCAACTCTACGAAAGTAATTGAAGCCCAAGAAAGTGCTTGAACGTTAATTTGAAACCCTAGCAATTTTGAGGTTCATCGGACGAAGTTCAGGAGCTGTTTATGCAGCGGCTCTAATATGCGGAGGCGTTGCTGCACTGCCTGACGAGAGGAAGATCCACCAGCGAGTTGTTTCGAACAGTGCATGTAACCAGTTTTGTGCCTGTATTATTGTGGCGATTTTAGCATGTCAGGGTGCAATAAGTTTTTCCAGCTCGTAGTTTTGATATTCGAAGCATTGGAAACATGACAGGCTATAGAAGGTATATTGAAATACCGCTAAATAATACCCATTTCATGGTAAATTTTCTGAAGCATTCAACTTCAATGTTAGTAGCAATGCGAGCATGGCGGGGCTATGGAAGGCTCATCCAAATGCCATTCAAATTTAGTCATTTCTTGTTGTTTTTATTGTAAGTGCAGTAAATGTGTGATAGAATTCTATGCTGACCCTAGCAACGAGTAAGGAAGTTTTTACTGTGAATGAGTGCTATCGTAGAATCTGCAACGCGGTAAAATTACAACACCATCAATGGCAGCGTATACGTCACTTCGATGCTCGCAAACCGTTACGAACTGCCTAAACATCTATAGTTGCTTATTACAATTCTACCACAATGAATTCACCTACCCTTTGATTTAGTATTATTACGATAGGTGTACTTTAATCACAATGAAAGCACCTACCCTTTGATTTACTACAATTAAGATAAGTGTGACACATGGATAGATATAGCTTAAATTCATTGCAATAGTTAAGAGTATCTTGATGAATTCGCAGTCGAAAGCTGGAGAATTCAAATAGTCTACAATAGAACCAGTACATCTTAATATCATTAATCGGATGCATTGTCTTTTGTGTGTGTGTGTGTGTATGTGTGTGTTCACTACCACACAGGCTGAGGGACGCTGTTAATAATAAGATCTTGAACTAAGAGGTATAAAGATTTGAACGAAAGTCTATAACTTTAGAAGTAGAAAACTTCACTTTTACTTGGAGCCCTCAGTTTGGATACTTTGACGGGATACAACAGGCTAATTCGTAATTAATGCAGGGTGGCCCTGCTCTGAGAGTGTTGCATTCCGGCGCAGAGGGCGCAACACGGTTGACTGCAGGTACGGTGGTAATCTGTTAGAGGGGTTACGCAGGGTTACAGGAGGGCTGCTACAATGAGGATTACCAAGTCGGTTGCACATGGTCATTACAAGTTTCAAAGAGGAAGACCAATGGATTACAAAGGTTTGCTGCATGAGCGGGTTGATGTACATACAAGTAGATTACTGTAAGTGTGGATTGCTGCACAAGTGAGTTGCTGTTCAATTGGGATGCTGTACAAGTGGGTTACTGTACAAGAGGGCTGCTGCACAGAGGGTTGCTGCTCAGTGGGTTGCTGCACAGAAAGTTACTGCTCAGATGGTTGCTGCACAGAGGGTTACTGCTCAGAGGGTAGCTACACAGAGGGTTGCTGCACAGAAGGTTGCTGCACAGGGGGTTGCTGCACAGAGGGTTGCTGCTCAGTGGGTTGCTGCGCAGAAAATTACTGCTCAGAGGGTTGCTGCACAGAGGGTTACTGTTCAGAGGGTTGCTACACAGAGGGTTGCTGCACAGAGGGTTACTGCTCAGAGGGTTGCTACACAGAGGGTTACTGCTCAGAGGGTTGCTACACAGAGGGTTGCTGCACAGAGGGCTACTGTTCAGAGGTTTGCTGCACAGAGGGTTACTGCACAGAGGGTTGCTGCACAAAAGGGGTGCTGCACAGTTCAGCAGATGGAACGCTACGCACTGACTGCATGGGCAGCTCATGGAGACTAAAGTAAGGGTACTGCGCAGTCTACTGCCACCATATCTATAATTCTTTCAAATACTCGAGGATGACATCTAACTTCGTTAACGTCAGCAAGCATCCTCATTTTTACCTCCGCCAAGGAGGTTATGTTTTCGTCGTGTTGTCTGTCTGTGTGTTTGTCTGTCACTAAGGTAAGTCAAAATGTTAAGAACCGATTTGGATGAAATTTACAGGGATTATTAGGTATGTTAGGAGAAACAGATGTTTAACTGTTGGTGAAGATATATCCATTCGTTGGTTTGTTTGTCTGCCTCATTTTTCTCAATGCCATAACTCAAAAAGTTAGAGATGGATTTTTATGAAATTAACATGAGTTGTTAGGTATATAACGAAGAGTAAATGACCAGATTTTGGTAATGATCCGTCTTTTCGTTCGTTTGTCACTGTTTTTAATTTTATGCTTGTTAGCACAATAACTGAAAAAATAATGAATGGATGTTTATGAAATTTATAGGGGTTGCTCGTAATGTTAAAAGACAAATGATTAGGATTTGGTGTATATCGGTTTGTTCGTTTCTATGTTTGACTCATGTTTGTCATAACGTTTGTTAGCAGCATAACTCAAAAATTTATGAACGGATCTTCACGAAAATTGCACAGGCTGTTAGTACTATCAAAAGGTACAAATGATTGGATTTTTTTTTTTTTGTTTACAGAAAGGAAATTTTGGTTTCCGAGTCAATTTGAATTTTTTGCTACCGTTGCCTCGCTTGGCGGAGGTATGCGCTCTCAGAGTGCTCTAGTTTTTAATGTCAGAAAGATGACGGTATTAGAAGATGACTGCCAACTCTAGTCCAATAAAAAAATTATAAAATTTGTGGGTTGACAACTAATGGATTCTGCTAGTTAATTTGTACACTTCAGGTACATAATTTTTAAACTTAGCTAATGTGTGTTAGATGAGTAAGATTGTTATGAAATGTTAATATAATACTAAAGAGACCCCAATGATCGCTTGCGACACAACGGTCAAAAACTCAAGCATAAAGCTCGAAGAACAACCTTAAGTCAGCAGTTCTTTCCCTATTTCATAGTCAGCATTTGGAATAGACTCCCTTCCG
>LQNS02277100.1:3380678-3396497 GCA_001587735.2 Parhyale hawaiensis
CTACATTCTACTAACATAATGGCAATAGCTCATAGAGGATCGGGGTGTAAATCCCGGTGTCTTTTTGGGAATGGGCCTTTTGGTTCGTCTACTGCCGCCTATCTAATCTAATCTAATCCAATGAGGCGGTAAAGTGGAGCTCTTTTTCACTTCTGTCTCTTGAAAAATACTCCTTTTCTGTTGCAATTCCTATTAATTTCATTGGAGGCTATGGGGAAATAAACAATCCTATCCCGAAACAAGTCTATTATTTTTGCCTATTTCAAAAACATTTTTGTGTATAAACTAATGGTGTATATGTTTTTTTGCACTCTCGTTTGTACAATTTATAAGTCGAAATAATGTTTTTGGTTGCAATGAACATTTCCTTTGGACAGTGTCATTCGATGTATGGTGCAAATGAAATAAAAAGTACCGTAATCGCACCTCACACAAATGCACTCACTGAATTTTTTTTTTGTCAGAATGTAAGGCCATTGTGAGGTGAGACACAATGTATATTATGCTAAAAGTCTGTAAACCTTGCTTGTTTACTTTCTTGCTTGCGTGTTTGCCAACAGAACATTCGCTTTGAGATTGGAAGAAATTCGAGTGTGAATGGCGGAGGTACGCACAGGGTAAAGTTGCAGGTTCCGCCATACAATCTACCATATATTATCATTCAAGAGTCAAAACGAGACGGATACTCAACGAGCATCGTAAATTGAATGCCGATTGCTGCATATATCGAGTTGCCTCACTAGTATCAGTACCTAAGCCGATTGAAGAATAGCATCAACTACTGGTTTTGACGCTAAAACGAATAACAGCATTCGGAATATGATAGGAAAAAATTTCTAGAGTTGAAGATTTTATCAATGTGGGAATCAATAGCAGAGAAAACCCCTAAGCTCAGCGTCATGAACGTGTACGTTAAATGTGAAATTAGTTCGGGAAATACAAATGAACTACGTTTCAAATATATATTTATCTTTGCTTACAGGCACAGTGTTGAATATTCTTCTGAGAAATAACGAAGATAGGACTGGTGACTTAATGGCTCACGTGCACACCAGTAGGTTACAAATACTTAAGGTAGTTTAATCCTCAAGAGGGAATCGTGAGCAGCAAAAAAAAAAAACAGAAGCATAATTTCATTTTCATAATGCTCATGACATTACCGTAGTAAGGTGAAGCGGGGCATAAGGCACCATGGGGTATATTGCCCCACGGAATATTAGGCACCACGGGGCATTAGGCACCACGGAGCATTAGGTATAACGACGCGTTAGGCAGCACGGGGCATAAGCATCAAGGGTATCAAGCACCAATAATGGGACGTTAGGCCCCACGGGGCATTGAGGTGCAAACCTTCACCAATTCCACATTGCTGTGCTGGGTCATGAGACATTCAGCACTTATTATACCACACATTGCTGTGCTGGGTCATGAGACATTCAGCACTTATTATACCACACATTGCTGTGCTGGGTCATGAGACATTTAGCACTTATTATACCACACATTGCTGTGCTGGGTCATGAGACATTCAGCACTTATTATACCACACATTGCTGTACTGGGTCATGAGACATTCAGCACTTGATATGACCATCTATAGGCAAACCAGGGGCCCTATTTCTAATCAGTTGATAGATTAAAAAAGTAAAGATAAAATTATCGGTAAAAGGACTAGTCTATAAGGGGTGTTTAACGCCCTTTCCCTCAACAGATGCACCTGTTGCCCTGCTTCAAATTACAGTACATAACAAGCGCCGGCTTTGTTGGAGGTACATTCTAAACCGCCCAATCACATGATCGAGCGGTCTCTGTCATTGCTTCACTACGACATCATTGCCCGTGACGTCACTTCAATGTCGTGGAGTTAAGAAAACTGGACTGCTAACATATTTTTTACCCTATCATTTTGGATAAACAACGCGTCCATCTAAAAAAAAGTAATAAATAAAAGCCATGTATTAGCACAGTGTCAAATTTACTCTGCTGACGATCATCAAGAGTTATAATCGATCACAATACGTACATGCTCGGCCTTCGAATTGAATGACTCAAACAGCTAAAGCATTGATTTGTTGAATAATTTATTTCGAAGAGGCCGCCACTGCAGCCGTTTTTTACATTGACCGTTTACCTACTAAACGGCTGATAAAATCAACAAAATATTAAAGCGAAACTTCTTGCATCGGTTTTGAATCAACTTAGAATCAATAACCACTCAAGCTTCATTTCAGCACTCGTTAGCGTCACAAACAACACATATTTGCTTGCCAAACACTTACGGCTGAAAAGACCGCTGTCTAACAAAGCAGACGATTCACACCACCATTGCATGAGCGTCTTGTGAACGGCAGCAGGTTACTGTGCTCGTTAGTGGTTCTGAAGACTCGCTACTAAACGAAACTAGTTAGCTTAGTATTATATAATTAAACCAATATTTTTATCTATAAAATGAAAGAACCACTGCCAATGGTTAAAGCAGCGTTGTAGATAGATGGCGGCAGTAGAATGAGACACTAGGGTTATCATCTTCAGATCTTGCCTACTTCGGTGATAACATTTATATTCGCAAACACAATGCGCACTATTTGACAACATTCACCTAAGGGAATTCTAGGCTGGTTCATGTAGAAAATTCTTGCAAAATTTTCAAGATAACTAGGGAGCTATAGAAATTGACGAAATATAAGAAATTAAATAAATTGTTAATAAGAGCACATATCAGTGAATATAGGTTATCGTAGCGTGAACAAAAATTAACTATAGCCACATGTAAGTTATTCTAGTTTTTTACACTTCTATAAGTCTGACCACCTATAATCTCTTTATCTGAATTTGTTTTTACTTCATGTGAATGCAATTTTCATTCCACAAGAAAAAGTACGTTTTTTAAGAATGTCTCAATGTAAATTGTTTGAAAAATTTCACTGAAGTTTACGTGAATCAACTTTTTGATAAATTTGAGATTTTCAGTGAGTAGGCAACTACCGTACAGTTAAGACTCGAGCATTCAAGAATAGCAGTTGATATGTAAAGTTATATCTCTACCATCATGGAGTAGGCCTCTCTCTTTATAGAGCATCTTCACACACGAAGAGTGACCCAATCATAAGAGCATTTTCTTAACGGAAGTGTCGCCCGCACATGGGAACTTTGTCATAATTGAAGTGTAACCCATTCATATAAGAGCCCACACATTGAAACATCTTCACATTCGAAGTGTAGTCTGCACAATGGAGTATGTTCACATTGGAATTATAACTCGCACACAGAAGAATCTTCATAATCGAAGCATAGGACACATATAATATTAAGCATCTTCACAACTTCACAACCGATTTTATCCCCTGCATAGGAGAAGCATCTTCACCAGCAGAATATCCCCGCACAAAGCAACATCGTCAAATAAGCTTACCTTTTTAATATATATCAATGTCATGTGATTAGTTTGGGTAATTTAACAGTAATTTGCAAAAAAAAATTGGTATCGGCAGACATGGGTAACGAACAGTTCTTTTACATCTACTTTCTGCTCGTGGTGGCCTTTTTGTTTGGTGGTTTTCCATCGTTTCCTAAGAAGAAAAAAATTTCTTCTGCGACAGCGATGAAAGTATTGGCTGAAACTCAAATGAGCAAAAATATTGGTGTCTTTCCAGTAGCATCTTTTAGCATCAATCGTAAGTACAAGTTATGTTTTCTATGGCTAAATAATAGCTTTAGTGTCTCTTTGAGAGTGGGCCTGTTGGTTCATCTTCTGTCGCCTGTCTAATCTGTAGTTTACTCTTAATGTACGCACGTTGACACATTTCTTCTGCATTTTATCCGTACAAGTAAAGTCATCTTCACCGTACACCCAACATCGAAAATACATATGCACCGGTTCGTGCTACAGATATACATTGACATCAAACATATGCACGGCTACAGTCGACTATCGCTACGATCCTCCTGCCATCCTCAAATGCTGTTCAGGGTTAATATCTCGCAAAATGCGTTAATCCTTTATTGAGCGGTTGAAAAATGCTTCCGTATGAATAGCATCATGGAAGTCATCATATTAGGTTACTTGCTCGTTAAAGGGTTAACAAGCCAGAAAATACTGACTCAGTAAGTAAAGTTTCATCTGCCTGGCAAACAGATTCGAACTCCCAACCTCGCATCTGAAAAGGCGTCATTCTAACATCCTGACACTCAGGGTGTATGCCCTGGCGCTATACTTTCATAGGAAGATCGTAATATGAGGATGTACAGCTCCCATGTCTGTAATGCCACAGTATCTAAGCTACCGAGAATAAGCGGAAAAAAGCCCCGGGAGGAAAAAAGCCCCGGTGGAAATAAGCCACCTGGAAAAAAGCCCCGTTAGGAAGAAAGCTGCGCTTTTTTCTTGAAGCTACGTTTGAGAACGATATTCATTTATTGGAAAACAGTATATATAAGTAAACAGAAAACTACGTATATTGTGCTAAGCTAAATTTGACCCACTCTTAGCATGTGCGAACGTGGGTTTCAGGAACCCCTGAAATAGGTGATGTGAGGTGAAGTTAGATATAGCTAGGTGGGCTTAGGTGAGGTGAGCTTAGGTTAAATGATCATAGGTTAGATGATCATAGGTTAGGTGAGCTTAGGTTAGGTAAGGTGAAGTTGGGTTAGGTAAGGTTAGGTTAGGTGAGTTTAGGTTAGGTGACACCGGGTAAAGTAAGATCAGGTTAAGCGAGATCCGGTTAGCTTAAGTGAGGTTAGTTTAGGTTAGTGAGGACTGCAAGGTTGAGTTAGGGTATACCTAAACATAATAGCCCAATGTTTACATTTTCAACTTGTTCGAAGTATAAATCCGGATAAAAATCGGGTCATCCGTATCCAAGAAGAAGAAATCGTAACGTGGGGAGGTCATGGGAAACTAGCATCCAAAGATAACGTCATTAATCACGTCAACATCGTCGAAAATGCGGGCTGGCGAGCATATGAATAGTTTAATGAACTTCACCAGAAAAACTCGTTATCAGTTGCAAATTTCATTCCTTGAGCAAATAAAATAAAATAAAATAAGAAGAGAATATATGCTAATTGAATAAGTAACAGTTACACTAGCCAAACTTGAATTAATTTCTGCTACTTGAGTAAATGTCGATGTATCTCTTTAATTTAGGTACGCTGAATCTAAATCTGTGGATAGATTTATCCTTGCACGTGAGGTTCTTTAGATATTTGTACGTAACCTTCTCGTTGGAGAAGCATTACACGACAAAACCGGTCTTCAGATGAGGAATAACAAAGTGGAACTCATTAAAATACGGTTGAAAGAATTCCAGTGGCAAATTGCTTGTTGACCAGCGTTATCGTAAAACATGCAGTTAAGGCTGGTGGAGGCTTTCACAGCACTAGAGGCAAAATCTAGGCCCGTATGGCCCCCTGATTCGTCTTCATTGACACTTCGTATTCAGGAACAGTGCTCTCCATAAAACATATTTAAACATATCGTCGTATTTGTTGAACTTAACTCATTCAATCTCCCGCTCCTCACTGGCCAGTAACTTAAGTTGCACCCATGCGCAAAACACAGTAAGATGATTGTCATAACGTACAGAAAGTTTGAGCAATAATAATTCATATGGTTTCTGTCGCGTCAAGAACATAACACTGAATCAATTTTTCGTTAGGATTACGAACCCAACCTATGAGGGCCTTAGGTTCGACTCCTCAAATACTTGGACTCGTCGGTGCCAGGTTATTTGGCTACATGCGGTCACGGATAAATTTCATTTAAGTCTCATTGAGTCTTCCCATTACACTCTTTGCTTTCTGGGACTATCAGGTAAAAATCACTTAAATACGAAAAGTTAGGTAATTACATAAAGATTTAAACCATTAGGAAATGTTAGGTTGCTGAGGCCTGCTTTTCCCTTAATTAGGCTAATCGCTCATATGAGAAAACGTTCAGGTCCCGTTAGTTGAGGTTAATTACACCTTACATCCTACACCTTTTTTGCACACTAACAGATAGATAGATATACAGCAGGAAATTGCACTTTATATATATAGTGTACTGCCTAAAAATATAACCTTCTTCTCAGGCATACATAAAAGGGCTAATAAACATACAAATTAAAAAGCCCGAAAAAAAACACGAGCTTAGAGCATCAATATTGGCTTAAAGTAACAGCTTTGAATTTTTCTTCAAGATAAAGATCGAACAAGGCTCTATCAAATTGGCAGGCAGTTCATTAAAATATTTCGGAGACTGAAATACGGGACCTGCCTTTTCAATATCCAATCTAACTGCTGGTAGATTGAGAGTAAGTCGTGTTGGATATGAATCATTGGGAATGAGTGGTGCACTACTATCCTGGAAGAGACGATGATCTTTGCATAATGTTCTATTAATGAATTTTTGTTGGTGAAGTAGATACACATCATCCAACTCCAGAATTTCAGTATGCTTATACATTAAGCTACTACTCATTAGAGGAACGTTGTTTGCATCAGTTTTCACTCTGAGGATGGAACGCAGCGTTTTATTTAAAATTACATCAACTGTATTTTTTCTGGTGATCGGAATAACACTCTAGAATAAAATGGTACATGCCAACTTAAAATACCAGAACGAGTAAAACAAGGTTCGTAGGGCGTTAATTTTTAAAATATTGGATAGCGCCTGTAAGACACCGCGAGACTTACTCAGGCAGCTGCAAAAGTAGCCAATGTGTTTATTAACAGATAATTTACTATCGCGAATCTAACCCAAGTATTTATAATCTGAAACCCATTCCAATATAGAACCATTAGAAGTAATGTTAATTGGCACAGGTGCAGGTCTTGGAGAAACGAGCATCAACTTAGTTTTATCGGTATGGGCCACAAGTTTATTTCGTAAAAGCCATTCGCTCAATGCATTGGTTAAAATTAATAACGATTCACAAGCTTCCGCATATGTATTCCGAGTAACATAAAAAACCGCACCATAGGCAAATAGTTTATAACGTACATTAAAAGAACTGGTAATGTCATTATTATTAACGTTGAAGAAGAGTGGACTTAAAACGGAACCCTGGGGTACTCCAGTTGTAATTGCACTAATTGTTGACTTAAAATCATTGAGATGAATATATTGTTTCCTATTTGGAAGATACGATGTAATAAGGGAGAGCAACTGACCTCTAATTCCATAACATGAGAGTTTTGCTAATAAAATGGATAGTCAACGCAATCAATAGCTTTACGCAGGTTTAAAAAGAGACAGACAGTATACTGCTCAAAATCGTAAGTTACAGGTAAATCTCGCAATAAATAAAACACTGCCATAATCGTATTAGTATTTCCTCTAAAGTCAAGTTGATTGTCAGAAATAATTGAAAATTTCTCCTAAAAGTGAGACAGTTTCATATGCAAAATTTTCTCAAGTTTTTTATCGATAAAGGGTAAAGTTGAAATGGGTCTGTAATTACAAATAGATTTAGTATCTCCGGCCTTAAAAATTGGTACAACACGGGCCAGCTTTAAAATGTCGGGATAAATTCCATTAGAAAAACACGTCTTAAAAATATGACATAAAATAGGTGTAACAAAGTCAACAACAGTATATAAGATTCGTGGTTGGATTTCATCTATGTGCAAGTGTTTATTTTCATTTGCTAGAATTGTCTGTTTAACTTCATGAATTAGAGAATCGAGGAAACAAGAGGCTTCGCACCGCATAAGCTAGGTTAGGTCAGGTTAGGTGAAAAAAGTTACGAACTCCTAAGTTAGGTTAGAAGAACCTACGTAATGTTATGTCAGAGTAGGTTGGGTTTAGTTAGGTGTGATTAGATTAGGCTGCGCTCAATAAAAACAGCTAGACTAGCTAAGGGGTTGGTTTTGTTAGGTTAGTTTAGGCAAATGCAATACTGTAGAGTTTAACTTATTTCAACATAATTTGTTTCAAAATTGCGAAGTATGGGCAATAGATGGACATTAGGAGATAGGCCGGGCTTTTTTCCTACCGAGTTTTTTTTCTCCAGGGGCTCTTTTCCTATACCCGCTATTGAGCGTAAATGCAATTCTCAACGACGGAAGAGTTGAAAGAGTTAATCAATTCTCGCTTCCAGTGGCTCATACAAATGCATGTGTTGCCTCGGCATAAGGCAACAGTTGTGTTTGTAGGCTTCAAGCATCTGCGTGCTGTGGACGTTCAAGAATTACAAGAGACAAACTATTGTAAAATCCGCGTAAGCAGTCCCTTAGGGGCGGGGCTGAATTGAACGCAGCAGTGCCAAATCTAATCTATTAACTATTGCACTTTGAGTATTTGAATGTAAATATAATTTTATCGACTTAGACAAGTTATACCAAACNGGACGCTCAAGAATCACAAGAGCCAAACTATTGTAAAATCCGCGTAAGCAGTCCCTTAGGGGCGGGGCTGAATTGAACGCAGCAGTGCCAAATCTAATCTATTAACTATTGCACTTTGAGTATTTGAATGTAAATATAATTTTATCGATTTAGACAAGTTATACCAAACGCTTAAATGAGACTTGGCAAAGTTGCTTTGCGTTCTTAGCCACGCCCATCGGACTCCTTACCATGGTTTGACTATAGTTTTGTTCATTACAGTTAATTTGTTTCTACATTTCTTACCCGAAAATATTATTTTCAGGTGTTGTTTTGCAAACCTCTGTGGCCAGCATCACGTATTACGCGCTTCTCCAAGTACTTTTTATAATCTTGCTCGCTATCTCATATACCCAAGGTAAGAAGAACTCTTGTATGTACCATACTTCGTATTCCAAAACTTTCGTAATTCCCAAATACGACTCATAATTCAGGCTCAAGGCACAGTATTGTAACTTGCTTTGAATCAAAGATAGCAGTAATAATTATTGCAATAGTAAGCAAGAATTTGCGAAATTGAATATGACATCTATTTATGTTACTTACCATCAGTTAGTTATTACCTCCGTCAAGGAGGTTATGTTTTCGTCGTGTTTATCTGTCTGACTGTCACCAAGATCACTCAAAAAGTTATGAACCGATTTTGACGAAATTTACAGGGATTGTTAGGTATTTTAGGAGGAACAGTTGATTAACTTTTGATGAAGCTGTGTCCATCCGTTTGTTTGTTTGTTTGTTTCTCGGCCTCATTTTTATTAGTGCCATAACTCAAAAACTTATGGATGGATTTTTATGAAGTTGACATGAGTTGTTAGGTATATAACAAAGAGTAATGACCGAATTTTGGTAATGATCGCATGGTTTGTTTGTTTGTCACCGTTTTCAATTTATGCTTGTTAGCACAATAACTCAAAAAACAATGAATGGATCTTTATCAAATTTCAAGGGGTTGTAAATAATGTTAAAATACATAAATGATTAAATTTTGGGGCAGATCGGTTTGTTCGTTGGTATGTTTGACTCATGTTTGTCATAACGTTTGTTAGCAGTATAACTCAAAAAGTTGTGAACGGATCGTTAAAAAAATTACACAAGCTTTTATTACTATCAAAAGGCACGAATGATTAAATTTTGAAGTTTGTGCAAAGAAAATTATGGTTCCAGACCCAATTTGAATTTTTGCTACCGTTGCCTCGCTTGGCGGAGGTATGCGCTCTCAGAGTGCTCTAGTAGTAAATATCTTCGTGATATTTTACCGAATTTGAACAGATTACACGTGATCATGTATGCGAAAATGGTATTACTTATCATTTACCTCAAGATAGTAGCTAATTTAAATAGCGTTGTTTCATGCTGTCGTGTTTTTTCTCTTTTTTCAGATGAAAATGAAACTCAAACTACTGGCATAACTCAGAAGTCTGTCTATGCTTGCGTATACTTTATGTATGTCGGTAAGTACTAGCAAGTCTGTACGCGTAAGCAATTGCACCATACGTTATATGTTGATGAATCAAGCACTAAATCCATGCTTTTCTTTACATACTGTGTTGAAGTGACGCGTGTTGCTACATCCCAATTTTCCCTGAAATGGTTCACGCTACATGTTGCTACGACCCAACTTTCCCTGAAATGGTTCACGTTACATGTTGCTACGACCCAATTTTCCCTTAAATGGTTCACGATACATGTTGCTACACCCCAATTTTCCCTGAAATGTCTCACGCTACATGCTGCTCCATCCCAATTTTCCCTGAAATGGTTCACGTTACTTGTTGCTGCAACTCAATTTTCCGTGAAATGATTCACGCAACGTTTTGTGACATCCCAGTTCTCCCTGAAATGATTCACGTGGCTTGTGGCTACATCCCAGTTTTGCCTGAGATGATTCGCGTGACGTGTTGCTACATCCCAACTTTCCTTGAAAATTTAACGATTCGCTTGGCGTTTTGCTACAGATTAATTTTCCTGAAATGATTCACGTTATTTTTACGATAATATTGATTTTGCAGCTTTTTCGGAAAATGCTGATTCTGTTTGCCGATTTGTATAGTAAGTATATAGCTGCTTTTAATATTTTTCACGCTTTAGGAATTGGTATGATACGTATGTACGTCTCATTTATTTACTTAATTTATCCTCTTGAATCGACAAAGCCCTAAAGTTTATTGGCAGATTTTGTTACCATAACTTTCATGCTTTTAGAAAAGTTTAGTGTACACCTCATTCATTCGCTTACTTTATCATTTCAGATTAAGAAAGTCCAGTAGTAAAAATGACACATGTTTTGGGTTAGTTCCGTAATTTTCACTCATTCTGCATGATTTTTCACGTCTGTGACGGAAAGAAGTTATTAGTTAATTGTTAAATGACAGTAATAATTTGGTCTCTACTGAGTCTTACAATATTTTGTAAAAAATGAAATCGAACTTTCTGGTCTATAATGCATCTGTCGCAGGAGAAGAAAAGCTTGATGCATAAACGTTGAAAGAAAATATTTGAAAAAGCTTTACCTTCATTTGCGACGTCTAGTATATATATGTATGTCTTCAAAAGAATAGAACTCCATCAGTTTTCATGGTAAAGAGATTTTTTTTAATATGAATCGAAAGCTCAAAACATAAAGAGGAAATAGTCAGCATAGTTTTTTTGTAATATCGATCTGAGGTAATAAAATTCGAGTGATAAACGCGAAAAATGCGATATCCTTATTTTACTTTTATTTCTTTTTAAAACAATTCCAGATTAAATTTAGAAAGAAAAGGGAGTCGAGCATCTCTTTTGCTCTCAGCTTTCGATTCATATGTAAAAGATTTTTCTAGCATGAAAACTGATGAAGCTCTATTCATTCATTTGAAGGAAAAATGTGTCTTTTTTCACTAAAATGTCAAATACTCCCAAAATAATAGGAATTTAAAAAAAAAACACTTCAGAAATCGATTTTTGACGGCATTTTACACCTACTGTGCAAGTTTCAGAGTGATAGCTTGATAGAACCCAAACCCAACCAGCGCTCCCCTTAATGCAGGAAAAAGTTAGCTACCCACGAGTTCCGTTCTAAAGCATGAAAAGCTATTGATTACCATTACCTAAATTATTGGCTGGTCAAAATGTATCTGTTTTGGTAAATTAATTCATAAACAAGTTGTAAATAATAATATAACTGATATAATGTTTCAACAGACTCTAAAAGTCTATATTTTTTATTCAAATAAGCAATCATTTATCAAAAATAAACTTATTATTTGGCTCTACCTACTAGGATTGTTACAGGAGCTGTTTGCATCTCCACTTTATCGGTACTCAACCGGAAGAAGTTACAGCATTTCCTGGACACATGGCTCCTGTTGCCAAGACTAAATATTCAACCGTCAGGGACCAAGTTCCAAGAAATAAATCGCCCTCAGCTGTTTAATTTCTCGAGACATTTCTTTTGTTTTGGTTGCTTTTGCTACGCCACGGCTACCGTCGTAAGCATCTTTCCTGCACGTTACCTTGGCTACAACCTCGTCATCCAGAACTGGGTATGTATATTGACCTAATACGTATAAGTTGATCTTCATAGCTTATGGGGGTGACTGCCACATCGTATTAAAGTAGTATCGTCATACTAGTCATTGATCGGGAAAGTATTCTAAAATGACGTCACATGTACAAGTTCTGATGCCAAATTCACAAGTTATTCATCTCAAATCGTCTGATCTGATGAACTTACACGAACTGTGCATCAACTTTTTTTTTTTCGCTGTCTACACGTAGAAGCGTGTCTGATGCAAATGAGCGACGATGTGCGTTCAGTTATGACAGCGTTTCTATATATTTTTTGTCTTGATTGTTACAAGCCAAAATCCTATTCCAAAGTCTTATAGCCTGCTATGAAATAGAACAGCCCATTTCTGGCATATTTATTGTCTGATGAACCGATGAAAGTGAAGTACTCGCTAGCACACAGCATTCGGCCGCTTTTTCACAAAAAACATGGTGTCATTTGAGCGTTTACAACATTTTCAGGCTTTCTAGTGTTATGTGGAATTACATACAGCAAATCTGCTCTTTAAATTGACTGCGAAAAATCATTTTCATCGATTTGTTCGTGATCTGCAAATGCTACAGAGGATAAATTCAGTTTTAATAAGGATATTTTCTTTAATGAACTTGACTGATGTAACCCGTTGAGAAAACGGTCGGGCTTCATGCATCAGTTCCGCGCGTTCACCACAACTCGTTTAACCAACTGAACGCGCCACGTCCACCAGTCCACCAGTTTGAGCGAACGCCTTGAGATGAATGACGTATGAACTCGTCTAAAGGCATATGTATGCAGCTTGTTCCAGTTTTCTCTGAATGAGCTGAACATTGTGGAATATTCTAATTTAATAGAGATACAGTAGATCCACGCTCAATTATATTCATTAGGACAACGAATTATATATTCGCCTTACATTTACATCACACTCATTTTGAACCATTCTTGAAATATTTTTAATGTGGTAATTTTATGCAGCGTACAACTTCTTAATTATAAATTATACATCTTTAATATTTGTCTATATGTGTGTCTCAGTCAGAAATTAGCGCCGGTATAATTATCGGCAGCAATACGTGTCCAAGCGATTAAAATCGGCTTTAATTATCGGCTCTGTATCGTCGAGTTATGTCGCTTTTCATGCCTATAACATGAGCGGCGTCTCCGTCGCTTTCAACCGAAAAGCCATCCTCACATAGGCAAATATACGCCTTTAGACGTCGCCCTTAATTATAGTCGGCTTTTCTTCGAGAACGGCGAGATTTCGTCTATAACATAATCCTCCCATATAACTGCGGCAACATACAAAAATGACTATTTACGTAAACACTGTTGCGAAGATACTAGCCTTAACCCAAAAGGTTGCAAAAAAGTACCGTACGTTAAGTCATACGTTCGTATTAGGCCTGTAGCTCACAACGGTTAGGAGTTCTGAACTTCAGACCGACGGTTGATCAGGAACTGAACGAGTTATTCCAGTTCAAGTGCGTTTCTATGCACCTTCATTAAATCCAAGCTAGAATAGTCATACTACACAGCTTAAGAGAGCTTCAGTCTCCATGTGGAATTACGACTAATAGCTACGTTATAAGGAAACGTAAGAAAAACACAGAGTAAAACTTAATATCATTTTATATACACCTGATGGGGATATTTTGTGGATAAACCCAACAAACATAGTTCAATTTAACACAAAAGCAGATGGTTATGTTCCATCAAAGATTGCAGTACTGATTAACAAGGGACACAAAAGGTAATCAATAATTATGAGTAACTACGCTATATTTGCAATGCGTCTATAAAATTAGAAAATATTATGCAAAAATAATGTCAAGATGATTAATATCCACGCATATCGTGCAAATATTTAGAATTCAGTGACAGGAAAGAAAAAACTGAAAATAGGCAAAAAAACACACATTATAATAAGCATTATCAGATATTTCGATTTCAAACTTACCGTCATACAACATTATTATGCTCGGTTATGGATGGAATTTCGGCAATATTATTTTTGTAAAGGTTTGTCTCATTACTGAAACGAGACAGGGGCTAAAGTCCTCCCCTGTATTTATATTTATAAATCAGTTATACGCTGAAGGCTGAAAGTTTAATAAGGAGGAATGTCGGCAATGATCGCCTATCATTATGGGCGATTGTGCAGGAAAAAATCGACCATTGTAATCAAAGGGCGTCTTTCAAGATATTACAGGTGATATACAATTGAAAATTTTTTTAATCGGTCAACCGTTCATAATAGCCAATAAAATCCTAGGTACGCCGATAATTACCGGTGCTGCCGATGACAATTTCCGATTGGGATGTAGGTGTGAGCCTGTGCGAAAGAATAAAATAAAAACTGAAACAGGAGAAGTGAGTCCTTCTCTACGGAATAAAATAATAATAATAATTGGAGAAGGCTGTTACACTGGTGCATTTATGTAAAAAAAAGTTACTTGCATAGAACCTTATTTGCATATAGCTGTCGATGCACATGTGCTGATTTTTTTTTACAACAGATAACAGAGATACGAGCCGAAACCGGCGCGGCAGCTTACTTATTCTTGATTTCAACGATTGGTGAGCGCATGGCGGAGTTCAACGCAGATCTCGACAAAGTGCTACCCGACTCCAACCCGAAACTGATCCGGCAGTTGAAGTTTTATTGTCTGATGGTCAGGTGAGCATCACATTTTTTTAGACACTGTGCGTCAAGCACATTCATTTCTGAACTAGTAGGACCTGTGGATATTCCACGATAATTGATGTTTTCTCTTACTTTAGTTCGACCGAAGGTAGTACTTCTATGTAACTTAATCTACCCAGTTTGAATGAATATCCGTCACTTAACCCTGACAAACTCCGTCTACCGTAACGCAGCCTTTATAACTTTACACACCTCATCTTCACGTTTATGTTCTGTCAGCAAAAAATTCCTCCTTGTATCTTGATAATACACAGAGATACGAAGGTACTGCTTATTTTGCCCTCCCATGCATATGAATGCTTTTTCTAAGCTCTGTTTCTGTTAGTTTATTAGCCTGTTGTTATCCTACTGGCTTCACCGCGCAGTCAAAAAGACAGCGGTGAATTTGTGATGGGCCTTTTTCATGGATCAAACTTTCGGTACTGATATACTTTCGAAGGATATGTTACAGAGGCGAACTCATAAAATATGTGTTCTCTCTGTTTCTATTCATCGGAGCAACGCAGTCCTTCCTCTCCTTAGGTGACATGTGAAAAATCAACGTGTCTTTATTAGCATGCAATGAATAATCACAATATTTTATTTAATTCCTCCCCCCTCCCCCGCTTATGTTGTATACACGATGAAACTTCAGGACATCGTCATTTTTGCACGCAAGCAAAAGCACCCTCCTCAGAAAACAGCAAATTGGAAAAAATTGTTGTTGCTCTACTGCACCGTAAAAATCTACCTTTCATGTGCTTCGTTGATCATCTACTCAATTTAGCCGTCATGAACTGAGAGCAACTATAATTGAGATAGGTGGAAAACGTAATGACTATCAGACTCCATGGTAACGCATCTACGGATTTGGCCCTGTTATGAAAGTCATGAGCTACTAGAAAATTGAACATAATGTGACGAAAAACAAACAATGAAAATCGGTAGATATGATGTACGTGCAAAATGAACTTCATATATGTCTTTACTTCGAAACTGAGCAAAAATTTTTCAAGAAGCGAGAAAAATATACCTATGGTTAAAATTCCATCCATAAAGCAAAAGTCGAAGCTTCTTAAATGTTTAATGTTTCCATATATAATGCAGAATGGGATGGACTGCTGTACAACTTTGCATTGAATATAATACTGTGAAAACTGTCTGCATGTACATTAAACCTAGGAAACAAAAAGCAAATCTGCCGGCCGATAAAGTGACATATCTCAATGGCGTAGAGCTCAATTAT
>LQNS02277100.1:3457139-3473784 GCA_001587735.2 Parhyale hawaiensis
TTACAGAGATGCGGCGACCAGAATTGAACAGCAAATTCTAAGTGTGGCCTCACTAATGCCTTGTACAGTGGGACGATGATGTCCTTGGACTTGTATTCGAAGTTTCTGGTGATGAATCCCTGTACTCTGCTCGCCATTTTCACACTCTTGTCCACTTGCTGACTGTGTTGTAGTTTGTTGGTAATAGTGATTCCTAAGTCACGTTGTTGGGTGACAGTGGCCAATTCCATCCATTGATCAAGAACCTGCATTTCTTAGTTAGGTCTGTAGGACGTTTACCTTCCTGGGCCAGTTTGGTTCCCAGTTGATTCTCGTGGAGCTTTTTGCACTGTCTGTCCCCTCTTTTTTTCCTTTCTTGACTCTACGCGAGAATTCCGTGGTTCTCGAAATCTTTATTTAATTGTGTCCACATCGTCTTATGGAACATTGAGCCATGGAAAGCTGAATTTTATAGTTGCTGGTGGATTTTTATGAGCTTTATATCCTTGACGCCAATACCCTAATGCACACTATTTGGCTGTGTCTGCTATCAGTAAGTATATGTTTACACATGTGGTTACTCGCGTCTTCTAGAGAAGGTTGGCCAAGGCTAAACCCAGCCCGAAAAGAAAACTAATGAGCTATCTGTAAAAAATGGGGTCGTTCACCCCAAAACAATGTGTTCGCGTGTATGAAAAATTAAACACAACTGAAAACTAACAGGAGTTGTGAAGCCCCAATTTGTAGAATGAAAAATTTATATTCAGTGAAAAGCATGCTGCACCAGAACATTTGTACAGTAAATGTACCCGTATACAGCGTATTTCTCATAATACAGTAATTCTCGATGCACCTGTGGTTACCAAGTGTTTTTTTTTTTTCTGCAGGTAATGGAGATACGATCGGAGGCTGGTGCAATAATTTATGTATTTTTGTTTTCAACGATTGGTGAACGCATGGCAGAGTTTAACGCAGATCTCGACAAAGTGCTACCCGACTCCAACCCGAAGCTTATCCGGCAGTTGAAGTTTTATTGTCTGATGGTCAGGTGAATATCCTTTTTGATCGTCATAGTGCATTAAACGCATTCATTTTTCAATACTTTATATAAGCTGTGAGACTGTGAGATTTTGTTTACTATGAAATGCACAAATCGGATGAAAACTTCTTGAGTCTACATAACAGGCAACGTAAATCTATTATACTTCGAAAAGAAATAATTATTACTTATTAACCATTTTTTAAGCGATACAAATACGGCAGCGGATCTGTATAAAAACTTTTAATTTTCGATAAAGGAATGTCCGTTATGAACCAGTCGTTCAGTGGGTGAGAAGGGAATTGCATATTTAATCACTTTTAACTAAACTGTATGTCGTTTATCTTAATGTACTCTCAACTCCTAATGTTCCATAATAGCCTCATCACCCTTGCAAGTTAAAGTCTCTTCCCCTGTAATTGTGACAACTATACTTTACATAATATGATGTATCTATGGAAAATGATTCTAAATCGCTTTCTTTATACATAGTACCTGCAATAGCTCAGTTCTTTTATAATATCCTGGGGACATTCTCTTTGCTTCTCTAATCTCTCGTTCCTATAGTATTGGTAATAGCTTCAGAGTTTTCATTAACGTCCTACTCATAACTTCCCATAATGATCGTCTTATATCCCTATACTGATAACAGTACTACGCTTCCATAATGTCCTCATAACTGTCTCGTTATGCTTCGCCTGTAATTCTAACTATTCAAATCTTCCTTGATGCCTTTGTAACTCTCTTGTAAGGCTTGTTAAAACTTCTTGAGTAACGGTCATAGTTATTCTCGTCCATAATCTACTTGTCACTGTCTGCTAGACTATATCATCTCTAACATGTAACGGTAAACTCCTCGAACCTTTACCTATATGGTTCCTCTACGCACAGGGCACTAGATCTGTTTTCTCCCTCACAATACTAAAATTATCTAACTCGTTGCATTCTCTTTTGTCTAGGAATAACGTTTCTGCTAATTATAGCAGTCTTAACACAAGGAGCAGGTCAGCACTCCCATTTATCTAACATTTGCATATCAGTGTAGGAATATGTCATAGGTCAAGTGGATGCTCCAATTTCAATTTGTTCCCAATGACTTTACGTGAGCTATAAATTAAATAATTCTAGGATCAGTGACCGGTTCTGGTTTGACAGTAGTTAAATTTATGTCCTGATTTTATAAACGCTGTTTATAAGAAGTATATATACTTACATAATAATGTATGGAAATACGCCTAGTAGTAATGGAAAATAAGAAGAATATGCGGAAAATTAAAGGAAAAAAACAGAAACTTTTGTAGACCTCTCACGGACTTATCACTAGACAGTAACTTTTTCTGATTTTAACAAGTCTACCTCATATAATTTTTTATTGTGCATTCTTGAACGTCTTAAAAACTTCTCTATAATTATAGATTGCGTAATTTTATTTATTTATTTATTTTTTTTGTCACAAGAAATGAAGATAACTTAGCGGTCTTGAAAACCTCCCAGAAGCGACCCCTCCCCCTCCTTCTCCTAAAAATATTCAATAATAAATAGTTAAACAAAAGTAACTTGCAAGTTATTTCATTTCTGGCAATGAGTTACCTCAGCCGCTGAGTCCCAATGAGATTAAAAACAATATTTTCCCCCACCCAACAGGAAGCAGGAGCGCATTGGACAAAACTTGCTGAAGTTTTCGCTAGCTATGACCCACCTGAAGAGGGCAGTGGCAATTGTATTTTCCCTTTCAAATCTGGTGTACAGCATCCGCAACGAAGATTCTATCGACATCTGGCTCCTGCGGCTGATGCCCATGCTCACCTATAACCTGATAGCGATAACTTACTTCTACAAGCAGGGACAAAGGGTGTCTGACCAGGTTGGCATAAACCGTATTGAAGTGAAACACTCAAATTAATGAAGAAGCCAGGTGGGCTGTATGAGGATTTTCTTTCTATTGGTAACGTGGTGACAGAGACGCGTACCATTTTCCAGTAGTATAAGCAGCTGGCACCATTTTGAGATTGTATTTGTTACTGTTATGCTGGATCTACGTGCCAGGCACGTACCCAATGCGGCACATGGTTCATGCCACAGTAGACAATAGGGTTACGGCGTAGGAAAATTTAAACGCCGGTGTGCCTTTGACCCAACGCAATTTTCACAGGACGATTCCCAGTGAAACAAATAGCCCATTGTGCCCGTATAACATATATATGACCTAATAGCTTCCTGCTAATTCTTAGATGGTAACCAAAATGGCCCAAATTGCAGGGAAATAAATAAAGTAAAATGGTGTATACTCGCAAAGAGCTAGGAAGGCTTTTAGGCCCTACTCCTTCTTGTTGAACTGGCAAGTGAATATTAGAAGTATTTGAGTGTGGGACCTCAGGCCTTCATTGGTTGTTTTCTTAAACATATCACCGTATTTTTTTGATTTATTTCATTCAATCTTCCGCTAATGACTGGCCAACTTCTTGAGCTGCAAAATATTGTAAAATGTTGTCGTCAAGTACAGAAGTTCGAGCAATACGTTAACTGTTGCTGTGTTTTCTCTCACGAATAGAATTGGGTATAATGGTGCTTTTATTTGTTGGTATGGAGTAAAATGTTCTGTGAAGAGCACTGTGAACTGAATATGAAGTGTAAACAAAGCTTCAATCAAGAAAAAGAAGTTAAATCAGGTCGCCAAAAGGGACCAAGTTCGGTGCTAGTGCTGTGAAAGTTTCCGCCAGCATGCACTGAAATTTTCTACGGATAATTGCTAAATTAGCATATATTCTCTTGATTTATTTAGACGCTAGCGAATAATTTCGCAAGTTAAGACGATCTTTCTGGTGAAATTAGATAAAATACTCTTAGGCTGCTCAGCCATAGATTCGTCGATGATGACGTCACTTTTTGATGCTAATTTTTCTTGAGTCCTCCCGCTACGCTCTTTGCTCCTGGTGCTTCCACAATCTCCTTCAAGGCTTAGCGATTTTTCTCTTCTTTTTCTCCCAAGTATCTAAGTGCTGTGGAAAATTGTAAATGGCTCATAGTAAGCCAGGGTGTAAGTCTCTGCCACACACAGAGAATGTGCCTGTTCATCTCCCTACTACCAGTTATAGAATCTAACCTCTTGTGACAATCATCATCTCCTGTATTTTTTATTTTTCGAGTGAAGCTTTCGAGAAGGAATATCTTACGTAGAAGTGGTTCCCAGAAGGAGGGACGTGGTGGTCCCCAGTAGAACAGATACTGTATTTTTTGGAGAATAAACTTTTTTGCCCATGCTATACCTAAAAGGTCAGCAAACGTTTGCACAATACTGAATAAATGCTAGCTAGCTATCATTATTACCTCCGCCAAAGAGGTTATGTTTTCGTCGTGTTTGTCTGTCTGTCACCAAGATAACTCAAAAATATATGAACCGATTTAGACGAAATTTACAGGGATTGTTAGGTATGTTAGCAAAAACAGATAATTAACTTTGGTAAAGATATGTCCATCCGTTGGTTTATTTATTTATCTGTCGCATTTTTCTCAGTACCATAACTCAAAAAGTTATAGATGGATTTTTATGACATTAGCATGCGTACTTAAATGTATAACAAACAGTAAATGACCAAATTTTGGTAATGATCCATTTGTTCGTTCGTTCGTTTGTCACTGTTTTTAATTTTATGCTTGTTAGCACAACAACTCAGAAAATAATGAATGGATCATTATGTAATACATAGGGGTTGCTAGTAATGTTAAAAGACATAGATGATTTAATTTTGGGGCAGATCGGTTTGTTCGTTTGTATGTTTGACTCATGAAAATTATGGTTTGAAAGCCAATTTGAATTTTTTGCCGCCGTTGCCTCGCTTGGCGGAGGCATGCGCTCTCAGAGTGCTCTAGTTATTTATGAAGTCAGTGGACATTTTCTTATGTTCGTAGTTGAGCTCAAATACCAAATTAACTATGCTATAAATGGAGTTTATTTTTTTGAGGACACTCACAATAGTTCCTCCGATGCTATGTGCGGTTGCATCTGCTGATGAGGCGATGACATTGCTGACTACCATGTAAAGCTAGAACTTCAGCAATCACGCCCTATTGATCACTGCTAATGTTCTTACCCATGTGCATAGAAAATCGTAGCGCTGAATGTACTCCATTGGTAAAATGACTAGAAATTCTCTTGACTTCCTGTTTTCGTGGAGAGCTTGCACCAACGCTATGTGCTTTTCATCATAGAGTAGCATAGGTAAAGTCCACTCAACCGCACCCCTACTGAGCAACCCACACGCACTGGTTCGTGCTGTGGATGTAAGCCAAGTAGCCAAAAGGAGTGTACTGTTGCAATCGGCCACGAATCGTCAAGCACTATGGATCCATTTACGGTTGGTTCTGATGCAACGATCCCTCCCACTCTTCTCCTCATTTCGGGAAAAAGTAAGTGCCCTCACGATAGCTGTGCATACTTGACAACTCAGAGTCAGGGCGTCAAGTGCAGAAAAGCTCACCTGCCTGGCACGACTTTCGAGCCGGTAACATCCAGTGTCATGAGTTCATCTCTCTAAGCTGCCGCTACATAAGCTGATGAGTCTTGAGTGACGACCACAAAGTAAAGCGAGCTAAATTATACTATAATAACAATCATATGCAGCTTTCTAGACTCATGCTTTGTTGTAGAAGCAGGAAATAACTTTCTAATGCATGATTATCAATTTTTCTGCAGGTAGACCAAACAAAAATGATTCTTGAAGAAAATGCAGAGCCTGATCAAGACACATCAACTGAGGTGATTGTTACGACGTTTACTGTTCTGCTCTATGGTGCAACATGATAATGTTTTGATGTTTTGGTAAATTGATTGAGTATTGCAGGCGAAATATAAGTTTCAACTCAATGTATGATGTAAAACTCACATGCATGATGCAAAACTGACATGCATGATGTAAAACTCACATGCATGATGTAAAACTCAGATGTATGATGTAAAACTCACATGTATGATGTAAAACCTGTTCCTTCGCCATTCTGGAATATCAGTGAACCTAAAATGACGAGCCTTACATCTGCACGGCATTATTCTAATCAATATTTATATCGCACAGCAACAAATAACTCTAGGACACTTTTTTATACAGCGTTTCATTATGATTCAGAAAGGAAGGGTAAGCACTAAAGTGCGAGCAATTTGGAAACGAAGAATCAAAGACTTTTCTCAACCAATTAATATGCACGGCTTTCAGTAAATCAACTACAAAGATTCATTTATTTGTAAAATATCATATCAAAGTTTTGTCAGTAAAGACGTTTTCCAGCTTAGTTGTGAAGAACTATACGTGTGTAAAAAACATTAAATGTAGGCCAACAGCAGAACAATAGCTAATCCAAATTTTCTGCACGTTATTTTAAAAGGCAAACGAGTAATAAATTCAAAAATGGTTTCTCAATTGGCTCTAAGCTTTTATTTAATGGTTCTTCTGTTATTGTTCTTCCGTTTATTTTTAAATTCACGTTCAATATAAAGCATCTATAGCTATAGATCAGTCATGGATCGAATCTTTTTATTGGTGTTTATTCTAATGCGTGCATTACTTAAGCCAATAAGCAATGAAGTGTGGTCTTATCAAAATTTCTTTCCAGATTGACAAATTTCGGGATTGTGTGACTGAAAACTTTACTCCATCTGCTGGAAAAATTGCTCTTTTCTCAGCTCAAGGGTTTTACCTGGTGAGTAAGGATTTGCCATCGAAGATCATGTTAATAGGTTGATACTAGAAAATTTAGTAGAACCATAACTACCCGTGAAATTTTTAAAATCATTACAGCATTTTGATTTGTCAAAGTTAAATGCAATTGCAGTAGGTCCCCAACTTACGAACATTCGGAGATACGAGCTCGAGCTGATGGCATATGCTTAAATGATTACAAAATGCCGTATTGCTTCTACATACTCATATTATATTCTGCACAAATAATCTTGTATATGTCTTGTTTTGTTGCCTGTAATTGTGTGTGGCAAGCATTATGGAGTAGTGCAGTACTTGCTTAATTAAAATAGTAATAGTACAGAGAAGTAATGAACTCATATGGCAACTATAAATTGAAATTTAATTTCTAAAGACTTACGACTAACTCACAATTTCTAATTAACGACAGCGGATCGAAACTAGTTGTTTTCGTAAGTTGGAGCGCCCGTTTATTGCTTAAAATTCACATAAATTTTAAGCTTAGTTATTACTCGTTGGAAGAATAGGTGCAATATTTGGAAGCAAAATGCCGCACCTCAGACGGTATTTTCAGCGATGTTTATATCTATGTTTTCGTGTATCTCTATATATAGTGCGTTTATTGTTTAGAATACATGTATTTATTTAGAATCATTATATTGCAGTTACATGCATTTCAGGTAGGAGTTACTTGACGTTTTGAGTGAGCCGTTGTGTATAGTATAGGGTATGATTTATACATATACACGTATTGACAAAATGACGATTTTGATTTCTTTTGCCGTAAAGAAATGAATGCTGCATCAATGGCTAATGAGTTTAAATATATGTACAGTATTGGCAAAAATTCATAATGAAAGGAACAACGGATATTCTTAATGATCTTGAAATTGCTGTATGAAGTGCATGAAAGGATTTTACACTTATATGGAACTATGAATAGAAACTAAAATTGCCCATTTTGCTCTGGCCGAAAAATGAGGAAACTTGTAATTTTCCAGATCAAACGTTATAATATACAAGCTATGAATTTATGCATTACTAATTTATTTATAGGCTTTTAAATTCAATACTAAGAATTTTCACTTATGGATAACAACTGTCAGTTATTTTTGAAACTATTGTCAAAGAATATGTAGTCAACAAGAAGCAAGACCTTGACTCCTGATGTAAAATATTTCACTATAGCAACTCATAAATATATTTATAGTGTTATAAATATATTTGAGACCGATGAGACACTTAAACCAATGCCGAAAACAGGCAGGCCTGTATTTACTTCTAAATGAGAAAGTTCTATTGATTTTTAAAATGTCTTGAAACGACCTTTGGAGACAGCTGCATCAAATATTCATTAATTTATGAGAAAACGGGAAAGGCAATCTCTAGGAAAACCTTTTCTTGCTGGTTAAATTAGGTAATATAATTGGCATGAGGTCCACTTTAAAATCTTCTGATTTCAGAATAAAAATCGAAAGATCCGCTCTGATTTTGTCACAGAGCATATTGCACTGACAGTTTAACATAAAATTATAATTCAGTTCAGTGATGAATCTAATATCAGCTCTCTCAGCCCTGACGGTTAGGTAGGATGTAGAAATGGTGAACGGTTAACTCCTCAGTGCGTAAAGAAGACAATGAAGTTTAGGGGTGGGAACATAATTGCGTAAGGGATGATTTCGTCAGCAAGAGTTGGTCCCGTTGTTCCCTTACATTGAAAGAATAAGTAATGGCAATATACGAGTAGTGTTTCTCCCCTACGCAATGGTACCATTGAAACTACAATTTTTATTGAAGAGAGTGCGCCTTACCACAAAGCTAAGAATAACAAATTATTACAAAAAGAAATGAAGAGTTGTAGTGACTAAGACACCTGAGTGTCCTGACTAAAATCCCATATAGAAGATTTGGAAGATTATCGGAGAGAAGACTAAAAGCATAAATCAGCAAAGTATTCATGACTTACTTCATTTTCTGCAAGAAGAATGAGAAGGAATCATGAGTAACTTTTGGAAGAAATTAATTAGCTCTTGTGTTAGACGATGCAACAGAGTGACCCAAAGTAAAGGCAAAGTTCATTAAATGTTGCATTTTTATTAGCGTCCTTCCTATCTAAAGTATGCATAATAATTAATAATTTTATAAGGGATTCTGACGTGTTCCCTTGAGGAGGGCAAAATTTGCGTTTCTTACGTTAAGTTGAAAATTTATTAACAGATAAAAATAAATGTAAAATCTTTATTTGTAATACATATAGATATGTTCCTCGTGTTTTTTATAAAAATTTTGTAAGTATGCATACAGGTTATGTCTTATAATAACATTTGAAAAGTTTGGTCTTGTACCGTTTCAAATGTTTTGGCCGCCACTGCATATAAATTCGTTAGTCATTCTCGTATCATCAAATTATATTTATGTATTGTCCAAACCATTTGTACTATTCTTATTTATGGTCTTTGTTCGCCACTGAAGATAATCGAAAATGCAGTTAAGTTTGAACGTTTGTCGGGAATGTGCTCTGCCCAATCAATTTCTACACTTCTTTTTCAGGACGTGCAGTTCTATTTCACAGTTGTGGCGGTCTTGGTTCAGCTCTACGAAAGTGCATAAAATATTTGTTCATTTGGTGTTAATGGTGCTTCGAGCCCTGTCTTACTTACTCCACTTTGCCACATTGCCCTTTGATTGCCTAGAAATCGTTTACCTGTGGCCCTTCTCTACAAATCCCACTCGATAATTGTACTTTTTTGAGGATAATGTGTTCAGGTTGAATTCGAATGTGACAAGCAATAGTTAAAATATAAGCTGTAAATCAATGGTAATTCTGACACTCGGATAAAAAATGCAGTTTTTTGGGGAATTTCACAGCACATTCATACATAAATCTTTTACAACCGTAGAACTACCATTTAAGCTCAACTTCGTGCCTGCTCTTAGTAATGTAACCTCTGATTAAGCGCTCAGGTACTACGTAATTTTACAGCACCCACTTTCAAATTACAGTCAGCACATTACCTACAATACCGGGCACTATCTACTTTCAACTACATACCTACAGTAAGGCCACACTCAAAACAGAGCCTGGAAGTTAAAATATAATACTCTACACTTATATCTAAGATTGCACAGCATTAAAGAGGGCATCAACACTCAAGTCCACTCGAAACAGAATTATTTAGACACTGTGATGAAAACCTGAAAGACTCAAGAAGTATCATCTAGACTGTAAGGCTACGCTCAAGATGATACGGGCCCTACACTCAAAAGTTCAAGCGACACACTATCTACACTCAAGACTACGCTGAATGCACTGCCCACACGAAAGCTACGCTCAACACAGCACCCACACCCAAGGCCACACTCAACACAGTACCCACAAGCAAGGCAATGCTCAGCCGAGCACCCACACTGAAAGCCATATTCAACACAGTACCATCACTCAAAGCTACGCTCAACACAGAACCCACACTCCAAGCAACGACTAGCACAGCACCTACACTCAAGGCCATACCCTGTACAGCACCGATGCGCAAGGCCATGATCAACAAAGCACCCATACTCAAGGCCACGATCAACACAGCCCCCAACCTCAAGGCCATGTTCAATAAAGCACCCACACTCACGGCCACGATCAACACAGCACCCACCCTCAAGCCATGCTCAACAGTTAAGGCACCCACACTCAAGGCCACGATCAAAATACAGAGCACCCACCCTCAAGGCTATGACGAGACAACCCACACGCAAGGCCTCGATCTACTTAGTACCCACGTTCAAGGCCTAACACAGTAGCCACACTCAAGGCCAAGCTCAAGGTATTACCCATATTGCAGGGTGCACTGAAGATAAAGCACATATTCAAGGTCATGCTCAGCACAGCACCTACACTCAAGGTCCTACTTAACACAGTACTTACTCTCAAAGCCACGCTCGACACAGTTCCTACTTCTAAAGCCACACTCGACACAGTACCCACTCGCAAGGCCACGCTCAACAGTACCCACTCTCAAAGCCACGTTCAACATAGCACTCACCAATAAGACCACGTTGAAAACAGGACTCACACTGAAAGCCACGTTCAACTTAGTAATCACACTCAATTCTACACTCAACACAGTACCTGCTCACCTACTTCCAGGCCAGGCTCAACGTAGTACTCACCTTCAATGGACGCTCAGCACAGTGCCCAGTCCCAAGACCACGCTCAACGCAATACGCACACTTAAGCCACGCTCAACTCAGTACCCACACTCAAGGCCACGCTTAACTCAGTACCCACGTTCAAGCCATGTTCAACACTATACCTACACTCAAGGCCCCGCTCAACTCTGTACTCCCACTCAAGGCCACGCTTAACACTGTACCCACACACAAGGCCGCGTCCAACTTAGTACCCACACTCAAGGCCACGTTCAACCCAGTACCTACACTCAAAGCCACGCCCAACACAGTACCTACACTCAAGATCGCGCTCAACGCAGTACCTACACTCAAGGCCACGCTCAACTTAGTACCGACACTCAAGACCACACTTAACACTGTACTCGCACTCAAGGCCGCGCTCAACTCAGTACCTACAATAAAGGCCACACTCAACACAGTGCCGTCACTCAAGGCCACGCTCAGCACAGTACCTACATTCAAGGACACGCTCAACACAGTACCTACACTCAAGGCTACGCTCAGTTCAGTACCTAAATTCAAGGCCACGTTCAACTAAGTACCCACACTCAAGGCCACGCTCTGCTCAGTACCCCCACTCAAGGCCACGCTCAACTCAGTACCCATTCGCAAGGCCACACTCAACACAGTACTCACACTTAAGGCCGCGCACAACACAGAACCCACTTTCAAGGCCACGCTCAACACAGTACCTACACTCAAGGTCGCGCTCAACACAGTACATACACTCAAGGCTAAGCTCAACACTGTACCGACACTCAAGGCCACGCTTAACACTGTACCCACACTCAAGGCAACGCTCAACGCAGTACCCACTCTCAAGGCCACGCTCAACATAGTACCCACTCTCAAGGCCACGCTCAACAGAGCACCCACTTTCAAGGCCGCGCTCAACACAGTACCCAATCTCAAGGCCACGCTCAGCAAGCGCACAAAAGAACGCACTTGTCGCCACCGCGGCCTCGGTTGCCATAGAGGCGATTTGGAGCGGTCCACCGGCCCCCTCAGAAGCAGTATCGACAATGGCCGTTGTGACATGTCATTGGAGGAAAACAACCGAAGGTCTGTCCGTAATAAATGCTAGTCTAGGCCCTACAGAGATGATATGTAGCTCGCTCTTATGGAACAACTTGCGGCTAAAATGGTCAGCGTACCTCAATAAATTGTCATATTGAGAGTTGTTATGGCGAATGCTAAAGAGAAGCGGGAGCCTCCGAGGCAAGCGTGTGGCGGGACAGATGCGGTGGAATGGTGAGGGTGAGTTGGTGGGTTAGTGGAATGGCGAGGGTGAGTTGGTGGGTTGGTGGAATGGTGAGGGTGAGTTGGTGGAATGGCGAGGGTGAGTTGGTGGAATGGCGAGGGTGAGTTGGTGGAGTGGTGAGGGTGAGAGGGTGGGTTAGTGGAATGGTGAGGGTAACATGGTGGGTTGGTGGAATGGTGAAGGTGAGTTGGTGGGTTAGTGAAATGATGAGGGTGAGATGAAGAGGCGGCGGATTGGTGAGGGTGAGTCAGTGAGGCTGTAAAATTATAAGGCTAGGTTCTTGAGGTGTTAAAATGAATTGAAAATTGGCATAAGCATTTCACTATTAATTTTTTAAAGGAGTGTACGTTCTTAAAGTTTCTAAAGTTGCAAAAATTAATAAGCTGTTTGTTACAAATGAAATGGGAAAAATTGGAGTACACTTTATGGAAAAGAACTTGAAGCTGTTGTTTACACAATAGTAACTACTAGTACCAGAAATAAGTTGAACGTAAATGAATCACTCACGATGGGCTTTAAGTGATTTCATTTATAAGCTTAACAAATATATATCCGCATTCAAATGTTCTTTCGAGTCAATACTACTTAATAATTATGGGAGTAATGTCAAAACATGAACCGATTTTACTATTGTTGGTCCTAAAATCCGATATCTTTTTTTTCAGGGTGGTATGATGCAGTATTTCTTTACAAAAACAACATTGGTAACGACATTCACATACCACCAGCTTTTTTAAGAACTTAACGCGCGCGCTTCAGAAACTGAGCATATCGTAAAAAATAAACATTGCAAAATTTATCCCGAAAACTGACCTGACGTCTAATCTACAATTTATACAGTGTAAAGAACTAAGTAATTTACTTATTTATTTAATATAAAATTGAACACTTCATAATACATATCTGCTTCTTTGTATTTTGTAATGTACTTAATAATCGAATCTGATCTTCATGCGCGCGAGAGGATTCGTTAGAAAGAAAACACATTGTGGTATATATATGGCGAAAATAGAAACTGATATTTACCAATACATTTGAGCAAATCCCCAAAGGCGCAATATTTTAAAAGATTTTGATAAATCAAATATACTACCGTTGAATGGCTCTAAGATGGCAATAACGGCGCGTAAACGATAAGCTCAACATTAAAGCGAAACGTTTCTGCACATTTCTACTGCGCAGTCTGATGAAAAAGAAATATTCTGGGATTATCGTCGCTGTTTCCAAGTAGCAAAAGCTTAAATCACCTCGAAATTCAGGCAAAGTGCCTTTCATCTCGTATAAAATTCGATCTAAATTATTCCACGTCACGTTGCCGAAACATCTTTCGAAAATTGCTGGAAATATTTTCATTGAGAGGCACTGAGGCAAAAGCAAAAGTCCATGCACGAAATAAAGCTGCTTCGGATCAGAGGCCAGACCAAGATTGGTTTAAGCTTTTGCGTGCCTCGCAAACATGTCCTGTAAATTCGGGGCTCCCTTTTAGATTTATTTTGTTCGGCAGTTGCTCAGTTGACGCTAGAGTGCGTGGCAAGCGGGGGCCTGCACGCGCAGTTATTTTGTAGACTTGTAGATCAAAGTACATTAGGTTCTTTTTTATATAGCTGGCGAGTTGATATTGCAGTTCTTGGCTGGAAAACTCCGAAATGGACGTGCACTCGTACAGTGCAAAGCGTTGAATGTTGCAGTGCCGAATTCTGCTGAAAGACGACATAGTTTGCAAAAAGTTGTGACTTTTCCTAGCACACGACGATTCTTTGTCCAGGTTTGTAAAAATACTGCTGCGGCGTGCTAAATATTTCTGTGATATGTATAAAATAGTCTGATGATGTTTGACAAATTTATCAGGGCCATGAGTTACATTACTTAAGCATGATAAATTTCATTCAGCTAGGACCACTTTTTATGTGCAAATAGGAAAAAAACAGTTATGACAAATTTAAATGTAACCCCAAAAATTACCAAAGGCATGAAGGTAATTTCATTGAACTGCATACTTAATTTTTACTTAGGGAAGCTTATGCTTTTGCGTTGTGCTACGGGATCACCTGAGCTGTGTTATGAGAAGAAGATAGACAAAACTAGGGAACGCCGGCAGAGTAGAAAAATTTTGTGAATCAGCAATCCTCTACATACCGTAGAGGAATGTCGTTACAATTAGGTGGCTCTCGAATACCGTAAAACCTTTTAAGAGTTAAGTAAAGCCAACTTAAGAGCACACCCCAGCTGCAAAATCTACATGCACCGGTTTGTGCTGCAGAACGTTGCCCTTTTGCTTCCACATGAGTACATGGCTGCAGTTGATCACAACTTCTCAGAAGCATGGCGTCAAAGAAGAAGGGCTCATGTGACGACTGCAACCCCCAACACTCCCCAGTTCTTGTTAGTCAGTGCCCACGCCATAGAGCGTGAAAGTCATAAATGTTGATGCCATGCATCAATCACTTTAATAATTCACCTGCTTTACGAGAAGGCAAACTGTGAAACTGTAGCATGCACGCACAACACTCGAGCATCACTCACTGTCCTTGCAAAAAAAGGTGCTGAAATTTAGTTAGCATTCACCGTGGGACTTTAGGGCACAATCATAGGAATACGTAAGTCTGCCAAAGCACATGCGGTAAAGTTGTGAGAATTAACAAGAAAAACTTCTAAATCGTTGGTTGAACATAGTATTTGTGTTATGGTGCACAAAAAGAGATGGTAATGAAACCTGTCACACAAATGTCGTTGAGTTGTGATGATGAACTGATAGTCCATGAGAAAGACCAGATGTTGGTACCACCTGAGGTGATTAAATATGAGTGGTATTAAAATGTTTATAAAGAGGCTATAGTATAAAGAGGATATAGCCCAAAGTGTACCGAATACTGGCAGGCAAATACCGTAAAGTTATGACGCACAGATAAAAGAAGCAGTGAAACATGGTGCACAGATACCGTGGAGTAATTAAGCTGGCAGACGCAGACACTGGAAATGACACGCAGATATTGTAGAGCTGTGGCGCATGAAGGAGGTAATGAAATATAGCACACGGATACCGTAGAGTTATGGCGCAAGAAAAAGGTAATGAAACATAGTACACAGATACCGTAGAGTTATGGAGTATGAATGAGGTAACGAAACATGATACAGAGATGCCGTAGAGTTGTGCGAAACAGTGGGAGGTGTAATGGAACATGGCTCGCAGATACCGTAAAGTGGTTGAGGGGGGCTGATGTAGACACTGAAAAATACCGTAAATATCGTAGGGTTGTGGCAAACGAAAAGACAGAGAGCATGAAACATATGGTACGCAGATACCGTAGAATTATGGAGCTGTCATATATAGACCCTGAAAAATGACACACAGATACCGTAGAGCTGTGACGCACTACAACAGTGCAGCAGCAGCATAGCAAGCTTGCGTCACTCGCTCTCCCTCTCGGAATTATTGCCTCTCAACTCCTGCTAATTACTTTAGTTCCGACAATATCACTTTACAGCTTGAATTCTGCGCTGGCGGAGTGAGGCCTTCAGCTTAAAATAAAATAGGGGAGAATGGGAGAGATGGAAACCTGACTACCTTGCGGAGAGCCAAGGAGTAAAATGGTGACAGACGTGTACGATGGGAATGAAGCCAGTTCAGTTAGGTGAATTTGTGCTCACTGTCAGCGATAGAAGAAGAAAGGCTGTCGCAACAGCATCAAATGGTTTACCGAAGTCAGGTTTTCCAAAGAATATTGAATGAAACTAATTGAAGATCTCATAGCTGTCCTATGATAATTTTTGATCGATGTAAAATGGAGTGTTTCAATGCTTAGAGGTGTCACAAATTAAAAAAAAATCGGCAGTTAAAAATATCGAAAAAGAGACAAGTGCACATCCACTGTGTTAGTTGCTTAAAGATATTTGCATCCTCCTGTATAGTTGACCTGTCACCGCTGTAAAGGTAATAATTCTGTATCATTTTACCGCGGCAGTGGCTCATAGGGCGAAGAAACCTCAGCTACTCCTCTTATGGGAGAATGATCCTCTCTGTTGTGGCCTAGGCTATTATCTAACCTGATACTTAGTTGTGGAGCCTTCTTTCAATATCATTGGTCCTCAATTTTTTTCGTCCAATAACCCTGGACGAGTTAAAAAATTTAACATTTTTCCTGATATCGAAGTTTAGACCATCGCACGTGCAAACATGTGTTGGCAGTTGCAGACTGGTTATTTGATAAGATTACATCTCATAGTTATGCGTTCCATGTCCTAATACATATTATAAGAAAATTTCTACATGCAGTGCCCTACAATGTTCTATCGGAATTGCCACTAGAAAGTTAAAAACTTTTTTGGAATTCATGAATAGAAAATATTGCTACAATTGCGTAATCAATTCTTTCCATCATTTCTAGCTTATCATGATAGCTGTTTAAGTCGAATGCACGAACATAAAATGTGATCTCTGAAATTTTCTACGAGCCCACCAGGAGCATTAAATGACCCTCATGGTAGCACTAC
>LQNS02277100.1:3477880-3499798 GCA_001587735.2 Parhyale hawaiensis
GTCTTCATAATTATTTTCTATCAAGACGTTGCTCCATAATTAGAAGTTGGAGGGAACGCCTCAATTTATCAGAGTGACTGCCCATTTGCATTCGGGACTTGATGAATTACCTCCCTCTTCTTATTTGAGCATGAGGGGACAAGTAAGGTAACTGCTGTGTCAGGCAAGAGGCTTAAGAAGTTCAATGCTACAGTATATTTTCATGGGTGCTTAGCTGTCGAAATAACTAATTCTTTTACGTATTCTAGAATAACTCTTTCAAAGAGATTATATTTCCGGTAATCAGAATGAAATGGAAATTGATAGCAATATTAAACCCTGATACATCATTCCAAGGAAGTAAACAATCATAAGTTTTGAAAACCTCCAAGAAATATGGAACCTGTTATCCTATATTTCGGCGAACAATAAGAAGGTTTGAAATAGAAAAAAATAAACTAGTATATAATAGGAGTAAGAGTATATAATAAACTCGATATTATAATCTAACAACAAAACCTATAAAACACTCCGCAGTATATGTACAGCATATAATTTAAAACTACAAGTGATTCATAGTAATATAGGGTAAGCGAAAAGTCACCTTGACATTTTAAAAAGTTACTTCGCAAATTTCTAAAAGATATAGATTTTTTATCTTTTTTACGTAGAGCGCAAATTGCACAATATGCAATACACAACTGAACGCTTTTGATACCGTTATTAAACATGTACAGCTCAGTATTTTGTGCAGGCATCAAATTTCTAGTAAACTACAAATATAAGAAAAATACTGAATTTTCGTAAATATGATACGAAGTGCCTACAAAAAACTTCCACATTCAGAAATTTGTGTCTCTTAGAGTTTTTGGGTAGTAATTTTTTTTATATATTAAATTGACTGATGACCCACCCTACATAATAATCCACAGTGTCTAATCACTGCCGTCGTCCTCAATTTATCGGTAATCAATATATGAATTTGCAAAAGTAAGCTTAAAATCTTGCCTGAAAAGAAGACCTACTTGTAAAATATAATTAAATTATAACACCAAACGCCGCAACCAGCTAATTAACAGCCCAATACTATGGAGTTTCTGGAATCAGAACTGTCAGCCAATTACTACAAATGCCAATTAAGGTGAAGCACCAAACGTTGCTAATGCTCTAGTGATTCTTACATTCACTACCAGCAACAATAACTGAGGCTGATACCACTGCGTAATTACAACCCTCTGTAGCGAAGCGAAAGCTGAGCTGTCTAGAGAACTGTGAAGACCTCCACCATGCCAAATCCATGGTGAGCTACTTTACAAGGGCTGCAAGGCTTTGTATTGTAGCGTTCAAAAATAATTGGACAACCTTTAGCTAAGGAATTTCTTGCTCTGTGAAGGGTCGTAGATGCAATGGGCTAATTATATTGTAAAAACACGCCACTTTTATCTGGCTGTAACGCTTAATATCTTATTTACCAACAGTAATCAAATAGTACCTTAAAGCAATATTTCTATGTCAAGAAAAGCCATTGAAGTAAGGGCAACTAACTGCAAAAAACTACGCTAATTCGCATAGAAGTGTAATGCATCATATTTTGGCTATCAATGGTACAAGACTAGCTGCAAAGTTTGGAAATTATACAGAGCAAATGCAATATTCTTCAGGAATATCTCAGACCCGAATAGTGATTTACGAAACTATGTTCTAAGTCAGACAGCAAATCTTCTACCAATGACCTGGTAGCAGTAACAATTTAGAAAAATAAAAATTTGATTAGTGATTATCCCTCCCGATATGGTATGTAGAGTACCCTTATTTGCCCCTTCTAGTACTAAAGGAACCTGTGAAAATTCCGCAGAAGAGAAGCATCGTTCCTCAATTATGATGCCCTCGGACCCGTATCATGCTTACGAAGAATGAAAAATGGTCCAAGTCAGACAGTGAATCTGCTACCTATTATAGACCCGCGAGAAGTAGCAGCTTGACTCTTTCTATTGATTCCCTCCCTGATCGTATCATGGATACTCTAATTTCCTGCTATCTAAAACTAATTGATATTCTCACTGTCGTAGCAACAAGTAGAATTATTATTCTAAAAACTACTAGGATGCACTCCTAGTTTATGTTAAAAAATGTCTTAAAAGCAAGTACGTTACTTCGCCAAAGCTGTAATGCTTCGTATCTCAGCTCACAAATTTGGGAGAAGCTGCTTAACAAACCTACTGGACATTTTCTCAAAAGTCACAGATATGAAAAATGAACAAAAGGGCGTAGACCTTGTGTATTTAGACTTCCAAAAGGCTTTTGACAGTCCCATCTAAGGTTCATGAAAAAAATTGGAAGCACATGACCTCCAGGGGAGACTATTTACAATGGATCAGGGCATGGCTTACTGGTCGGCAGCAGCGAGTAAAGCTTGAAGGAGAAACGAGCTCCTGGACGCACGTTTTATCAGGGTTTCCACAAAGTAGGATGCTTGGCCCACTTCTGTTCTCAATTTACATCAATGATCTCGATCTTAACATCCATGGTAAAATTAGTAAATTTGCGGACGATACTAAACTATGTCATCCTGCCACGAGAAGAGCCGAGCTCCAATAAGACCTTGACCACCTCATGGAATGGAGCAGAACGTGGCAGATGAGCTTTAATATCGACAAATGCTCAGTAATGCACGTAGGGCTGATGAACTCTTCAACCCCATTGCAAATGAACGGGACGGTATTGGCTACTGTCAGTCAACAACGTTACTTGGGAATCACTATTGCGAACAAATTACAATACAGTCAGCAAACTGACAAGAGTGTGAAAATGGCAAGCAGAGTACTGGGGTTCATCACCAAAAATTTTGAATACAATTCCAAGCATAAAGCTCGAAGAACGACCTTAACTCAGCAGTTCTTTCCGTGTTTCATAGTCAGCATTTGGAATAGACTCACTTCCGCTGTTGTTAGAGCGGAGTCAGTCATCGCGTTTAAAAATCGTCTTGATATACATTGGGAGAGACATCCTCCACAGGTAAGAACTCCTCCTCCAGGAGTCGCAAACTCTTAACGGCCAAAGCTTCCAAAGGCCACTTAAATCCGTCTTCTTCTCTCTCCCGCTCCAACTACACAGTTTGACGTCTCTAATCCGCGTGTCAGCGGCTCTTGATCGTGCTTGCGTGCATTCACGATCGTCTCTTTGGCAGGGACTCTTCCCCCCATTTCTTCTCTTTTCTCCAGTCCCCTATATCCTACTAACATAATAGCAATAGCTCATAGAGGGCCGGGACGTACACTAGCGGGCAAAATAAGAGAACGATTTTCATTATTTTAAAAAAAGTTTAACCATGTAGAGCAGGTTTATGAATCTTTTGATGGGGCCTTAAGAAATGAATTTAACATATTTCTACAAAATATCAGGACAATCATAACTATATTTAATACATTAGAGCAATCTATCACACAATAACAAAGTTGAACTGTGCAAAATAAGAGAAGGATCGCCTCTAAAACATTCTCACATTCACCCCGGTCATCTGGTAACATTCAATTTCGTGCACATGACTTCTAGAACTGAATGTAAAGGTTTTAGTACTCCATACTAATTGTTCTAAGCCTAGAATTGACCATTGTTCCATGTTATTTGTTTGTAAAATTGTATTTAGAGACGATCGTTCTCTTATTTTGCACTGTTCAATTTTTGTTACTGTTTTTTTAGATTGCTCTAATGTATTAACTATAGTTATGTTTGTCCTGATACTTTGTAGAAATATGCGAAATACATTCCTTAAGGTCCCATCAAATGATTCTTTAACCTGCTCTACATGGCTAAACTTTATTTTCAAAAAAAAAAAAAAAGAAAATACTTCTCTTATCTTGCCCGCTACAGTAAGTTCCTGTGCCTTTTTGGGAATGGGCCTATTTGTTCGTCTACTGCCGCCTATCTAATTTCATATAATCTACTAGCAGTAATAAAAATACAACTGCCGACTTTCTACCTTCCGAGCGAACCTAGGAATGAGAGCCTATTACTGGTTTAACTCCTAACACTGTTATTCTTCATACTTTGGCTTTGTACAGCAACTATACCATAGTATATACTTGTCTACTGTGTGCACCCCGCAAGGTCCTAGAAGTAAGGACCAATTGCTGTAAGGCACCAACACTGCAATGCTTCGTTTCTTGGCCCCCAACAAATCCAACGAACCACAGGCTTCGACAACTGATCACTGTTCTGGCAAGTTTATATAGGGGCTGCTTGCATCAGGAAATTTGGCCTTAACGTTCGCGATTGTAAATCTCTGGACGAACCATTAAGCGCGATCGAGGAAATTGTCTGACGTTAGGAGCCTGTAGCTTCACATGCGATTGGCTTCGTCGAAGGAATTTCGGGTTGGAACACTGACAAACCGCACCAGAATCTGGGAACCCAGGGCAATATGGCCCTAAGGCTGGTCGGCACAGGGCTGATGTAGATTTTTGATGCCCCGTTTGGGTTACTTTGGTGCACGGCCTGCTGAAGATGGCGGTTAAGACTTGGAGTGGCCATAGTGGAGGCGCCGATGCGATTACCAACAACCGAGATGTATGATTATGGGAGACTTGATTTGCCTAAGCAGGCTCAGCTCCGGCGCTCTGCGGATAACACGAATATCTTAGATATTTTAGCTTCGCCTTTGACATACTTCAGGGAATGCAAAGTGGTCACGCGAAGTCACAGTGCGATGTAATGCCGTGCTGAACTGATACGGATGCTGGTTTTGCTGGTACGTACAGCCGCAGCGCAGACGCGTTCGATGTTAAAGCTGCAGACCTGACATACTGCAGTCTCGGCTATGCGAATAGACCAGTGCAATTAAAAAGAGATTAAATGCATCATATTACTGGCGGCACGTGTATTACCGGCCAGATCCTTGATCCAACAGATTCTTTGATGAGGAAAGACTACTGGGATTAATCATACAAATACTTTCTCACTGTATTATTCGCCTTGCTGATACACGACCTTAAAGTACCATGGCTCAAACTTTGGGAATAGATACCCTAAAATATAGTCCTATGTAATACTAAAGGTACTTGGTGCTACGGTTACTTGGGGAGCCCAGATATTTGATTCAATAATTATTGATACTTCGAGTAATACGTAGATAGATACTCAGTCCAATAAAAAAGATACTTGACAAGATACACTAGGTGCCATTCGTACTTTTTTCGGAGCGCTCCTTGAAAAAAATAATACTTGTCCCTAGAGCAACATGACCCAGCAGATACTTGAGCTAATGTATATTTTCCGCAGCAGATACTTGGTTGAATAGATACTTTGTCCAAAACATTCGAGGGTCAATGGATACATGGCTGAATGAAGACGTGACTTTACAGATTTTCGTCTAATACATTGTTGGCCCAATAAATGTCATATACTTGACAGTCTCACTAATATACTCAGATGGGAGGACTTCTTTCGACGATGCTTTCCTATATTTTCATTGACGAGGCGTACTTCGAGCGTAGAAGTACATACTGTAGTAGGGAAGGGGATTGTGTGTTCCTTAGGTGGCCGCTGCTTGAATTCGTCTAGCCAATCACCCTAGTTCTTTCGCACCTAGTTTTTCTAGCAAATCACCTTAGTGATTTCCAAAAATTAAAAGCCACTTGCAAGTGCGATATTCATACAACTCAGAACAGGTTGTCAGTATGATACTATACCCTCCCGGTAACAAGCAATGCAGTATTTAGCATACATTGATTAGTGGTGTAGTACTAACCGGTGTACACAGCTTTGTGTAAAATGGCAGCTATGTCAAACTGGTGAAGCTGCGTACAAAGCTTTACGCATAATGGGTACGTCTTACAAGTGACAGCTACTGGTGAATATTAAGACTTAACTGTTCAAAAAGTATTCTCACCTAGTTTGTTGCAACTCTTTCTGGAGTAAATTGGCGAGGTGGTGTATTAACAGGCTGAGTGTCGCAAGTTATTATATCTTTCGGTGATTGGTGGATGTCTTCAGACACACAAGGGAGAGCGATGTATTACCCTCATATGAGGTAGAATACTTAACCCTATACCGCCGAATGCCAGCTTTTCAGCAATTTAAATAATGTTCTCCGTGGAGACACCTGATTTTTTTCCTCTATTAGGGTAAGATACGCTTGCTTTGATGTGTACCTGTGACTTGTAGGTGAGGGTGGAAACTTCTGCTAGTTCATTGGCATCAACGGCTCGCATAGATTGAAGCTNTCAGCAGTTTAAATAACGTTCTCCGTGGAGACACCTGATTTTTTTCCTCTATTAGGGTAAGATACGCTTGCTTTGATGTGTACCTGTGACTTGTAGGTGAGGGTGGAAACTTCTGCTAGTTCATTGGCATCAACGGCTCGCATAGATGGAAGCTATCATGTCCCAGTGCTTTTTAAGCAGCTCAGGGCTAAGAATGTACATGAGGGCGACGACGGACATGACATTCAATGATTGAGCGCCTTGCATGCCCGAGAGTCTAATCTTTAGTATTTGCTGATGCTGCCATATCGTTACTGTTTACTGCTTACAGTTGCGAGCCCAGTGTGTTTAATTACTTGTTTTTTAATAAGCCCCCTGATTATGACCCCTTGAGTCCCACACCTTAGATAACGATATGTAGTACGTAAAATATTTTGTTAGGTTTATAAGTAATTCCACTGCTGGAGATGATTAATAGTATTAAATACATTATATTACTATTATAATTATCTATTCCAAGCCAGCTACTTTGCTCTATAAAGATGATGGACAGCATCATCAAGGCTGAAGAATGATGTAAAGTAAACACATCCCTCGCTTCACTTCTTTCAAATTAGACAATTCCGCAGAAACTGCGCCAGCAGACCTACTGAGCGGGGCTCGCATTTAAATGTAAGCGGGAAAATATTGAGGAAGAGGACAGATAATTTGTTCCGCCGGGGGATTTCATGCTTGCTTCATTTGCATTGCTAACCTGGGGCTTATTTCTTTGACTCCGAACCAAGCTACTTTCTTTTCTTTTAATATCGTCTGTCCCATGTAGCTGAATCGGACATCCTCTGTCCATGTCAAAAGAGAGAGTAGTATAGCTTGTAAGTAATGGGTGACGCAGAAAAATGGCAGGTCTTGAAATCTTCATGAAAATAAGAGAGACTCACATCCAACATAAAATGGGAAAATTAAATGAGGCATTACTAGGGGAAAATTACAGGTCAACATATCTAGAGATATTGAAAGAATATATAAATAGGGAATATCCAAGTTCAAATTTATTAAATACATAAATTTCAATTCATCAAGAAGAGAAATACAACTCAATAAATAGCAGGAAAATCAGGCATATTGACACGTCGTACATCTGCGGTAGGTCCATGCCAAAATTTATTCTTGTATGCATGGATGAACTGGGATAATTGATTACAATATCTAACGCCGCATCTCATACATTTCTAAAAAAAAAAGGTGTGCTGCATTGGTCGTCTGTGTTAAGGGCCTATTTTCTGTCAGTATTGGTAGATTTGAGCAGAAATCATGGGTTATAGAGTCTCGTCATAAGTTTTATCGCTATGACGGCCACTACAGCAGTGCATACTCATGGTAGCAGATATCGATTTTTGTGCATTGGATATTAAAGAAGACCCTACTCATAATTTAAGATTGATTTATTTATTGATGATGGAGACAACAATGAGTCCTTTGGCACGGATTATGGAATATAGTTCCGTATGTAAGTGACGGCTGCAACAGCATTTCGCCCTTCATGTACTTTTGCTTGTTTACGGATGGGAGACGACGCTGCCGCTTGCGTGATCTATTATCGTATAAGACGGCTACTGCAGAATCAAACGCTTGTTTTACAGATACATTCAAAATGGAGAAGTTTGTGAAAACCTTCTGGGTTTGCATTTATGTATATATATATATATATATCCCCCAAGCAGGATACAACCCTTTGTACTTACTGAGCTCTGTTGTTGAAATTCTAAAATATGGTTCCCCTGAAGACGGGTTATATATATAGGTCCGAAAGCTTGGGGTTAAACATAAAAAAAGACTGAAAAGACTTTCAAAAACTTCACTACGCTTATGCCTGGGTGCCATCAACACTACTAGGAGATACATTCATGTAACTTATTAACGGATGAGAGAAAACACTGTAGTGCTTATGGGACCTGATGCCATCTATTTATGTATATGACTGATACTCTAGCATCACATAATTGTGTTACTGACACAAACTTCCTCCCTGTATAGGAAGGGAACAACTACAGGAAGTGCGGCATCTCGACCACTAGTGAAGCGTTCACATCAAATTAGGCTCATTTCAAGTGAGCTCACACTCAACTACTTCCACTAGAGGCCCAAAAGGTTTCAGGCGCGCACGTTTTCTTTCAATATAGCTCCTCCTAACCATTGTCTTAGAAAAAAAGAAAGGGAAGGTGCCGTTTCCGAGGGTCGTTAGAAGGCCTTAAGCACCATCGACACCTCGCTATGTTCTCTAACGCTCGTACTTTCCGTCGCGGGTTAGTGCATAACGTGGAGCTGTTCGCAACTTGGGGCCATGCAAACTCTTACCACAGTCTTTATTCTCTGGAGTGGCCCGAAGAATTTCACAGCTAAATTTATAGGCTAATGGTACGCGGCGAGTCATTCGGCTAACGGAGGTACATTTGCAAATATTTTATACGCGAGCTGTGCTCCCGTCGAGTTATATAGGTCTGTAGCTGAAATGCATTTAAAGGATCCTTAACGAAGCTGAATTTTCAGATATTGTATAAGTGAATAGGGTCCGCTGACTTGCTTAGTCTATAGACGGAGTTTGGCTTTGTGAATTTGAATTGCGTTGCACGTAGTATAAACAAGGCAATTGCGTCGAACCGATTAAAAACTCCGTTTTAAGAAACAGGGATGGGCTTTGGAAGATCTCAAGTGTAACCAATTCAGTGTTAATGCTTGAAACTCAATTGAAAGGAGCGAAGACAGCGCACTTGCCTGCAGTTTCGAGCAAGTCAAGCCATAAATGTTTAGTTTCAGCACCCAATCGAACATGCCCTAAATTGCCAAATATTGTAGAAGTGAATATCGCCCTTTGATTATTGAAGTCTATGGCTGACCTAGTTATCTTTGTGGTACCTACGGTAAACATTTGTGGAGGCAAGAAATAGGGATATTTAATGAAAGTAGGGCATTTGCGGAGGCAAGAAATAGGGATATTTTAATGAAAGTAGGGCATTTGTGGAGGCAGGAAATAGGGATATTTTAATGAAAGTAGGGCATTTGTGGAGGCAAGAAATAAGGATATTTTAATGAAAGTAGGGCATTTGTGGAGGCAAGAAATAGGGTTATTTTAATGAAAGTAGTGTATTTACAAGAACCGAAAAGCTGTAGGACAATCAAATCCATAACAAAGTTCACTTTACATATAATTTATAAATGAAGACAGTCCAGTACGTTAATGCAGTTAACAAAAACTTTATTTTAGGCGCTTCCGGAGCTCGATGAATTTTTCATATTCGTAAATAAAATGCACTTAAAGGTAAAACGGATTTATAAGACCGTTAAGTTTGCTTGGGCTTAAACCCTTAACTAAAGCAAACTTGAAGGCGAAATGAGAAGGTGGCGTATTAGACTTTGACAGTTTCATCGGCTTACCAAATTTTTCGAGTTAGAAATATCGAACGCCTCTTGTTAGTAATATATGTTATCCTTTAATTTTATACTCTCCTGTTTATGCATGATAATGACGATGATTTTAATATCATCTTTTCATTAAAAAAAAATTCAACCATTCTGAGATGCTAATATCAACAGCACAATAATTTCTCCATAGTTGTCTATAACACTATTGTAAGGACGCACGTAAGTAGTTTATTGGTTGCTTGATTGGTTGGTCCCTCTGTCGTGATATAAAACACATGCCGGTTAAGTTAACCAGAGCTCGGTATCTCCGATAATGGTATGATGGCAAAATCGACGGAACAATGGCCAACGTCAGTGTACTTACGATGGAGAATGAAATACCATCGTCCCATTGCCATCGGAATAAAAAATTGCCAATTTTCTTCGGTGATGACCTACGATGAAATAACCATCGGCGATGGCTATCGTAGGGCGTCACAATTGGCGATGGACCATCGAATTAACACATTTTAAAAATACAAAGATCTCAAACCACAGACATCGAATAAAAGGAGCATCTCATATAACTTCAGCCTGTATGCGATTTTTGCAGCAGTAATGCTATTCCTACCTGATAAAAGGTGCGAAATGTAACGCGCAGGTTATTAGGGTTAATATTAAAGCCTGCTTTACAAATCTTAATAATTATTTGCCTACTAACGAAAATGCTCCAAATCTAATGACCTTTCAAAACCTTTATAGTTTGAGAATGTTTTAAAATAAACGGTCATTTTCCGATGAGGTCTGTAATGACATTTAGTGTGTTTGTTGACATATTTACGTAAAATAAGGAATTCTAAAACGTTTTTCATGAATAACTAAGCATTTGCGGGGTAAATTTTATTCACTAAAAACGTCTTAGAATGCCTTATTTTACCTAAATATGTCAACAAAAATACTAAATGTCATAATTGACCTCTTTAAAAAATTCACCAAATGAACTTTGTAACCCACTCTTTGTTTTAATATTGCTAAAAAAAAAGTTTCCAACTCGTAGGGCTGTTTTCCTTTAGTTTTAACCTTATTTCATCGGCATCAGAAGTACAACCGATGACGATGCCCATCGTATGCCATCGCCGATGGGATGCTCAGCCATTTCATGGGACCAGTTCTTCCTCATAACACCATCGCCGATAGAGAAAATGGACATTGCCGATTGTTTCATACAATTTCCATCAGCCCACCGCTATCGCCGATGAATTTTTGCGATGTTCCATCATAACATCGTGGTTTATGGCAATGGTCTACACACCATCGCCATCGTATAATCGGCGATGGCCATCGTGCCAGGCTCTGAAGTAAACCAACCCGTACGTGCTTTGTGTGTAAAAGAGGAGATAATTTGGTCAATGACAGAGCGTCTGGTGTTTAGCCAAACTTGAATTTGGAACACCTGATTTGGCCTTTAACGGTAGCATGGATACAGAAGTTCTCTTCCTTCCCACTTCATAGCTTAATATTCGCTCTGAGCTCGGGATGAAAGTAGTTTGAGAGACAGCTTAGTGAAGGAAAATATTAAGATTTTCTTCAGAGTAAAGATACAAAGAAAAATCATGAACATGTGGATTTCATAGAAATTACAATATTATGCCGTCATTCACGACGGCGCTCGCCACAAATTACGTCACCGGGTAACTAAAAATACAAGTAAGGTTTTTATAGAGAATTATCTGGCAAAAAAACACAAGAAGTTCCTGAGTAACCTGATAATAATGGATCTGCTTCCAGGTCTTGAGCCTTTCCATAATTTCTAAATTCTTGCGATAAACTCTCGTCGTTTGATTTGTGCAGTGCGTCACCCAGAAGCCTATCATAATCCCAGACCTTCGGATGTCAACCTGTTGGCAAAGTTTCGGGTCGTGTGAAGTCTAGGAAAGAGTGCGCCTAACTTATATATTGCTTGACTTGTCGCCGCCGATGTCGTTTGTAGCGAGACGTATCAATTAAAAGTTTGGGTATGGAAAGTTGTGAACGACTGTCCAATCCAACTGCTGCTGCGTAGGAATCGGGCAGCCAAAGAAGTCTCTAGATTCATTTCGGAGAACCTCTCGCCGAATCAGCTGACAGGATACGAAGTGACGTGGATCTGTTTGGTTGCTAGGTTCGGGAAAAAAGACACTTTCGTGTTTAGACCATTTTTTTTGTTAGAAGAATAAGCTGATATGATGTGAAGTGACGCAGCTATTTGACTTCTATATTCGTATGCAAAATGGACGCTTATGTACCCCTAGATTTGTTTCCAAAATAATATATTATGACGAATATAGTGCGGAGGGTTAAAAGTGACACAATATTCACGCAACGATTCCATTGCTGGGCTGTGCAGAAATACAGAGTCATAGGTGGGCCTACATATAAAATACATTTCTTTTTAGATTCTTCCAGCGTATCAGTGACAAAGATACGAAGAACAGCAGATCTCATTAATCAGTTCGTGAAAATAATTTCAGAAAAAAGTGGAAGATTCTATTTTTTCACGAAGCAGAGAGGATATTCTGATAGGAGAATAAATGGAATGACTTGCCAGATACGGTAGAATGGGAATATATGGGATTAGCAATGGCTAACAATAAGATTAGTCTCTACCATGACCAGAGCGATGTCTGTCACACACACACACACCACCCACTGTCAGTGGCGAGCACTATGGGCGCGTTCCACTGCCTGTAGCTTACCAGGATTTTGAGGCAGGACTCGTCCAGGATTTCAGACAAGTTCACTAGTTCTGACACGTTAAATCTATTTTCAGGCATTGGCCCTTTTTAATCGGTTCCTCTTCAGACTTCTGAAAACTTATATTTGCTCCATAAAATGGAGTTTTCAGCCAACTTAGCGTAATCACTGACTCAACATTTAACATATGCACAGCTGCCGTGGGGGTACTAACTCTTCCAAGAAGTTGGGAAGGTAAGAGGGATACATATCGCTGCGTAAGAGCATTTCGTCAATGGCACTATAGCTCTCGATGATCCGTAGTCGACTGCAGTCTTGCACTTCTCAAGAGCTACTTGGCCTATATCTGCAACCCTAACCAGTGCGTGTGGGTTTCCCACTAGGTGCTCAGTCGAATTGACTTTACCCTTACGTCTACCTTTTCAGTGTACAAAGTCCAGATTGCCATACGAATGCTACAGTTGCATTTTGCATTTTTGAAACAATCAAGCTGTGTCCCAGTCACTCAGATTTACGCACTTGCCGGGACCTATCAAAATTCATCAAAACAGAAGCTTCAGTCGCCACTAAAGCGCGGACTCATAAATGGCTATACTAAAGCAGTGGGTTCCTTCTTATAGAGTATTCGCTCTTTAAGTCGGATAGGTAAGTCTAAAACATGTTACTACTAATAGAAGGTTAAATTAAACCGATGTCGGTAGTCTCGATATCTCTATTTCTGTTGCGACAAGCTCCAGTAGTCACCACCTATGTGCGTTATACTAAAGGCATGTGAGCAGACATTCAGGTGGATGTCGGAAACCAGAATCAGAAGGATAATATATAAACTGTTTATCGTGTTAATACACTGTGGTACATATTTAAATTCATTTAGTCGCCTTACCATCAATCTCGATCGTTTGTGATTATTTTGGCCTAGTTGGTTTAATTTACTAATGTTTATGCACGGTAATTTTTTAGCAATGTTCAGCAATGTGGTGTAGGAGGCAGAGTTTACCCTAGTATGAGCACCCTAGACTCAGTCACTCCATTACCGTTGCAATATGCTGAGCTCAGAATAATATTGCAGCTCAACTTTACAATACATCTAACAATGTATATCAGTCGCTTTGCCATCCAGTGTTACCCAGAGGGTTCAATTTATTATGCTAGAAGTACCTTACTTTTCAGCAGAGTGCAGTAATCGTTTTCCTAATGAAAGTAATCTAATTAAATCAATTTACCATGCCGGAATACTTTACCGTGGGAGATATTTCTAACCTAGTGGGATCAGATTATCCCCAATCAAGAATTTTTGTCCAACAGTTGATTTTACCCGATGATCTCTTCTAGAGATATGGGATACTTACCTATGATTTTCTGATTGGGTTGTGGCATTTTGGTGGAAGCAGCTTAATTGGTAACCCAGGCAAGCAGGATTTCCGTCAATTGCTTTTGTGACCGAGGGGGGGGGGGAATCTAGTGTGGCAGATATATGCGGTTGTATACCATCTAGAAGAGTCAGGGAACATCTCCGCCAATCACATTTGTGACTTGGTGAGCTCAGTCCATTGTGATTGAAATAATAAATCAGTAATACAAGACCTAATAAAATCAAGCTGTAAATCCCTCAATATAATTATTTACCTCGTGGACTCAGTCCAATCTAGTAAGGCGGTAAAAAAACTGTTCTGTACGATCCAACAAAGTCAAGCAGTCCCTCTATCACACTCGGATCTAATCTTCTGGGGGGTCTCTTCGCAAGGATTCATGGGAGTGCGCGAAGCACCTTTGGCTGTGACAAGCTCTCTAAGTCATCCGAACCGCACTGCCTTCCATCATTCCCAGAGACACATCGCTCAACTTTTTCAATAAAGCCAGAAGTGTCGAAGCGCAATTTGTATCCTTCGCCATCGATCGTGAGCCCTATTTCCATTTCGATTGTGTTGGGGCTAAGTTCTGGCGCTTCCTTTCTGCCTAAAGAAACTTGAGCGGATATAGAAGAAGAAATGAGTGGAGGTGTGATTCCGGGATTAGCACGTGGCTTTTTATAGGTAAAGTCTCAATGTGTGGGATGATTGTGCTCAGTAGGACAGCGGTGTGATTGTGAAATGGACTCGGTGATTTTTAGACGCTCACTCTTTATGTATGTGATGGCATGTAATTATTCTAATTGGTATCACGGACACTATTGTTCTGGATTTAGAACGAGTATTTTAGAAGAGGCATTGCGAAATGGGTATGTGGTAACTACTGTGTGCATTAGATAGACTTTTTATTATAGCTTTACTCATCTGATCGGCTATGAGATAAGGACTGGGATTAACGCCAGTTTTTATAGCTGAAAGCACAATGAAATTAGTGTAAAATAGTGCTTAACTGAATCACTGCACCCGTAGGAGTATGGTTTACACCACTAGGTTTACACCAAATTTTATTTGGTCATATTATTATTCGTATTAAAGATGTGAACTTTGTATACTATAGGGAACAGTTTGCGGCACGCCGCAGTTGTTAAGGAACACGCGTTAAAGAATTTTAGTTTATTTTAACTCTTAAAGGAACAAATAGCAACATAAGCGAGCCACTGGGGCGACTTTAAATGATTACCAGATGACTCAGTAACGCCAAGCTACAAAACGCACCATAAAACTAAATTTTAATTTCCGTTAGGTTGTTGATGAGAAGTTTAACGCGTCGATATCTATTCTCTTTTAAGAAGTAGGTATGAAAGAAGAAGTCACTGAATGGTGGACTATCCTTTCAAAGTAGCTGGAAGCATAGGTGGATTAAAGAAATAAACTTTGAAATAGTTAACTGTTAAAGTTTGACTAATGGATCTGACAATGGCGCAGTTACAAAGTTTCAGTAGACTCAAAGTTGAAAATGGCAGTTAATAAGTTAGCAGAAGGTTGCCCAAGGCTCCCGCAGATCAGCATAAGCAGCGGCCCACTGCTCAGCCTGACGCGTAAGTAACTTGAAGGGCGAACTCTGATACGAACCCGACGCATAGACCTCGGGAGGGTCAATCGAACGAGCACCTCTGGAAGCAGGGCTCGGCTGGGACCTTCGTAGAAATTTTAGAGATTGGTAAGGAAATTTCGGTGGGTGTGAAATATTGTTTACTTTTAGTACAACTGGTTGGTAGATTTAATAAAATTACTTAAGTAAGTAATAGCCTAAAGCAAGGGGAAGCTTGAAAGATGTTAAACTCAGATGAACTAAAATAAGGAAACTTCAGCCAAACCATCCCTCGCCTAGGGCCCTCTAACAGCTCTCAGGCCGCGCCGACCCTTCCACCTCCGACACAACCCACCTTTGCTACTGCATAGAAGGCAGAACTAGAGAAAAGCAGGGTAAGGCAGTGGGCAATAGAAGGCGACTCTCTCGAGCAAGGAAGGCAGCGACACGGGCAGTCAGGTGACGAGATACTGCACAATACAAGTGAGCTGATAAGGCGACGCGTAAGAGGGAAATTCAGGAGAAATTTCAGAAAAGTATCTCAGGGTAATGGCCAAGAAAGCAACATACTGAATTGACAGTTTACAGTACTCTGACATTGAACGAACCTGAAGTAAGTTGCCAACTTGAGTGGGAGAGTACCTTTCTAGCTTAGACAAGTGAATAAACAGGGAACAACCTCTAGGTAATGAGTTAAGAAGAAACTTAAACGATAGCATCAATCTATCTAAGAATAAGTTAAATAAGTTGATTCGGAATTCTCCGCCTAATCACATTCGGTTTACCGGCAATAAGCAAATTATACTATGCAGAACTCCTAATTGAACGAGGATGACCCAGGTTATTTGATAGCAAAATAATGTAACATGTAGGACGGACTGATGCTTAACAGATAAGAGAAAAGAAGATTAGAGCTAGTGGAGAGGGTTTGAGCAACGGAACCTCCGCGTAAGGACAGAATATCACGGCACTGCAGCGCCGCTGGAACACGTGCGCACTGGTGCGCTTGCGCTCGCTGTTGCGGGGAGACCAGGCGCAATACTTATTTTTTCCAGTCCGGGCACAACAAGCGGGATCGCAGAAGAACACGCATATCACCAACTAACTTTATTCACAAAAAAGAAATGAACAACGAACAGCGATACCCTGAAAACTGTTAAAGTACCTCAAATCTTGGCAGCACCCTGATATCACCACCATAAATAACTAACGCACTAAACAGTCAACCATGTCCTTGAGCATAATTTCCGTGGCAGCACTCAACAAAAAAAAAAAAGGACACATAAACCGGCAGTAACAGACCAGTAATTTTCCCAGTCATGAACGAACGAAGCACCAGTGTTCCACAGTCTTTAGTTGTTCCCACTCAAGGAGCTACGTGGGGAACAAAAGGTCACGTTCGTAACTTTCGACGTATGTTCGCAACTCGACAAGATCGTGAAGATGGTGGATTTTTGACCACCAGTCATCTCAGGTACGAGGAATGGAAGGTGGGATAACTTTCCGTACTGGGGCTCTCCTCTTCTAGTAATGGCCGAGAATAACTTAGTGACAGGGGTACAAGGTGCGTTCACCCAACGAAGAGAAAAGGTTCCCGCCCACCTGTTCACAAGACGTCACTGTTAGGCAATACTACCGTCTTAGCAAGGTATTACACCTTCACAAGTAAACTCGTGTCGTGCCAAGGTTCAAAGTAGGTATAAAAAAGGGGGGGGGGGAATGTAGCACACGAAAAAAAAGGATTATTATGTTCAGAAGTTTAAGTCTCCGCCTAAACAACAAAAGCAACGTCACAGAGAGAAAAAGAAGGGACACATACCACGACGACTGACACACGCCACCAGCGCTCGTTGGTGCTCCCACGCAGGACCAACACGCATGGGAACAGCAAGCCGGTAAGGAAAAGGAAGAAAAATCAACAGAAGCATGAAACGGAAAGAAAACAAGGGGCACGAAAGACATGTCCCGAAATGAATGGCAAATGAATGGCAAATGAATGGCAAATGAATTGCAAATGAATGGCAAATGAATGGCAAATGAATGGCAAATGAATGGCCTTCTACCAGTAACGGCATGACAGGAAACAGTTTGGGCTCTCACAGAAAGTCCAACTAGCACTAAAAAATTTCACTGGGTCCCCCAGGTGCGCGACCTCCCATAACCTCCCGCGAGCAACCTTAACTAGGCCGTAGGCCGCAGAGCGTACAGTAAGCCCCGCAGAAAAAAAGGGCCACTCTCCAGGAGACTTCCATTGCATCGTTTTCAACTTAACATTAACCAATTTTTCAAGTACAGTAATCCTGGTGTGATTTAGTTACAGCAATTTTAATACTATAATTATCGTTATTCAAAATTATGTTCCTAAGGGAAACTATATATGGCAAAACTAAACCTACGAGACCCACAAGATGGAGGTAACCTTTATGCATAGTAAAACTTCAGCTAATGCCAGAACCAGGCAGGTAACACGGTTCAGGTAAAGCTTAGCACAAAATAGGTACAGGTTTTTTTCTTACGTAGTAAATAGCAGCTACACCCAGATAAACACACTCCTGCATGTCAGGATAGTCCGTCAGTATTTATCATATAAAAAGGTAAAATTAAAACTTAAAAATGCAAGTACCCTCAAAAAAAATAAATAAATAAAATAACGGTATTCATAGACATTGAATATTGCTCCCACAAGCATCGTAACTTACCCGCTGTCCGAATCTTCAATGACGAAATTGACGTTCAAAGCAAAAATATGCAGTTGATCGAAAAGTTAATAAAAAAAATTTAAGTTAACAAGACATAAGCAGCAGGGTGCACAAAAAAGTAAGTAAGGAAAACGAAGGAATTATATGGTCTTAACGGTAAGAAAAATGGAAAAAGAACCCTGTGAAATTTCCCATTCTATACTCTACAGTTCTCTCCGCTGGCGGAACGGAGAATGTTGCCAAATTGTTAGAACAGAATGATAGAACTGGCGGGAATCCATTAAGGAAAACTTGCAAGAGGGTAGCAACCTCGCCGTTACATCGCCGTCTGATGCTACAGGACAATTGACTTGAACTGACAACCCTTAAGCCACGTCTACACAATCGATCTCTTCATCGAATTTTGTGATCGCGGAAAGACTTTGATCGCCAAACACACGCGGCGAGCCGTCGAAGTTTGTAATTTGTGATCGTCAACAGTGCTGGAAATCTTTTACTACGATCACGATCACAAAAAGTTTACAAATTATATTTCGCTCTGTAATTAGATGTATCTGTTGCGCGCGTTTGGTGGATTTGCGAGATCGATCGCGCAAATCCACCAAACGCGCACAACATATCTACTTTAAATATATTCTTTAGTAATTAAAGTATCATTTTATTTAAATTTACCCGCATAGCGAAGTTTGTTTATGTTTGATTCGAACTTCTGTGCAGTGGGAAGCATTTGGCAACCATATGTTGCCAATTAGTAATAACTGTATGATATTCCTCAAGTTACGTCTGTACCTTCTTTTTTCATTTAGTAAAAGCTACAATGGGGCAAGAGTTACGTTTTAATGGGAGAAACGGATGTACACAGTGTGAATTGCAATAGAAATTAAAGAAAATTCTAAATAAAAAATAAGAAATTATTGTTCTATCGTCTGCATTTGAGGGGATGCCTGTGAGTGAATTTTTAGCTGTGCTTTTCGCCAGTACATATGTTGCGAGCGTTTGGTGGATTTGCGCGATCGATCGATCGCGCTGCGCGTTTGGTGGATGTTGTAATTTCGGGTAAGTTGGACTATATTCGGGTTTAATGTCGGGTAGGTTAGGGGAGGCAAGGACTGTTTTTTTTTTGTTTTCCATTTAAAAATTTGAACGATTAACCAAACGCGCAGCGCGATCGATCGATCGCGCAAATCCACCAAATGCGCACAACACATATAAAGTTTTACCCGCCAGTCAGCATCTACAACTAAAATAAATACCTCACCGATAATGTTAGAGTGGATTATCGTTTAATAGTCATGGAATGTTGAATTCGCGTATAGTGACCTTGAAGTGATCGTGGCTTCTGTTTCTGATGCCGTTGGGACAAGAAGGCAAATTGTTTGTGATTTTGATTGTCCATTCTTGGGTTTGTGATCGATGAAAAGATGGATCGTGTAAACGCGGCTTTTAGCAGGCGAACCAGCGGCAGACGTCACTTCGTCTGTAACTGGAATACAGCTTTCTTTGGAAATACATGAGAAAATGAGTATTGGAAAAATCTACAGCCTCGAAAGGCAGTAAATTTTACAAAGAAGCAGAAACTGGCTGTCTAGCAGGTAGAGTAGGCTTCTACCGTGCCTGTGTCCGAAAACGGTCGTGAAGATAAGTCACCTTTGTTTCTGTGTCTTTTTGAGTCCAGGGGTCCTTCGACGCTTAGGCCTGCACGTTTGTGTGGGCAAGCCCCGTAACAGCGTGCTGGCAGCATTCTCTTGGAATCTACTAATTATTTTTTTCATTTTATCAGGATTGAGCTTCGAGAACGCAAAAATTCCTGACGAGCTGTTGAAGAGAAGCACTCATCAACCGGCCATTGAAGATTCATATCCTATCAAATTCACGAAGTTGAACACGGATCCCTGGCAGTGAAGTCTGAGTCATCACACGAAGAACAGGATGCGACTCACCAATTGAACTATCGGGCTTGGCACCCAGGGTAAAGCTCACATTGTAAAGGGATTTTCCTCAGCCGCAGTTCGTGTGTTTCTCTTATCTAGCCAACGTTAATTTTAAATTTGTAAGAGAATATGAAATGAGAAAACGACTGTACTGACATCAGGAGATTCTACCAAACTTACATGAATACAAACTTCTCCCTGATTATTGAAAGGAAAGGAAATTATGCTTAGGTCCATCGACGAGCTCTTATATGAGAGTTGGTAAGGGATTGAGCTTAGGGCCGTCTTTAGCGTAATCGGTTAGGGATTTATTTCTGAGACCCGATCCACAGTGTGAAATCGAAAACCCAGGGTTGAAATTCTGGACAAGTTGACTTCTATCGGACTGGCCTACATCCTAGTATTCAGGAATATTATAAAGTTTTCGAAATCTACCTCTCTGAATGACTACCTTCCTCTGACATCGATCTGAAACCCACTTGATGATACTAAATTCATCTGCAAGGGGTGTAGCTGTTCAGAATCAAATGAATATTTTCAAATACTGATTACATCTTCGTCCAATCTTTGGGTAATTTTTCTAACTATGGTTTAGTACGGAATAAACAACATGCACATTCGATACAGTCTAGAACCCTATAGCTTTTCGAGTATCAAGGATTCACTTTTTCAAGAAGACACTACAATGTATTACATATTCGTTAGACTGTACGAAAGTATTTAAAAAAGTGGGCCAAGGCCTTGAACTAGTGCCATCTTCCGGTAATGGTATCAGCGGCAAGTGTTTTTGGTGCCTCGAAACATTTGTGTCCATTCGAGACCGAAGTGCAATAATTGCCCATACGGTATTACAAAATATCTGGTACTCTGTGGTGTCCCTGGAAAGAACGGTGCTTGGTTCCGTACTCTGTCTTAATATAATCAAAATGTGACACCGATGCATGTATGCAGTCCCTTCTTCATTGACTGACACCTCCGTACTAGCAGCAGTGACACCAATGGAAAACGTATACGCTATCCATTTGGATTTGACAAGTGTCTTCTTGTAGTTATTAAGAATTCGACTTCTAATTAAAAATGAAGAAAACAGAACCTTCTTCTTGAGTTCACATTATAAGCAAAAAGTTATGCCTCTGAAATAATTAAATGGAGAATATTGAGAGATCTCTGTGTGAGAATTCAAGATGATGTTATATCTGAAAACCAGAGCCGTAGGAACAAAGCAAGCTACTGGGTACGGAGCAATTTCTCTTTGCGAAAACCGAAAGTGATACTCACTTATAGATATAATCAATATTAACCGAAGTAGAATTTTTTCCCTTCTCTGCGTACCAAATAAATGAAAGACCTAGAAACTTCGAAGCTATTCAGTGATCAGTGATTGCTGAAGGCATGTTGGAATTGACTATTACCAACTTGACGCTCTAATTTTATATGCAGTACTATGACAATTTGAACGCCTTATCACCTTATGTGCTTGGAAAATTCCTGAAAATATCACAGTGTGTGTATTCTGTATGAACTATGGTGGCAATGCACTGGCAACGAAATTTTGCAGTGAATTTTCCTTACAAAGAGCAAAATAATTCAGTAAAATGCCACAGTGAATTCGAAATGTAATTGACTAGTGGGTTATATTATTCAAAAAACCTGTTTTCTCTCATTTAAAAGCCCCCAAAGATAATCAAACTGTGAGCGGTTACGTGCACTGTAGGGACAACTGACAACTTTTAATTGAATTTGCCTATAATCAGCAGCTCCGGCACGACGAGCCTTTAATCCATGTGGTGGAATGCACAACACAACCTGGACCTTATTGGCATTTATCCATGATATTGCATGAGAGAACGACTCTCTCTAACTTCTCTCTAAACATAACATACAAACAAAAAAAAAATGGTACAGCAATATTTTTCCATTTCATTCTAACGTTGCATAAGAAATACCTATGGGAAATCAACTCCAGAAAGAATCTCCCGCAATAGAAGAGCTTTTATTTATTCTTATTCTAAAATATGCAGAGCCACGTTTCAGTTA
>LQNS02277100.1:3535450-3553346 GCA_001587735.2 Parhyale hawaiensis
CGATGCTAAAAGGGGCGGTAATGCTATTGCTACGGTGCTCTTTTGCACCTTAAAGCAGGCGTTTGGTATGCGAAAAGTGGGTATAATTTGATGGAAGAAGTGTTATGGTTTTTATTTCTTTATTCAACACTCTGATAACAACTTTTACTGATATAGGTAATTATCCACATATTTATGATGTAATGAAGCTTAACGGTATACTGTAGTACCGGGAAGGGGCGGTGATGCTATTACTATGGTGCTCCTTTGTACCTTAAAGTAGGCATCTGGTTGTACAGAAAGTGGGTAGAATTTGATGGAGAAAGTGTCATAGCGTTTTTTCTCATTCTTTTTATTCTACAACCTGAGAACAACACCTAGTTATTGATATACTTATCCACATATTTCTGATGTAATACCTCTTGAATGATTCACTGAATAATTTGAGGTTACAGAGGGCGAAAGGATCGCCACAGTCTCCAACAAGGCCTACTTTTCACCTATCTGTTTTCAACAGTTTGGGATACCAAGGTTCAAATACTCGTGGCAATACATGTCGCTGTAGCACTTTTTCTTTTCCTAATGCAATACTCACAGGATAACGTACTGAAGAACGGAGAGCGGGAGTTGTAAGTAGATTTTTGGTGCAACCTTAGTGCGCAGTCTACCATGTATGATCTGCTTGAGAGTACAGTCTGCCATGTATGATCTACTTTAGAGTGTTGTCTACCATGTATTATCTTCTTTAGAGTACAGTCGACGATGCATGATCTGCTTTAGAGTGCCGTCTGCCATGTTAGATCTGCTTTAGAGTGCAGTCTACCATGTATGATGTGCTTTAGAGTGCAGTCTACCATGTATGATGTGCTTTAGAGTGTAGTCCACCATGTATTATCTGCCTTAGCGTGCAGGCTACCATGTATGTCGTACTGTAGCGTGCAGTCTACCGTATATGATCTGCTTTAGAGTGCAGTCTACCATGTATTATCTGCCTTAGCGTGCAGGCTACCATGTATGTCGTGCTGTAGCGTGCAGTCTACCGTATATGATCTGCTTTAGCGTGCAATCTACCATATATGATCTGTTTTAGCGTGCAGTCTACCATCTATAATCTGCTCCATTGTCAGTCTACCGTGTATGATCTGCTTTAGCGTGCAGTCTACAATGCATGATCTGCCTTAGCGTGCAGTCTACCATGTATGATCTGCCTTAGCGAGCAGTCTACAATGTATGATCTGCTTTACAGTGCAGTCTACCATGTTTGATCTGCTTAAGAGTGCAGTCTGCCATGTTTGATCTGCTTTAGAGTGCAGTCTACAATTGTATGATCTTCGTTAAAGTGCAGTCTACCATGTATGATCTACTTTAGAGTGCAGTCTACAACTGTATGATCTTCCTTTGAGTGCACTCTACCATGTATGATCTGCTATAGTACTGAAAAAAAAAAAATTGTAACGTAACTTAACCTCACTCACCATGGTGCCCGCGTTTGGTGGACAGAAATAAAATTTGAGTAGACAGCACACTAGAGTGTTTGCGACCTGATAGATTAAAAAAATTGAGTAGACTGCACGCGAAAGTAGCACCTAATTTGTACAGCCCGTAGCAACTTGAGTGAAAGCGTAGCGTTATTAGCAGCACAGTTTGTGCCTGTGTTTTTACCCATGCTTGCTGGGTGATGACTAATGCACTCGAATGGGTGTAGTTGGATGGCTCTTTTCAACCATATGCTTTGTCTGACGTTTGATGGGTATGTTTTGGACAAATTTCACTATAAATCAAAGTCTATTTTTCCACATGCATTTGCCTGCACTGGTATTTGTACATATCCTGAATTGTGTTTAGGTGTGTCCAATTGGACTCCAGTTTCTTAGTTACATTTTTTTTTCTTTTTTAACTGTTTGATGTTTTCTTGTAGCGTAACCCGATACTGCCTTGCATGCAACACATTTAAATGCTCGGGAAAATAAAACTAGCAAAGCACTTACGCTGTTTCTAGTTGCCACAGAACACATCTAGACAAGTAGCACTCAGTAGGAGCGAAGACTCGCGGTATCTTTAACGTATGGAAAACATTCTTCGATAAAACACTCAATCTTCACTGATCGCCAGGTTGTTTTTTTCTTGTGCTCTCTCCCTCTGATCCTTTGAGGTTGCTTTTTATAGCAATTGGATAGTTAGAACTAAAAGGGAGCACTTGCAGTTCCGACATCTGAGATAGATTGAATTTGTCGAGCATTTTGCTGGAGGGAAACCAAGTCGAGCACACGGATGCTGCTGCAGCAGCAGCGTACGGATGCTGCAATCCAACTGTTTTCCATTGAATGTTGGTCTTCGTAGAAGCTTCTGTTCTTTGTCGGTGAGTTTAGACAACATCTCCCTTTGAGTTTTTGATAAAAAAATCAGTGGTATTTTGCAGTTTATGTTTATGGATTTGCAAACGGACTGCCAGTATATTGCTTGCAAGTCTTTGGTATTGCATTGTTGATACGTTTAAATGTGGTCTCAATACAATTCTTAAAAATACCCTCTGGCATCAAGTAACTGAAGAATTTTAAAAAAGTCTCCATTTATTTTTTAAAGTAAACAGTCAGTGATATTTTTCTCTTGGTAAGTTTAAAAATATATTTATATCAAAGTTTCGCATAACAATAGAGTCTTTTCAGTTGGTGAGTGTATGAAAGGTCCATCAGTTAGAAAAATTTACTCCCTGTTTTTTGCGAGCTTCAAATCATTTTCCTTGATATTCTTTTTTTTTTTTTTTAATCTTTAGCATACTCTGTCTTTGAGTTAGACAGAAGGCTCACGTTTGATTGTTTAATTTTATTTTTTTATCTTGGTGAGTTGGTACTGTCTGTGTTGAAGTTTCTTTAAACTCCCAAACCTCTTTCTCTTCTGTTGAGTTCTGAAAGGGTTATCTGCAAAAAAATATGAAGAATAAGCCGTATGTCTCTCTTAGCAAGTTTAAAACGGTCTAGCAGTAATATTGGCCTAGCAGCCAATAGAATCTTCAGCTTACCCTTGCATAAACTTAGTTACACTTATTTTGAATTTATCAAATTTGGTGTATGACAGCGAAAAATAACGATATCACATCCAATAGCATTTCGCTGATACTTATCAATTTTTCAACTTAACCATTAGCTTCTTCCGTGTGAATTACCCTTCAGTTATCTCCTCTAGCACCACTGCCGGCTACACTTGCACACACAAGCATACATACATCACACCTACATAAACATACCTACACATACCCTGAAACCTACACCTGCACGCAGATGTACTCAGCCTGTAACGGCTACCGGGGCAGCGCCCGGGGGAAGAACCCAGTTTTTTAGACTCCCAGAAAATGTTTAGCTTTTTAACTCGGAGCTTAGAGTTTTCATTGCTTGTTTTACTTTTGTGTGACCGTCGATGCAAGGGCTTGCTTTGTCCCTAATCCAATTGGCTTCGAAATGCAGTGAAGATATTTCCTGGAAACTGCTAGAGCATGAAAATTTCTTCGGAAATGTTTGTAGGAAAGAACTTTCGTTTCAAGGTAAATTGGCCCAAGACCGACAGTCATCTTCCAGCAAGAGAAATACAAAGATAAATCTACTAAGGTAAATAGTAATATATATATAATCGAAAGATACGTTATCGAACAGGGTGAGGACTTTTCTGACATTACAATTTTCCGTTTGTTTCAGAAAGTGCGAAATAAATATGAGGGTTAATATAACATACAAACAGAGTGCTTAAGACTCTATATCAGTATATTGCATGACTATATGTGTGTGAGGCATATAGTGTAGATATGACTAAATAATTCATGCGAGACTGCGGAAAGAATTAGAAATAGTGAAACATGATATGGCTACAGTTTTTCATTGGTTTTAATATTCCTTCACATAAATACGTATCTGTAAGGTTCGCCAGTAAAGCTACAGTTATGGTTCTTGGCTGATGAAGATTTAACTTATAGTATATTGTTTCTTTACAAAATAATAAGTATGCTAATTAGAATCACTTCCTGAAAGTTATTTCTTAGAACGTTTACTAGCTGAATTTGTCTACTGTGTGGATCTTGTGGAACATGAAATATCAGTGTATATTACGACTAGGTGAGCTACTACCCAGTCGGAAATAATGATTGTGATTATAGTAGAATATAGTGGTGTATGGGAGATTAAGGTTGATTACGGGTGATGAAACAATATGGTAGATATGTCGACCATAACATAACGTTGATTTTAGTATATTTAGGTCGATATTGGTGGAGGCAATGTTTGTTGTTTAATGTTTCTCAGGAAACTCAGGTCGATGGTACTACATGGATGTTTGAAAACTATAAATGGTAGATGGTAGTACATGGATGTTGGAAGACTGTACATATATGGTAGAACATATGCTGAAGCATAACTATGGCAGCTTGTCAACGGATTTCGGTACGTACGTACGATCAAGAAGGGAATTCCTTCCATTATTTGGGGAAAGATATGTATACATTGCCATGGATTATAATATTATGGCTAGAATTGCTAGCATAGTCGATCAAAATAATATTGTATGACTATAAGTTAGAATGCAAAACATCTAAAATTCACATAATAGTGCAAAAATTGTGCACATTTTCAGTTTTTTCTTTCCTCTCGATGAATTGCAAAAAAAATGCAGAGTATGTATAGACGCTAACCCCTTGACGTTATTTTTATTTATTGTTTCCCATTTTTTTACGCTTAGCCACTTTAGCGTAGTTACCCATTATCCTTATTTGTTTGTTGTATCCCTTGTTAAATAGTATTGCAATCTTTGATCGAATATTGCCATCTATTTTTATTTTCATTCAGTTTATATCTGTAAAGTTTTATCAAGAAATTATCCCCATTAGCTTTATGTAAAAGGAAGTCAAGTTTCATGGTATATTTAGCCTTACGAACCCTGACAACGAGTTTGGCCAAAATTCATCAATCGATTTGTGACTTGCTCTAAATTGTGTAATATAGCTGTACAATGCTTAGAGTTACCGAAGTTGTATAGAGACGTGCGTTAACTGCAAATACTGGTTTAAGCTCCTGATCTCTAGCATCGTTCTGAACTTTGGAGCCTTTGATCATTCTGAGCTGCAGGCCTAACAATCACGTATGAATTAATTTTTTTTTGTGTAAGGAATTAATCATCAGCAAACAAAGCCGGCATCTAGTGCATAATATGTCAACAGTTGAAAAAGTTTATCTGGGTAGAATATAGTTGTATCATTCGCTGAACACAGTCAATTTTGATCGTGAATGGTACTTCTTACGGTTCACTATAGTAGATCATGGCTGCGTAGCGAAAGCCTTAATCGTTGTAATTGGGTATCTATTTTTGGGAATTATAGTTAACAATATGGTCGAAGATTGTGACATATCTCTACCATCATGCGCCCCTTAAATAGTTGAATATGGAGGATATTTCGATAATAAACAACCAAAGACCTCGACCATAATCATAGTTGTGCTACTATATTCACAACCATTATTTCCGACTGGGTATATAGGCGTGCTCTGCACTCCTACCAGTGGCATCAACCTGCACTAACATTTTACACATGAATATTTTCTGCACGCTGACTTATTGTTTCACTACCGTTATGAGTGCAGACCAATGCTACGTATCACGCAAGTCTTTCGCGATATAATTATTGCGACTACAGATTTTTATGAGTAAACTTTTAGTTGTTTTCTTTAAATATGAAAATGATGAGGTAACGGATGCAAACAGAATAATTTGTGTGATCGCATTCCCATTCATAGCTAACCATCAAGTCAGTTATAATTACACTACACTCAAGTTCACGTTCAAGACGTCTTCTTGCATATAATTCAAGTCTGCTTTCAGGTAAACATCTTGCAACATTACACTATCGTGGATTAATGAGTGACTGTAAAAGTAGCTTATTTTCAGGTAGTATTCTAATACCATATTCTTCAAGAATGCATGGCGGTTAAGTTCAGCTGTGGCAGGCCTCTTGTTATGCAAAATTTTTGTTATTTTATGAAAGCATGTTAGCCCTCCCTGTTCTGCTCAGGATGTGCTACTGCACTACAAGGCCTCTCTTTCCTGCGGAAAACCACTCATTGTAGCTAAACAATCCAGCCTTAGTACAAGCTTACACTTGCATTGCTGCATGCCCGAGCTCTTTAATGAGTGCATATTAATCAATTGAACCTTCTGCACCAACCAGCACAGTTCATCACTCCCGAGGAAGTCCATCGCTCTCCCTCAGCTGTCTCTGCAGAATCGATCATAAGCCCGCCAAGTACCGGGAAGGTCTGAGAACCAATGTCGGGACCTTTCCCTTCTCTTACCGATACACCACTTTACCTTTCACACGCGCAATTATTTCGCGTGTATCTCTCACGGGTCATTAAAGACATGCCATAAATCTTGAGAGTGATAGAGGGTGCGTCGTTAGCTCGAGCTAGGCCGCTCCAGAACCTTGTTGAGGCTACGAAAATAAAAGGAAAAAGTCTACGTCCTGGCCTCCAAAATATGGAAAAGAAGCAACGAATCGCGGCATTTGCGCTGAATAACAGTAACGTCGCCGGACGGGGGTGGGGCAAGTGGAAAAAGTATGTTAGATCGTAGAAAAAGAAATAATATGCAGTAGTTATAATGCCTAGTTCTACAGTACAGCGAGACTTACCTCGTTGTGAACGAACGTTACTGATAAACCCTCTGTGGCGAGTTCGCTACATATCATCATTCTTGTTCACATGTATACCTTACCTGTTTTATTATGAGTTTTTGAACTTCTTAGTTTCTTTGTCATGTTTTTTGGGGAAGATACTAGTGTGCCAAGCATTTCGGCTCCCATTGCTGCACCCGCATGGGGTCATGGCGAGTACATATAGTAGTCCCCGTTTGTAGTACAAATTGTTTACACATTTGTTGCACCTGTACATGCACAAGTTACACTAGGAATAAATGGATATATTGTTAGCAGTGATGTTAGTCTTCACTTAACAAGTGTTATTAGAGAAGTTCGGACACCTCTTCAATTTAAATTTGAAATTACTTAGAAGATAAGAAGAAAGAAAGAATGCAGCACAAACATGCGAACGCTAAACGGACTCTGGTGGGGTCAGCAGATTATGAGGAGAATCTACCTTAAGTGAGGCTGCGTGGCCGCCACAACGGCCCCCAATCTGATATTCTATTTAAATTACTAGAAATGGACACCATTAATTGCACTGAACTGAAGCAATTTCTCCTTTTGCATTTTCTATACAGCCCAAGCTATACTACAAAGCATGTTCATTTATTTCTGCAACGAATATTTATGGAAATGGTGCAATATATGTTGTCAAATTTGATGAATTTAGGAATCCATTTTATGCACCGTAAGCAAATTTGAAGAAACAGACCAAATTTTATTTCCGTGTTACCAAATTTGTAATCGTTAATTTTGAATGAGCCCTCTTTCATATCGTTCGTCTCTATGCCACTTTATTCGGAGAATCGAACTCCTGTAATGCATTTCCAGCAGCACAAAAACTCTGCTGAATACAAACATCCGTATCTCAGGCGCAGTCAAATACGGAATAGTTTACGTGCCCACGTCTACGAACGACTTGTTTTTCATTGACATATAGGGTGACCGAGGGCACCTTTAGTTCTAAGTTGCATGAATACTGCAAGTTAAAAGTCCGTGCGCTAAGCCAAGAGCAGAAGAGTTTCCAGCATTTTCGAGCCAGCAACCCCAACAACAGTTGGAGCACCCAACATTTTCGAGCTCGCAACCCCAACCCTATTTGGGGCACCCAACATTTTTGAGCTCGCAACCCCAACCCTATTTGGGGCACCCAACATTTTCGAGCTCGCAACCCCAACCACAGTTGGAGCACCCAACATTTTCGAGCTCGCAACCCCAACCCTATTTGGGGCACCTAACATTTTCGAGCTCGCAACCCCAACCCTATTTGGGGCACCCAACATTTTCGAGTTCGCAACCCCAACCACATTTTGGGCTCCCAACATTTTCGACCCAGCGACTCGCTTCCAAAGTGTTTGGGCGCCTCCTCCGTAGCTACTGTCAGCAACTAGACTTACGTATATTTTCTGTAAAGAAAAGTAACAAACATAAAAAATAATTAAGAATTTGAGCCAGTTCTGAGAAGGCAACTTAATTGTCAACCCATCGCTAGGATCCCGTAAATTACCGTGTCAGTAAACGGTTCTGCAATGGCTCACAGAGGGTTAGAGCGTAAGTCTGGAATGGGGCTGTTAGTCTGTCTACTGATAGCTATCTATTCTGAACCATCTTATCTCATTAGTTCAACTGTTTAGGCGCATATACACCAGTCTTTTGCCTTTCCCCATGTGCACCATTAATCTTAAGTATGGGGTGAAGGAAGAATCAAAAATCCTGTTACCAGCAAGGAGACGATGACTATAGGGTCGGTCCTCTCCAGGCCACTACCAGCCTCAGTGGTAAAGCAGGTATAGTGAAATAAGATACGGTAAGCTGAAAACTGAATCTGCAGCGATGATTTTAAAGAAGAGAAATTAAATGATCCATCAACGTTAATAAAGCGTTATTTTTCTCCAATATGACAGTAATCAAGTCATTAGGCAACAAAGTCATTATTTTTTTTGTACCTGATCTATCATTTCGAGTATACAAAGGAATCAGGGTGGCTGAACTTTCATTCGCCAAGTCTTGCTATCTTCCTTCTTACGTTGCCTAATTAACTTGAGCACTCTGAGTGCGCATACCTCCAACAAGCAAGGCAACGGTTACAAAAAATTCAAATTGGTTATGAAACCATGATTATCTTTGTTACATCACCGAAATCTAATCCCTTAACTGCTCCCTTTAAAAGCGTTAACAGCTTCAGTAATTATTTTGAAGATCTGTTCATAATTTTTCTTTAATTATAGTGCTAACAAACATCAATCAATCTTTAGTAAAAGTAAATGATACACATTACATAATATCGTTCTCAAACCTATCTCTACGCACTAGTAAGTGCTTTTCTGACTAACATCAGTCACACTCACAAATGGACCAACCTATCATCACCAAAATTTAATCATTTATGTCTTTTAACATTACTAACAACTCCTATAAAAAAAAAAACTTCATAAAGATCCATTACACAATTTTTGGAGTTATTGAGCTAACAAGCATAAAATGAAAAACAGTGACAAACTAACGAGCGAACAAACAGGTCATTACAAAAAATTGATCATTTACTCTTTATAATATACTTAACAATTCATGTAAATTTCATAAAAATCCTTGAACAACTTTTTGAGTTACGGCATTGAGAAAAATGGGGGAGGTACACAAAGAAACAGAGACGGATCTTCACCAAAAGTTATTCATGTGTTCCTCCTAATATACCTAACAGTCCCTGTAAATTTCATCAAAATTTGTCCAAAACTTTTTCAGTTATCTTGGTGACAGACAAAATAAGAGACACATAGACAGACAAACTCGACGAAAACATATCCTCCTTGGCGGAGGTACTAATTATATAAGCTAGTAGTTGTCATTATACTAGCCTTGTAAAGTCGGATTAGCACGAAGGTTCGCTGAATTCTATTTATTCTATTAACGCCCTATTTTGCAAGCAATAGCATTCTCTTATGTCGGAAGCTCTAGCGAAAATGCTAACGGGCTCAAAAATAAATATTTCTATTGCTCCGGACAAAAACTGGAACAGCGTCCTTTGGTAGGAGCACTACCTAGGATCACATGCACTATTTTACTATTTCTTCATTTCGGATACGAAAACTCACACATTGAGTCGTCTGGTACCACTACTAAGAGCAATCACATTATTTCAGTTTTTCTTCACAGTGATACAAAAGCACACATTCCCAATCCTCTATTATCACTACTACAAATAATCAAATGTTTTTTTTTGCTTTTTCTCCGCAGTGAACACGAAACCACCTAAACCCAGTCTTCTTGTATCGCTGTTACGTATATTCAAACCCTTTTCTTTCAGAGTTTCCCTGCAGTGAACACAAAAAATAACACACACAAACCCAGTTCTCTGGTATCTCCGCTACGGGGATCACATTCATTTAGACAACAATCCGCACAAGTCTCTCGCAGCTTCCGTAAATGCTTCGCCCTTCCTGATAAAACTGGCCAACTGATAAAGACCAGACATTAGAAGTCTTTATCGAGCTATCTCTTCGCTACAAGCCGTTACACAACTGCCACTGTCATGTTACGAGGTTGAGGATTGGCAGGCCAGAGTTCGTCATGTGGGGAAACGTTCAAATTTTCCTTATTGGTGATGAGGAAGTTAATTAAGGTGGTCCCCATAGGCAATATTATACAGTGCATAAAAGATGTTATTCAGGAAGAAATTTACATCACACAGTAATCACTCTAGTAAGACACGCTTTCCATTTATTTTGTTTAACCATTTCTGTTGGTAGCAGTATTCAGAGGTTTCCAGTTTTTGAGTCCTGATTGCTATTCTCCTTGCAACTCGATAAATCTAATGCTCTCTTTATATGCAATTTAGGAATCGAAAGTACCTCAAATACTCCAGGTGAAAGTCCTTCACCCAGAAAAGAATTTTCAAACACTCTGTGAGACGTTCCTTTTTCATTTGATTATGGTTACGAATTTTTCTGTGTATGTAAATCCGGAAACCCTCGGTGTTTGGCAAGGCATTTTTACTCGTTTTTTCAAACGCCCTAAGAATCAGTGTTACGTTCGCTTTATTTCCAATTTTAATTGACGGACCAGCGAGCTCTTAATACCTGGTCCCTAAAGCATAGTAAGATTTTCAGATCTCTGTTGCATTAAAATTTCGCCTCCTATGCAATAAACTTTTGGTTATTTTTACTTACTCACTGACGTTGAATATAAGCCTCTGGGCCTCTAACCATCTACTCGGATGATAACCATTTCATCTTTCTCTCTGAAGATATACACTTCTACGTTTAGCATTTATAAAACAACGTCGTGGTGACCGTTTGGTTATCCAACCGTTTATTGGAAAAATAATTTCACTGGTTTTGTCGACACAGTGTGTGCACACGTAAGATGCATTTCAGAAGCTCAGTGTGGAAGGCCGATGGTTCACTTTATAGGACACTGGACAGAACAGTAGACTAAAGGCTTCATCGACCGGCCGGTGAAATTTAGCTATATAATCTAAATTTATCCAAACTTCTGACAGGTCGTAGATTGAGTTGCAGATGCTATCCTTAAATCGACTGCCCTTGAGACTTCCGACAAAAAATCCTAGTGAGTAACATAGAGTTTTCCAACATCTAAAGATAATCCCGCTGTTTGCAACACGATTCAAAGGGACAAAACCAACGCTCCTGCATAAGGTTCCTGGCCAGTAAAGCCTCGCAGGATTAGCTTAATTCGATCGCGGTGAGCTTCAATATTTAATATTTTCTCTGCCCTAAAAGGCCCCTTGCCTTTTGCAAAAGGCATTTCTAACGAAACCATTCCAGTGACAAGCCAAATTTTACCTGGTTCTGCTGAGGTTCCCTTTTCACTAGTGACGTCCTTTGACTAAAGTTACTTTAACCATAGGGTCTAAAACATGGACTTCAATATTTCAACTGCATCTACACCCAGTTTCTAGCCATTCGGGAAAATAATCAACACCACACCTTTCCTTAAATTACAGCTTAACCCTTGCCTCCCGCATATAAAGTAAATTTCGCCTATTTGAAACTAGACTCCGCTTGGAAATTCACAAGCTACTGGACGGCACATCGTTCAAAATATTTCTCTGTAGCGCAGCACAAAGCAACCACCCCCTACAACAACTGAACAGATACATAAAGCTCACAGGCAGCGTCTGGCACTCTGGTAGCATTCAGACATACAAGACAGGCACCAAGCTTTCCCAAACACATTGACAGATTTACTTTCACTACCACGGACTGTAATGTAACCGAATACCCGTTTTGGAAGGAAAAGGATGAACTTCTAATTTCTTTAGAAACTGGGCTTATACCGGGGTGAGTGTTAACGTAATGTCGAAGTGACACCTTATTATTATTACCTTGGAGAACAACCACAATTTCTTGCTCACTTCCTATTTTTTTCTAGAAGTTCTAATTGGAAGTTCGAAAGTCTTACCCGTTTCTTTGTTAAAGTCAAAACATAGAGAAGTTATTTGTATTCACAATGACAAATTTGCATGGTGATATAAGAATATAGTCACGCAAAATGCAGTGTTTCCATAGAGAAAGTATAAAATCAGATCCCATTAGACAACATACAGAAAAACAGGCACATTCCCAGATAGAAGCAGAGCCTGACTTCGCATCGCAGACGGCTATACCGTCGTCCTAGAGCGTTACTGATACCACTGTAATATATATTTCTGGATGCGATTTTAGTAAAGTGAATTTACCATACGTTCATAAAAAAGACTGTTATTAAATTCTTTATTATTATAATTTCGCTCAAATACCTTAGAACCTGTGCTTGTCCATTTTATTAGTTTTATTATTTCCATGATGGACCACAGCACAATGAACAAACGTTTCGTTGTTCTCTGATCTCCAAAAGACATGCATGAGATCATATATAGCATATGTATGATATTGTAGTTCTCTCTGTAGTTCTCTCTGTAGTTCCCTGATCTCCATCATACAACACAGCTTATCTCCTATAACTGTTTTAATATCTATGATATACCTCAGCATATATTATTAGTGCAATGATCTCCATGATTTTTCACGACATATATTATAGTAAGGATTTGATCTCCAACATACACCCTATCATGTGTTATTGAAGCGCTTTGATTTCCATGTTCGAATTGCTGCTTCTATTGACAGAGTGTCATTTTTCCTCGCCCTGCAACAGCGGATTAGCTTATGTAAAAAAAATATAGCAATAAATTAATTGCCACAGAAAGCGGCAAGGGGATGAGGCAAAATAAGAGAGGTTTTAATCTTTTGTAATTACCTCTAGTATAGGATTTTAAACAGGCATGAATGGAGCTAATACCCGCAGAACGTATTTTTTTTAATTCTTTCATTTATTCCAACTGTAGCCTCTAGTGTGTTTCATTTTGTCATGTTTTGGAGCAAAAAGGGCACTTTGAATGACAGCTGTTGAATACCATCAATGAAAAGCTGTCTACGATAATATTTTTCATCTTTTATGTATAATAAATAGTTAAATAATACACTAGCCAGTTATATTGTGTGACCTACTATATGCGCTTCAGTTAATATATATTATTTGCATTGAATGCGAAAGCAAGAAATACTAATAAATAGGAAATCACCCATTTCTATTAACTTAAGTTACTGAGCAAGAAAACGATATCCAAATCTATTACCTCTAAGCAAGTTTATGATGTATATAGTTCCTAATTAGTTGTACTTCCTTTACCATGCCATGGTCTCGCGCTGCTGTGGTGAAAAAACTGTTTCAGATATTGTTTTGTCTATTAAAAGCAATGCATGAAGATTCTTCAATTAGTAGAACATGAGAAATGTTGATTTTGTACACGTGTTCACTTAACGTATTTAAACAAGTATTATTCTGAAAACTTAGGCATGCATTGAAATAACTAACTTTTCAACTCACATTCCGGTGTATCGGTTTTATACTTGAACTATTGATTTTCTATTAACAATGAAGCATAAAAATGATTCAGTCAAGCACACATGTTCAAGGTAAGGAATTTCAAGAAAAATTTAGTTTCAATATCCAGTTAAATATTAAAATTGCCCAATTTGCCATAATATATTGAAAAAAAAATATTTTGCAGGGGTGCTTATCTCTTCGCCAAGCAAGTGACTATATGTGGTTAATTTTGTAAGACTATTCCTACGGCATAGTTTATCAATCGCCCAGTAAACGCTTAACTTACCAACATTATTTTTTTATAATTCTTTAATACAGCAACAGTAGAGGGATAGAATAGGAAATTGAAACATTTACCCTGCACAATTTAGTCGCCTTTTACGGCGCACTTAATACGGAATGGTTTTTCGCAAGGATAATTTCCTCAGGAGTTTGCGAATACTTTCGTGCTTGACTCCGCCAAATATTTTTCTCGGGCGCAATTCTTACGCAAATACCCTTGGGATATTTTTGAGAAACTTTGCTTGTATTATTCCTACGGATGTTTCGTGTGGAAGAACATAAACGTCAACGATAACAGCCTCTCCAGAAGTAACATTAAATTTGTTTGCCGTGAAATGGGAAGCCTGCAGATGCAAACTACCGCACCGACTGGGAGATATTCTGGAGNTGCTTGTATTATTCCTACGGATGTTTCGTGTGGAAGAACATAAACGTCAACGATAACAGCCTCTCCAGAAGTAACATTAAATTTGTTTGCCGTGAAATGGGAAGCCTGCAGATGCAAACTACCGCACCGACTGGGAGATATTCTGGAGGGAACTGCTAGGGAGGGACAGACCCTTCAGCCTGGGCTGGAGGGCTTATCGAAAAACTTACCGCAAATGATTTTTTATTTCCTTTGGGTGCGGGGAAGCCATATAGCGAGTGTCAATATATTCATTCATAAAAGTGTCTTTAAGTGTTAATGATTACCTTCAGTTAGTTTTAAAGTATCTGTGAAATAGCATGCAAGAATAATCTGCAAAACAAAAATATTTGCATAACTACATAACTTTGTATTGGATTGGGGCAATAAATAGGGAAATATACCTGTGCTCGTATGATTAATTACCATTAATTTTTAGTAGATTTGTTTGTTTGATGCTACTTCGTTTAACAGCAAGTTCTCATCTTTCTCTGTGTCAAGAAGAAATTCCATTCAACACTGCAGAAAAGATAACGTTAACCATAAAATATAGTTCCTATCTATCACCAGCAAAAGACATAAGTTTTATTGACGACAAGCAATTAACAGATGTTTCGTTTCTCTCTCATTTGTGCTGATTTAAAAAAAAAACGTTTAATCTTGTCTTTAGTAGAAAGAAAGTTCAAATGTTATGATCTACATGCTCGTACATTTTAGTGAGAGAAAATCAGTACAGTCAACCCTCGATCAGACGGACTAATACAGGGATAATTATGTGGTCCGCTTTAGGCGATTGTAGGGAATAACCGATATGAAAATACATAGGCTCATATGTGTACTCAAATAAAAAACACCTTAATGAGGCCTATATTCCTTATACTATACAAACTATACTACTGCACATTTTTAAAACTGGTATACACTTCCTTCCATCAGGAGATGAAGTTTTAGACACACCAACCGCATTATATTTCGGAGTAAAAGCACTCATTTTATCCTTTATCTTTTTTTACGTTGGTAGGAAGAAGTTTTCTTTTTCACTCCTTATTCAAGACACTTATTTTTATAAGTTTTTGTGTCGCAAATAATGACATTTTCTCCGAGGAGGACTAGTGGTAAAGCCTAATGAAGACATAGTGAAAAATTAAAGCCTGAACTATGCCTAAAAAAAACAAAACTCAGAGGCAGAGCAACACTTGTGCCTTGCAACATTCCTAGAAAATTCTGCAAATTTCATAATGATCCACGAATTACTTCTTGTGTATGTTATGTTACTGACAAACATGACAATAAAAATTGAGACAAAGAGACAAGCGGACAACTAGAACATCACAAAAATTTGCTATTCCTAACAATTCGTGCAGTGTCATGAAGATCTGTTCATAACTATTCGAATTATGTTACCAATGAAAAACAGGTCAACAAGCAAGCATACAAATTGTGGAACGGATCTTCACCAAGAGCTAATTAGCTGTTCCTCTGAACATACCTTGTAATCCCTGTACAAGGTAATGTCAACTTGACCGTACCCCCAACTGGGAAACCCGCATGCACTGGCTTGTGTTGCAGAAATAGACCAACAGGCTCCAGAGAAGTGTACGGCTGCAGTCGACCACAGATTGTTTAGAACTATGGCGCCAATCCCGGAAGACTCCATGAGACAATATCTACGACCCCAACCCTCCCCATTGTTGGGGAAGGTCAGTAAACCCGCAGCAGTATGCAGACCGGATGCTGACCGATCACATCAAGCTATGCCAATAAGATGTCCAGCTGGGAACGGGGCACGAACCACCGGCCTTGAGAGTCAAAGTCAGACCCTGCAGTCTGCCGCTACTGCGAGTATGTAAATTTCATAAAGAAACATCCCTAATTACCTCCGCTAAGGAGGTTATGTTTTGTCCTGTTTGTCTATTTGCCTCTTTGTCTATCACCATGATAACCCAAAAATTTTTATAGACGAATTTTTGCAAAATTTACAACGATTTCTAGCTATGGTTGCGGTAACAGATGATTATTTTTTGGTCAACATCCGTTCAACAATTTATTTGTTTATCTACTCCATTTTTCTTAGAACGATAACTCAAAAAGTTGTGGACTGATTTTTGTGAAATTTATATGAATTATTAGGTACATCACGAAGAATGAATGACCACATTTTTGTGCTGATTTGTTTTTTGTTTTTGGGTTTGATTTGTGGTTGTTAGTCAAGTAACTCAAAAAAGTTATTAGCGCATCGCTATGAAATTCATTGGAGTAGTTACAATTTTTAAAAGATATGTAAATGATCGAGTTTTGGTGAGAATCGGTTGGTCTGTTGTGCTTGACAAATGTTTGTCACAATGTTTATTAGACACGTTACTCGAAAACTTCAGAAAGGAACTTGAAAAAATGAGAGAACTATTTTGGCTGTCAATAGGCATAAATTATTAGATTTTTTTAGCGTTGATACAAATAAAATCATAGTTCTAGGACAAATTTGATTTTTTTTCCAGGCGTGCCTTGTTGGCGGAGGTATGCATTCCCAGAGTGCTGTATTTTTTTACGTTATGTTGGTAGCAGACAAGAGAACAGCCAGTCAGAGAGATAGATAAGCTCCCACAGAATCATTGCTACCTTGGCAGATGAAGGTATTACAAAGCCAGCATCCTTTTGTGCATCGCTTGTGGAATTCAAGTTCAAAAACTATGACAGACATGTTAATACATTTCATATCTATAAAACTAGGGTCCAAATGTGTATAACTTGCAAAGTTCAACTTCAAGAACTGTGTCTGATAAACCAATGGGTTTTATCCTACAAACCTGAAAAAAAAACAGCGTTCATCTCTAGCCTCTGTAAAACTCTCTTTCAAAAACTGTCACCTACAAACCATAGCGCTCCAAAACTCTCCATAAATATTGACATCAAACAAACCTCTCCACAAACACTCACTGTCCCCCAATACAAGCGCTGTAGAATTAGCTCGACGCTTTCCATTTTCGTTGTCTAAAGCTTTCAATGAATAGCACACTCTTCTCCCTTGCTTTCCCCGTCCATTCAAGCTAATTCATAAACAAATATACAACTTTTCCAACGTATGCCCACAAAAAAAAACATAAATTGTGCGAAATTTAATTTTGACTAGACGCCATCTTTCCTAGAATAATAAATATTATAATTATTGGCGTGTATATAGTATTCCTACAAATGACATAGAAAAGACGTCGCGTAAACCAATCCCTCGTTGGTTTCAGGTTTTTTCTTTTAATCTTGCTTGAAGCAGTTCACTGTCGAGGAATGAAATGTCGCATTTTGTCTGCCTTTTTTTTCTTGTCCACAAACATCGCCTTAAAATCAGTGGCACCCAAAAATGCGTTGTCTTTTATTTCCTTTTCAATATTTTCAGCTTGGGTGAAACAACTAAGCGAGTGCTTCATGAGAGTAAGTGCTTATTTGAAAGCATCTGAGAAACATTAACGACTTTCACAATAACAATAACGAACGAAAGGCCTTTCAATTTAGCAGAGAGTGGACCCGCGCTTGACGTATGGTAAGCAGTGAATGGAGCTAAGCGTGTTTCATTAAGTTGAAAGCTTGGTAAACTTAGTCTGGTCGCTTATAATATTCGCGAAGCAGACAATAATGCTGAATGATGACGAGAGCTCATCTCCATTTGCGTTATA
>LQNS02277100.1:3553707-3568816 GCA_001587735.2 Parhyale hawaiensis
AATATTCGCGAAGCAGACAATAATGCTGAATGATGACGAGAGCTCATCTCCATTTGCGTTATAATGAATGCAGTGTTGAGTGAATTAGAGCTGAGGGGATGGAGCGCACGTTGCGAGAGAGAAACTGTGGTATCGGCATAGTACGTCATTGTGTCTTACTATGTAGGTTACATTGGACATTATAGTTCATAGTACCATGTGAAGTGCTGATCATTATCGTTGCTAACAGTAAAATAAATATGGACACTTACCGCGTATCCATTCCGCTGGTACTTATAAAGTATTGTCAATATTCTATCTCGTGGTGCCTGATATGATCTGCCCTCGATTAAGTACCTTGAGATTCCTCACCTCGAAAAGAAAGTGGTAACTTACTACATATTCATCGCTACAGCACATACATTAGTATTTATACACATGATACATCACAACAATATAATTATGATGTACTTATCGACACCGTATATTATGGTTCCTAACTGAAACAAGTTTGTTACCTTATAATAGGTATGCACTCCCATGGTACTTATATCAGATATTCTGATATAGGTATTGTTAACATACTGCTTTATGGTTTCATATGATATACTTAACGATTAATCACCTTATGGCTCTTAACTGTGAAATGAATCAATATAGTGTCTCGTAGTTTGGTTCTGCAATTTTTTTGACCTAGTCCCTATTATATATTTCTTCCATTACGCTTCTTCCTATTAGCATAGCCATTTATCTACATAGTACTATATGGTACCATCTCGTATACATATCGATGCAGTACCTCAAGTTCCCTTGCTATGAAATAGATCAACATAGTTCCTTGTAGCTTACTGTAAGTACATATTTCTTGATTTAGAACCATAATACGTTTTCATCATAATCGTACCGTTCTAGGTAATTATGGATATACGTGATAATATAAGATGGATTTGATGACCTAATAGTACACAAAGTGCCATGTTATTCCCACATCGGTAATTTTACTCATAGTTCCTCACTGTGAAATAAATCAACATAGTACTTCATAGTTACTTACTATGCAATTATTAAGTGAACACCCAACAGTTCCTTGTTTCAGTAAGTCATTAATACTGTACGCTTCAATCAGATTATTTACTTATTATTACCTGCTTATGTGTTCGTAGACCTTGACAAATGTAGATTTAGTACATTGACAAGTAGTTATTTAAATACTACTTCGTTGCACCCTTTCTACACTATATTGATCGGCATAAAGTGTAATCGTTTCTTGCCGAGAATAACTCTCTTTAAATCTCTTATATAAATATTTATTGTACTTTTCAAAAATTCATGTCTCTCGACCGGCTACCTCTTTACCTACTATTTGACTCAGTTACCACGTTGCAATGTGCTTCAAATTATTAGCCTTTAGAGGATCTCTAAATTTTACACTTCATATGAAACTTATCTCGTATGAAGGCAGAATCTGGCTGCACATACTCCAACGTAGTACATCAATAATATATGCATTGAAATTGTACTTCTCATTGGCACTGGCCACACTATCCAAATAGCGATATAATTCTCATTAAAATACTATGCTTACGTGCCCTATCGTTCAGGAATCACCTAAGCATTACAACTTTTAAACTGCGTATAACTCCCCGTAGTATTGCTCTGTATTACTTGTACTTTCTACTCGAGCTGCACTAAGCTTTTTATATTGGCGTTATCACCAATTACCTCTCTTATGCTAGATTTGAACGACCAATAGTATTACCCCTAATTACGAGTGTTATTACTCCTAGTCCACCTACCTCTACCCTGGGCTTAACACTCCCAGGGGATTTACACCTCTATAAATGGAGTTGTCACTCCCGTAGAATTACTTCTCTGTTGCTAGTGTTGGCACTCCCAGTTTATTACCACTCTAAACTTATGCTAGAACTATCTGGGGTACTACTCCTATTAAACTGGCGATACCGTTCTCTATAGTATTACCCTATTTACCTAAATGGTATCACTCCTTAGAGCAGTGCCTCGCTTGCATCGTGTTATCACTGTAACTTTGCCACACTTACATTGGTGTTATGACGTCATGCAGCATTCCCTCTAACTGTGTCTTGTAGTATTACCACTCTTGCGCTGATGTTATCGAATGCTGTAGTATTTCCATTCTTGCACTAGTGTTATCGAGTCCTGTAGTTTTAACACTTTTTCACTGACGTTATTGCGTCAGGTAGTATTACCACTCTTGCAGTTGCGTTTTCACTACCTGAGGCGTTGCCATCATATACTGGCATTGGAATCTTCTGTAATATTACAAGTAGAATCCAGCTCTGCACTCCCAATACTATTACCACTTATGCACAGGCGTTAGCACTTTCAGTAGGTTTCCTCTCCTCATACCGGTGCTCACTACTGCATGACAGCTTTTTCATTTGCACCTGAGTTACCATTCCCACTGGAATTCCTATTACCACTACATCGCCGTAGCCAAGGCAGGAATCTTGCCTCAGGCAAATCGCGCTCCGTCGCGTTCTTCAGAAACAAAATGGAACACAGAAGAGCCCCGTTAAATTAAGCTTTAAGTGACAATAATCCGACTCTGTCATGTCGGACTCAGATTACTTGTCATTCTAAATCCCACCCCCCCCCTCTCTTCTCATGGGCCCCCTCGCTCCCCTGCTGCTGGAGCAAGTCTCTATCTTAGTGGTGTGATCGTTGATGTTAGTACAGTAACATGCATCTCTATCTTAGTGGTGCGATCCTTGCTGTTAGTGTAATGGCGCGTCTCTGCCAGTACACTGTTTATGGATAGTAGATTATTATGCGGTTAAGGTTCTGGCCGACTGGACGTACGTTGCACATGGAATCAGGGTTAATGAGACGAAGAGAGCGTAACAGGGTATGTACTCAGAATCTAGTACAATCTGTGAGCAGGTTTATTCAGCCTAGGCACGTGGACAAATGCTCAATGACGATTGGTGGATACTGGGCTGGTGGGCCCTGTTGCCACCTGCATTTATAGACTACCGCCCCAGGGTGTGCCTGTGCATTTCCGGCAGCTCCCTGGTGCGCACAATGCCTTGCAGATACTTGCGTACTTATGCTGGCACATTAGTGCAGTAGCATGGTTGTCTATCTTAGTGGCGTGATCCTTGCTATTAGTACAGTAGCATGGATCTCTATCTTAGTGGTATGATCCTTGCTGTTAGTACAGTAGCATGAATCTCTATCTTAGTGATGTGATCTTCGCTGGTAGTACAACACTATGCATCTCTATCTTAATCGTGTGATCTCTATTGTTAGAGTAGCGCTACACAGTACACATCTTATCTTGGTGGTGTGATCGTTTCTGTTGGTACAGCACTATGCATCCCTATCATAGACGCGTGATCCTTGCTGTTCGTGCAGTAGCATGCATCTCTATCTTAGTATTAGTCGTTTTTATAAAAAACAGCATAGCGCTATGCATCAGTAGCTTATAATTATGACTAATTATAATTTAATACAGCGACTTGCATCCCTATTTTAGAAGATGCTGTTTAGGTCTATATCTCATACGTACAACCTGTATATTCGGTATGGCGTAATGCATCCTCATGTTAAACGTACGATCTCTGTTTATAACAAAAAAACTGTACGTCCTTATCTTAAATGTGTCCTATGATTAACTTAAGGTACCTTGATATACGTCGTTATCTCAAATATGCAGCGTGATCTCGTAATCTCTAGTTTCACTAAACTGCTATGTTTTTGCCGAAAGTGTGTAATTTTCGTCACCCTAGATAATGGTGTTCTAACTAAATCTTTCTAAACTATGTTGGTAGTCCTCTCCATACATCGATTTTTTTTTTTTTTTTGCAGTTACGTTATTTAGGTTTAAAAGATCTAAACATAGGTGTTCCCTATTCACAATCTTCATTGAAGAGTACGTACATCTATCGAATACCTGACAGTAATGTTTAAACCTAAATAATGAAAATATTTAAAAAAGACTGGGAGCGGAGCCATGGCGAAGACCACCTGCATCTTTGAAGATGCATTACAATAGGAAGGTTAATTTGATGACTGCCACAACCCACTGAGTTTCTTTGATGAATTTGTGATGAATTTTGAAAAAGTATTTCTACAGTGCTTGTATCCAGCCTCTCAGTTATTATTCTCTATCCTAGCTATGCAATACGTGTAGTTTTATTTATACTACAGTGCAGTTATAATGATCAACAATCTTTTGCACTGATTCGCCAAACTGTAATTTTATCAATTCTACTTTGTAATTTCTCCTCTAAAGATGTTTTTCTTCATCAACTCCACTTTCAATTAATTTGTAGCCCAAAAAAGTTACGTAAAAATAAACTAAAACGCAAGAAAGAAGAACCAGGTATACCACACACAGAATCTGCAAAAGGTATGGAAAATTAACCTACAAACCAAGGAGAAAATAGCAAAAGGCATGCCATACGGATAAAGGATAAAACTATTGTGACATGACAAAGTACTGAACGTATCATACTCAAGGAGCACAGCCCAGCGAACAATATGAAAATTTTTTTTTGAAAAAAGGAATATCAATAACACTCATACTGCAGGGAGACTAAGCTCTTCTCAGCCAAAGTCCGGCACTCAAGGCCTCCAGTGTGGCACTCAGATATGAATGTTTAATCCTCAGTAATGAACAACTTTTGAGACCAGCGCCTTTTAGGAAATTACCGCGAGCAGAGCCAGCGAATGATTTAATCCTGGGCGCAATGGGATCGTGCGTAGCTACCAGGATAATGGTGGGAAGGGAAACATTTCCGTCGCTGGGAATAGGGTGGAAGAGGCGATGGCGGTGCAAAAGTGGAAATGGAAATATGTCCGTCGCTGGGAATAGGGTAAAAGAGGCGATGGCGGTGCAAAAGTGAAATTGGAAATATTTCCGTAGCTGGGAATAGGGTAGAAAAAACCATGGTGGTGTAAAAGTGAAAATATTTTCTTTCTGAAAAACAAGTCCAAAATGGCGATTAAGTGGCACGTCGTGATAATTGTAATATTTCCATTACTGAGAGTAGGTTGAAAAAGCCGATGGAGGTGCAAAAGTGAAAATGGAAACATTTTTGTTGTCAAAACTAGGGTGAAAAGGGGGATAGAGACGTGAAGGTGAGAATAGACAAAATTTTGTTGATGAAATTAGTGCGGAGAAAGTGGAACTTGAGGATTAGGGCATGAAAGCGGAAATGATAACGTTTTCGTTACTCAGGATGATTGAAAAACGGCTAGTAATTGTAAGATGGAAATTCAAATATTTCCTTGTGAAGGATATTGTTTGATAGAAGGTAATACATGTAATAAAATAAAGGTTTGAAGGTGGATATAAAACATTTTCGTACATGAGAATACTGCAGAACAAGTATGATTACTAGAATAATAGTGAGCAGGTTGTTTTGAAAACTTGTTCATTGCTGAAAAATAATATCATGCTCGACATACGGGATCAAGCGGATAATGATGCAACTAACGGAAATTGAAACATTTTCTTTGCTGATAAAATTATAATGCTGGCTCGGATGCCGGAATAGGACAATAATAATTAAAACAAGAAAACGTTTCAGTTTGATGTAGCTAAGGTTCATATGTTAGAATATCACTACGAGCTGGCTTTTGGTTTGTTAATAGTTAACCTTATGTATCTATTGTAAGCTCAAAGCCGCTGCTTGAACTGAAAAAGTAGGTTTTCCTCACAAACGAAACTTACACCCTTCTGTCTGTGTCGGTGTTATAACCATTATCGCACTGGACACCAAAACAAATGAACACTTCATCTCTCATACAACAGAGAAAAAACTAAATCAAGCTAAGTTTACTGTCAGAAGGTGAGATGAATTCTAGAACAGAAATAGTATGAGAAAATATAAATTTATATTTAAAATGGCACAAACATTTCCAAAATCAACTTTGGTGAAATTTAAATAATTTAGCATCTTACCATTCCTTTAGTGATTCAGTTAGGAATAGTTGTCAAAATCTGGCATTTCAGAGCTATGCGAAGTGCAAGTAGCCTAGTCACGGTGTCCAAGTTCACGATTTCATTGGCAGTCTACTGTAACGTCCATCTGATCTGTTACTTTAGGGTGTCAATGTACTCGTAAACTTGCTATAGCTTGATCAAAATACCCGGAACTTCGTGTAAAGTTTATAGAAGTGCGAGCAATTGGCTAGAGTCAGACCAGTCTAATCCACTTAATCGATCGATCATAAGCAATTAGTTGTGGAAACCAGTTGAAATAGAAATGTTATATTTCAGTACGTTGTAGTTCATATATGTATTTATTGGCCAAATCTGTCAAAACGATGCTGAAAAAGCTTTTTTTTACTTACTTCAGCTAAAAACAGGGCTTCTTTAGGACGAAATCATGTTATAAGTACGAGCATTTGAAACAAGTATTGATATTTTAGAAACTTTTCTATTTTATTTCCCTTTTAAGAAAAAAAAGCAATACCAGGACTAATTATTATTTATGCTTATTCTAAATCAAAACAACCCACAAATATAGAATACTATTAGCATAGCTCGCTTTCTTACGCTTGACACTCAGTTTCTTCCTTTTGTTTAATCTGAGTGCAGGCACAACATTCATTTGTCTATCTCATCCCAAATTTTCTTGAGGACCACTTTCCCCACTCCTGCTACACGCTGCGTCGTCCTCAATACATTGACTGAAACAGCTGCCAATTACAAAATTATGGCCCAAAATCTTTCGTTTGAGAGTCAGTTTTTTCCTTTTTTTTTTTTTTGCGTGATCTCAGTACATGCATAATTTTAATTTCCCAACCACATCGCAAATTTATTTCAGGAACTTTTTCCCCAGTTTTGCTTAAGCCTGCGACTTCCTCGATACATTTCTTGTAACGGCTGCCGCTAGCGCAATTATGGCTCGATTTTTTTCTTTAACCACCAGTTTCTTTAACTGTTAGTTAACTCAATGCATACGCAAAATTCACATATGGCCATCGCATATCAAATTCCCTTGGGAAACGTTTCTCCATCGCGCAAAGTTTTGTTTGTTGTTTTATTGGTCAACGTGTCTGATGCAACGTATCCTAAAAGTACGTGGTGGGTTATTGGGTTATACTAGGTTATAGTCTGACCATTTTATCAAGGCAGTTCGGTCGTGGTCAAATTTTTCTATTGCGGTGCCAATTCGATGCGTATTTCTGAGATTTCTTTATCAACAGATAGTGGGCGGGGCTCAGATATGGGGCGAGCAAAATCTCAGAAAATTCCATAGAATTGGCAAGGCTATAGAGGAATTTGACCACGGCGAATCGCCTTGATATAATGGTCAGACTATAGGTTAAGTCACAATCAGTTATTTTGGTCAATAATAAGTTACGCTAGGTCAGGATAGATTTTGTTCGTCTCGACTTGAAACTTAACCTACCTAACTCACTGGCCCATCCCAATCGGAAATTTTTAGGCATATATCAGCTATTATTCGATACTGCTCACTCTTTAATTGTAGGCAGCCAATAAATGCCTATAGATTTCCGATTGGGATGTTTCCCATAGCGATACCCGTATTTTAATTTCAGAAGCTGCCACAAACGCTGATATTTTAATTAAACCAGGGCTAGGCTAGACTTAAATGGGAACAAAGTGATGTGATGCTGCGCAGATAACATGTCGTTCACGCCACCGTATCTATGCTACCGAGTACAAATATATTTCAGGACAAGTGAATTGCTGATCAAGGAGCTTTAATGTAGATGATATTTTGCTCCTATAGTCTGACCATTTTATCAAGGCAGTTTGGCCGTGGTCAAATTCCTCTATTGCGGTGCCAATTCGGCGCGTATATCTAAGATTTCTTTGTAAACAGATAGTGGGCAGGGCTAAGATATGGGGCGAAGACAATCTCTAGACTCCAACGCTATAGAGGAATTTGACCACGGCCGAATTGCCATGATAAAATGGTCACATGATAGCTGTTCCTAAGATTGCATAGCTATGTGAACTCTAGAATGCATAAGTGGACTCTACGCAGTAGCTCTCAAATTCGAATTGAATTCAATAGAGTAATTTTGTAGAATGTGTTTTCTCACGAGTGGTGTTGGCGACTGGGGTGGCAAAGTCAAGCTAAACTAAACATGCTAGTCTTGATGTTTTGGGAACTTTCGAGAGGAGCGTTGGCTTCGACAATTTGATTCGAGTGTCGGGCTTACTCCTTGATTAGATTTCGAAACATTTATTGTTCTCTGATTATAATGTACGTTTGTGATACAGATACTTATTCTTAAAATAAAAATCGAGAACGTATCCAAGTACAAGTGCTCGAACACTTATGTGATACTTAGCAATAAATCAAAACAGTGCAATATTTTTCTCAGAAAGACTGCAATTGCAAATTATTGCACTACTTAAACTAGCCCATATTTCACTATCATATATCAGAATACGCTTGACGGTGCATAATTCAATACAGTATATCTGCTACATAATTAATAACAGAGAGGCCACTAAAAATTCAACCCTGCTCCGTAAATTGCGTTTTCGACCGCCTCAACCGCGCTCGGATTATTGCTAACATCAATTCAATTCCATACGGCGAAATCAACGCTTTTGTCGGATCTTCCGTCAAACCTTGTGGACTTAGTTCAACTCGACGTTGCAGTACCAATCGTTGACACCTTTGATTAATTAAATAACTTCTAGAAATTTAAAGTTTCCTCCTGTACTGTACACCGGTTAAAAACGACATCGAAAATAGTTTATTCCTGGTTTTTCCCTTTTACCTATAACACCAATATGCAAACTTCGGATGTACTACTTGCAGAACCTACCAGGAACATGGATATTTTAATAGCTCTCGACCAGTTTCGTGTAGTATCTCCCAAGCCTGAGCGTAATTCAAAACAGATCGACTGATTCGTTGGAACAACAGCCATCGAGTTGGGATCAGATGCTTTTACGGAGGATCACACGCCTGATGGCGGGGACAGTGAGAGCGGCCTAAAGCCCTCCAGCTGCCGTCTCGCCAAAAATAGTGAATGATGAAGTGTATTGGGAAACAGGGAATTGGAGTGGAAATATTAGTGAAATTGTTAACGTTCGAGAGAACTGAGAGAGATGAAAAGTTAGACTGAAATAAGGCATGGGGCAATACTCTTATCTAAAGCAAAGAATGTAGAAGTGTTTGGGAAACAGGGGAATTGGAGTGGAAATATTAGTGAAATTCTTAACGCTCGAGAGAACTGATAGAGAAGAAAAGTCATAACGAAGTTCAAAAATAAGGAATGGATCAGTATTCTGATCTAAAGCAAGGAAACTTGAAGTGTATTAGGAAACTTGGGAATTTAGGCGGAAATATTAGCAAAACGAGTTCCTTTCGAGGATAATTTGGAAAGAAGAACAGTTGAAATGAAATATTGAATTAAGGAATTAAACAGTAGTCTAATCTAAAGCAGGGAGTGTTGAAGGGCATTTGGAAACAAGGCAATTGAAGTGGCAGTAACAAGCGAATACAGATAATTGCACAATCAATCTCTACCCAATAACTGATAAAAACAAGAAAACAGTGAGCAAACTAAAAAAAAACAGAAAATGAAGACTGGTTAAGAGCACAACCTGATGTCACACTGTAGATCTGCATGTTATCGTTAGTGAGAGCTATTGGCTGTATTCTTCTGTCCCTTCCCTCAAGGTCTTTCCGCGAATTACACGCGGTGCGGTCGGCGCGCACTCTTTCACGTTGGAGAATGTTAGGTGCCGAGCTAGTCAGTTCGGTCGGTGCTTCGTGCCTTGGTCTGTTAGGGTCTGGAATTTATTGCCGGCATCGGCTTTCGCTCGTGTTGGCCTGCAGACGTTTAAGTCAGCTATTAATAGCTTATGATTGCATATCCTTAATTTAGCAGCGTTTCAGTCTTCCTGGTGTCGTAAATTGCTCCATTTGGGTTGTAGCACCTGTCCGTGGAAGGGGGGGGGGGACTCGAGCGTGAAGTTTTAATAATAATAATAATAATGTACAGTGTCTTAGCAGCGCTGCTTGAGTGCAGAACTACGAGAGCTCATAGCAAATCCCACGTAACAACGCATAAGTAAACTCTACACTCGCCTATAGGCTTCAGGGATACTTTCCGACCAGAACATTTTGTTTAATGGATATCGTGAGGGTAGTTAAGGCTCATACAGTATTTGTTGCTCATCTAACTATTACTACTACTACTACTACTACTACTACTACTACAGAGCAAAAATCCAACTTTTCTTACCGTAATATGCAGTAGTGAAGACACTTTTTTGGAGCCGTGCTGTCCAGCGAAATTACTTGAATAATCTTCCTAGAGAGGTTAACTAATAGAGGTTCATAACGGTATGTTACTTGAGAACATTTATATTCTATAATCAATCTAATATCCATCCAGAATCCAGTAATATCTCATCCAGTGTCAATGTATCATCCAACCGGAACTGATCTCATTTCTATCTGGAAACAATCTAGATTGCATCTAGACTCTTTTCCAGTAATCAAAAGTTCCTTAGTGTAAACAGAGAGCAGATAATTTTTTTTTTGCGGTCAATAATATACAAGAATATGTGTTAGCAAAATCTGTGTTAAATATTCATTAAATAAAGGTGATACCGCAGGCTCGAACCTCGTTCCCAGCTAGGTAAGATCTTTGCGCGCTTGATGTGATCGGTCAGCATCCGGTCTGCATACTGCTATGGGTTTACTGACGTTCCCCAGCAATGGGGAGGGTTGGGGCATATTGTCGTATGGAGATATTGTCGTATGGAGTCTTTCGCCACTGCCGCCATAGCTCTAGACATCTGTGATCGACAGCAGCCGTATGCTCCTCTGGGGCTTGTTGGTCTATACCTATACAACCCAGTGCATGCGGGTTTCCAAGTTGGGGTACGGTCAAGTTGACTTCACCCTTAGTTGTATTTAAAGGATCTTGCAGTAATTCGAAAGCAGTCAGTTTTAGGACATGGAAGAAGAACAGCAGGGCATCTGGATGGAGGCCAATAATATTTTATAGTCCATCAGTTCACAATTCATGGCTGAATCCATTTTATATTTCGAAAGTAGGGGAATCCTAAAAAGTCCACAGCAAAACTTTTCTCTAGGTGGGCGTTATCCTGGAATCCTCCTTCCCAAATTTTCAACCAACATCGATTCCAGAATTCAAAAGTCAAGTCAACTATAAAAGATTACAGTGCAGCATTTCACTTGAGACCAATAATATTCCAAAAACCATTTCCTCCTACTGCGAGTATAAGCGTCTCATTATTCTGCCCGATGTTAATATTCCAGCTACCATTCGCAACAGTTGCTGCAGGCGTAAGAAACGTTCTAATAAATTCCGACTTACTCCTGCATTATTGACAGCGCAGGAATTACGCGGAAGGAGCATCGGCTGTTTCCTTTTGACTTTCTTTTTTTTTTACGAAGAGCTTAAAGAAGGATGAATGACGATGGTAGATGCAAGGCCAGCTAAATTTGACCTTGAATTTCTAATACAAACTAGGGGACCGGTGTGTGAAAAAATTCCCGCAATAATCGATATGTTTACCTAATACCTATAGACTGGTGCGAAATTTTCTCTGACTTACTTCTTCATTTTTATTATTGATCCTTTGTCGTGCTCTCATCCTTAGGTCATCCATAGGTATCGATAGGCAGAAGTAAAATCTTGAGTAAAACACGCCAATGAACTTTAATGCAACGCCAATCAAGTAAGCTTATATACAATGTTGGCGCTCCGTAGCAATAATACCGTTGATACCGTCTTTCCAACTGTTATATCTGCTTCATTTGAAGTTCCGAAATTTTTGGCCTTTTGAAGAGAAAACTTCTTCGTTATATAAGAAAAACAGTAAGCTAGGAGAAATAATTGTTTACTGCCCGTCAAAATTCGTCACCTCCAGAGCGCTTCGTTGACCATCTTCCGAATTTATACGTCGAGACCTGAGAAAAAATAAAATAAAATCGGACTCCAGAAGCTGCATGCATATTGTTCCAATTTCAGGAAGTATTTAAAGTGAGAAGTGTCTTGAGATGAAGGTATAAGGATCAGCCTTCACCATCGCCATTAACCGCGCTAAGAGAAGCTTAAATCGTTCCCCATGAAAACGCAAATTGGCTATAAAATCTGCAACCCGATCTATTTTTCGCCTATCTATTTCGTTCAGAGCGTGACACGAAAGATAGCTACGTATAAATATATAAACAAATAAACACACGACGGTGTTTATTATATACTGGGTGTCTCAAAATTACATTTTCAATCGGCTGCTGTGTTTCGGTATACCGGGCTTTGCAAAAGTCCTGACCTGTCTTGTATTTTCAAAGTGTGAAACTCATTTAAAGACTTGACGATGACAATGACTCATTCCTAAACTATTGCAGATAATATAATAACTGGTAGCAGTGCTCATTTTTATATATTGTTGGTAATGGAAACAAAAAGGATAAAGCTAGCAGCTCTCCTTCGCGAGGGTCACCAGAAGGCGGACATTGTTAGGCTGCAAAATGTCAGTTTATCAACGGTGAAACGGGTCGAAAACTGCCTTAAAAATAATGAAAGCCTCGAAGATCGACCACGCTCAGGCAGACCACAAGTTAATCTACGGAAGAATGTTCGAAGAGCCTTTGAAAATGATCCGAAACTCAAAATGACTGAATTTGCGTAGAAGAAGAAGATTTCTGTGTCAACAGTGTCAAAAGCTGTTGAGAGTGAAAGTGGAAAGAGCTTAAAGCATCAGAAAAGACCGCTGCTAACTGCTGACATGGTTAAAAGCGCCAAGAGCGATGTTACTGCCTTCTTAACGACTTGAAAAGTTATGGAAATCGAATCATCAATCTCTCAACAAACATAACGATCGAGTTGTGAGCTTTGGCCAAGACATCTCTCTCAAGACATCTCGTTATGTCTCCACAACAAAGCATCCGTCCTCTGTGATGATGCTTGGCGTTGTGGCCTCCAATGGAGAGAAAATGCCTCCAGTGTGGTTCAAGGGTGGTTACAGGTATACAGAGGCTGAATCCAGGGATATCATTGCCTCGCTTGATCCAAATCCTTTGGACTACAGCGTGTGGCCGCATATTGAGAGTAAAGCATGCAAATATCGCTACAACAACATTGAGGAGCTGAAAACCTCTGTGAACCGTACTTGGGCCCAGATGAGTACGGACTACGTCCGTAATGTGTGTAAGGATTTCCGACCACGATTAGGGCGTGTCATTGTTGCCAATGAAGGGCCTATTGAATAGCAATGTTGTTTAGATCATAATAAACTAATACAATAAAAATCTTATTTTATATCATTATAAACAAAGCGTTTACGAACTTCGGATGGCAAATTATTAAAACAGGTCAGGACTTTTGCAAAGCCCGGTATAAGATACATTCCCAACCTATATACGATCTATTCTTTTGTTTGATGTGCATTGAAACAGCAGCCACTTGAAAATGTAACATTTTTTTCGGACACCCAGTAGTTAGATTGTAAGAATGTAATGTTTTCCAGAATTTTTGGAACTGTGTTCAAAGGTCCTCGACAGTCGATGAAAGACCCTCTAAACTTCACCCAACTATTTCCTAAAAATATAAAAAGACTGACGGCTTTGTAAACTCTTTCATATAGTTACCAGAGGCTGAAAAATCTATGGAGGACCTGACCAACTTGAACCCTAGATATTTTGTGAGAATATAGTGGAAAAATTATAACAGGGTCAAAATAATTTTGAAAGGTTTCTACAATGTTGTGCTGGCTGAAGTATGATGTGCGGCAATTTACTACATCTTTCTGTGGCTTTCCCTTAGCAAACGGTAGAAGTTATTGTCTAACAATGAGGCAACCCAAAGTAGGAAAGTACTGTGTGAATGTTTTTTTTTCAAATGCTAAGTGTTTCAGGTGCGTGCTAAATTGAAAAATACCACTCGCTTTTACCTAGAATATTTAGTTGGACGATTCCAAAAATCGCCTTTCTAATGGATTTTCACATGAAATTAGGTGGTTTATGACGGAGAGACATAAGGATAGCCAAGAGTATGTTTTTGGATGATCAACAATTAAAGGAGCGACATTTTGAGTAATTTCAGAGACTACTATTTTGCAAAATACTGATTGGCTGTAGCCTGACATGTTCAATAGTGTATAATCAGAACACAATTAAAAATACACTAATTTTTCTAGTAGCTATCTGGCAATTAATCCGTTTTGGAAAGTTGAAGTACGGTAACGAATCTATAAGAGAAAAACGAATTCTTAGACAAAATTTGCCTTTTTAAGGTCTTTATTAATAGTTCAATCGCGATAATAAACTTAATAAATTAATTGACAATATCGAGTAAAATCTAGAACAAGTTTGCTAAAATTCCAGCTTATCCTAAGGAGGTACTAATAGAGAGGAGCGCACACTCTCTATTTATCCTACGGGAGCACTGCGAATAAACTTTTCCCTTAAACTGGCTGAGAGGCTTATCCAAACAGAGAGCGGCATTGCCTCATACAGCCTATATAGGAAGGAGTCCTAAGCTCAATTTTTATAGCCATTAAACATCGACGAAATTCCGAGCGGATGGAAGTATGTAAAACAAACTTGTATCCTGTAACCCATCTGATGATGAAAGTAACAGGGTGAGCACTGGGATATGAATCTTCAGACACGATTGTCTTTGCAAAAATATTGAAGAACTGCCTGCCTATATCTTCCTTGATTATATGTGTTGACCACTGCCACTTCAGCACTTTAAGGACTCCAAACGCCAGCTTCGATCACGTGACATAGTCATGTGTTTACTCTCCCAGAGAGTGAGTGCTAGGTCTTGCTCCTCCCATTAGAAGCTCCTTGGCTCAAGGAGCTCAAGGAGCTTCTATAGAGCAGGAGGGAGCCAGTAGCCTAGCCCGTTGAAGCTCAAGAGTCTCTTATGGCTGTCAGCCAGTTGTCTGATGCACCAATCGCATGTCAGTAGAGTCTCTTATGGCTGCAGCCAGTCACTTAAGCACCAATCGCATATCAGCAACTCGGCTCATCTGCTGCTCCCCCGTGAAACTCAGTGCTCCCCCGTCTTTTCCACCAATGAGCGTCTCAGCCATAAGAGATCTGGTTGACTCTCTGGCAAGTCTGTAACTGGGCCACAAAGCTCCCTCCTTCTCTAT
>LQNS02277100.1:3572264-3604493 GCA_001587735.2 Parhyale hawaiensis
GGAAGAGGCGATGGCGGTGCAAAAGTGAAAATGGAAATATTTCCGTCGCTGGGAATAGGGTGGAAGAGGCGATGGCGATGCAAAAGTGAAAATGGATATATTTCCGTCGCTGGGAATAGGGTGGAAGAGGCGATGGCGATGCAAAAGTGAAAATGGATATATTTCCGTCGCTGGGAATAGGGTGGAAGAGGCGATGGCGGTGTAAAAGTGAAAATATTTTCTTTCTGAAAAACAAGGTGAAAAGAGCGATTAAGTGGCAAGTCGTGAAAATTGTAATATTTCCATCACTGAGAGTAGGTTGAAAAAGCCGATGGAGGTGCAAAAGTGAAAATTTAAACATTTTTGTTGTCAAAACTAGGGTGAAAAGTGGGATGGAGACACGAAGGTGAGAATAGACAAAATTTTGTTGATGAAATTAGTGCGGAGAAAGTGGAACTTGAGGATTAGGGTATGAAAGCGGAAATGATAACGTTTTCGTTACTCAGGATGATTGAAAAACGGCTAGTAATTGTAAGAGGGAAATTCAAATATTTCCTTGTGAAGGATATTGTTTGATAGAAGGTAATACATGTAATAAAATAAAGGTTTGAAGGTGGATATAAAACATTTTCGTACTTGAGAATACTGCAGAACAGGTATAATTACTAGAATAATAGTGAGCAGGTTGTTTTGAAAACTTGTTCATTGCTGAAAAATAATATCATGCTCGACAAACGGGATCAAGCGGATAATGATGCAACAAACGGAAATGGAAACATTTTATTTGCTGATAAAATTATAATGCTGACTCGGATGCCGAAATAGGACAATAATAATTAAAACAAGAAAACGTTTCAGTTTGATGTAGCTGAGGTTCATATGTTAGAATATCACTACGAGCTGGCTTTTGGTTTGTTAATAGTTAACCTTATGTATCTATTGTAAGCTCAAAGCCACTGCTTGAACTGAGAAAGCAGGTTTTCCTCACAAACGAAACTTACACCCTTCTGTCTGTGTCGGTGTTATAACCATTATCGCACTGGACACCAAAACAAATGAACCCTTCATCTCTCATATAACAGAGAAAAAACTAAATCAAGCTAAGTTTATTGTTAGAAGATGAGATGAATTCTAGATCATAAATAGAATAAGGAAATATAAGTTTATATTTAAAATGGCACAAACATTTCCAAAATCAACCTTGCTGAAATTTAAATAATTTAGCATCTTATCATTCCTTTAGCGATTCAGCTAGGAATAGTTGTCAAAATCTGGCATTTCAGAGCTATGGGAAGTGCAAGTAGCCTAGTCACGGTGTCCATGTTCACGATTTCATTGGCAGTCTACTGTAACGTCCATCTGATCTGTTACTTTAGGGTGTCAATGTACTCGTAAACTTGCTATAGCTTGATCAAATACCCAGAACTTCGTGTAAAGTTTATAGAAGTGCGAGCAATTGGCTAGAGTCAGACCAGTCTAATCCACTTAATCGATCGATTATAAGCAATTAGTTGTGGAAACCACTTGAAATAGAAATGTTATATTTCAGTACGTTGTAGTTCATATATGTATTTATTAAGCAAATCTGTCAAAACGATACTAAAAAAGCTTTTTTTTTACTTACTTCAGCTAAAAACTGGGCTTCTTTAGGACGAAATCATGTTATAAGTACGAGCATTTGAAACAAGTATTGATATTGTAGAAACTTTTCTATTTTATTTCCCTTTCAAGAAAAAAAGCAATACCAAGACTAATTATTATTTGTGCTTATTCTAAATCAAAACAACCCACAAATATAGAATGCTATTAGCATAGCTCGATTTCTTACGCTTGACATTCAGTTTCTTCCTTTTGTTTAATCTGAGTGCAGGCACAACATTCATTTGTCTATCTCATCCCAAATTTTCTTGAGGACCACTTTTCCCACTCCTGCTACACGCTGCGTCGTCCTTAATACATTGACTGAAACAGCTGCCAATTACAAAATTATGGCCCAAAATCTTTCGTTTGAGAGTCAGTTTTTTCATTTTTTTGCGTGATCTCAGTACATGTATAATTTTCATTTCCCAACCTCATCGCAAATTTATTTCAGGAACTTTTTCCCCAGTTTTGTTAAGCTTGCGACTTCCTCGATATATTTCTTGTAACGGCTGCCGCTAGCACAATTATGGCTCGATTTTTTTTTAACCACCAGTTTCTTTAACTTTTAGTTAACTCAATGCACGCGCAAAATTCACATATGGCCATCGCATATCAAATTCCCTTGGGAAACGTTTCTCCATCGCGCAAAGTTTTGTTTGTTGTTTTATTGGTCCACGTGTCTCATGCAACATATCCTAAAAGTATTTGGTGGGTTATTGGGTTATACTAGGTTATAGTCTGACCATTTTGTCAAGGCAGTTCAGTCGTGGTCAAATTCCTCTATTGCGGTGCCAATTCGATGCGTATTTCTGAGATTTCTTTATCAACAGGTAGTGGGCGGGACTCAGATATGGGGCGAGCAAAATCTCAGAAAATTCCATAGAATTGGCAAGGCTATAAAGGAATTTGACAACGGCGAATCGTCTTGATATAATGGTCAAACTTTAGGTTACGTCCAAATCAATTATTTTGGTCAATAATAAGTTACGCTAGGTCAGGATAGATTTTGTTCGGCTCGACTTGGAACTTAACCTAGCTAACTCACTGGCTCATCCTAACCGGAAACTTTTAGGCATATATCAGGTATTATTCGATACTGCTCAATCTTTAATTGTAGGCAGCCAATAAATGCCTATAGATTTCCGATTTGGATGTATCCCATAGCGATACCCGTATTTTAATTTCAGAAGCTGCCACAAAACGCTGATATTTTAATTAAACCAGGGCTAGGCTAGACTTAAATGGGAGCAAAGTGATGTGATGCTGCGCAGATAGCATGTCGTTCACGCCACCGTATCTATGCTACCGAGTATAAATATATTTCAAGACGACAAGTGAATTGCTGATCAAGGAGCTTTAATGTAGATGATATTTTGCTTCTATAGTCTGACCATTTTATCAAGGCAGTTTGGCCGTGGTCAAATTCCTCTAGTGCGGTGCCATTTCAACGCATACTTCTAAGATTTCTTTATAAACAGATACTGGGCGGGGATAAGATATGGGGCGAAGAAAATCTCTAGAATCCAAAGCTATAGAGGAATTTGACCACGGCCGAATTGCCATGATAAAATGGTCATATGATAGCTGTTAATAAGATTGCATAGCTATGTGAACTCGAGAATGCATAAGTGGACTCTACGCAGTAGCTCTCAAATTCGAACTTAATTCAAAAGAGTAATTTTGTAGAATGTATTTTCTTACGAGTGGTGTCGACGACTGGGGTGGCAAATTGAAGTTGAACAAAACATGCTAGTTTTGACGTGTTGGGAGCTTTCGAGAAGAGCGTTGGCTTCGACAATTGGATTCGAGTGTCGGGCTTACTCCTCGACTAGATTTAGAAACATTTATTGTTCTCTGATTATATTGTACGTTTGTGATGCAGATACTTATCCTAAAAACAAAAATCGAGAACGTATCCAAGTACAAGTGCTCGAACACTTATGTGATACTTTGCAATAAATTAAAACAGTGCATTATTTTTCTCAGGAAGACTGCAATTGCAAATTATTGCACTACTTACACTAGCCCATATTTCACTATCATATATCAGAATACGCTTGACAGTGCATAATTCAATACAGTATATCTGCTACATAATTAATAAAAGAGAGGCCACTAAAAATTCAACACTGCTCCGTAAATTGGGTTTTCGGCCGTCTCAACCGTGCTCGGATTATTGCTAGCATCAATGCGATTCCATATGGCGAAATCAACGCTTCTGTCGGATCTTCCGTCAAACCTTGTGGACATAGTTCAACTCGACGTTGCAGTACCAATCGTTGACACCTTTGTGTAATTAAATAACTTCTAGAAATTTAAAGTTTCCTCCAGTACTGTACACCGGTTAAAAACGACATCGAAAATAATTTATTCCTGGTTTTTCCCTTATACCTATAACACCAATATGCAAACTTCGGATGTACTACTTGCAGAACCTACCAGGAAACATGGATATTTTAATAGCTCTCGACCAGTTTCGTGTAGTATCTCCCAAGCCTGAGCGTAATTCAAAACAGATCGACTGATTCGTTGGAACAACAGCCATCCAGTTGGGATCAGATGCTTTTACGGAGGATCACACGCCTGATAGCGGGGACAGTGAGAGCGGCCTATAGCCCTCCAGCTGTCGTCTCGCCAAAAATAGTGAATGATGAAGTGTATTGGGAAATAGAGAATTGGAGTGGAAATATTAGTGAAATTGTTAACGTTCGAGAGAACTGAGAGAGAAGAAAAGACTGAAATAAGGCATGGGACAGTACTCTCATCTAAAACAAGGGAATTTTGAAGTGTGTTAGGAAACTTGAGAATTAAAGTAAAAATATTAGCAAAACGAGTTCCGTTCGAGGATAATTTAGGAAAAAGAACAGTTGAAATGAAATATTTGAATATGGAATGGAACAGTAGTCTAATTTAAATCAGGGAGTGTTGTGGGCCATTTGGAAACAAGGCAATTCAAGTGGCAGTAACAAGCGAATACAGATAATTGCACAATCAATCTCTACCGTCTAACCGATAGGAACAAGAAAACAGTGAGCAAAGTAAAAAAAAAAAAACACAGAAAATGAAGACTGGAAAAAATGACAACCTGATGCCACACTGTAGCCATGTATGTTATCGTCAGTTAATCGTTAGTGAGAGCTATTGCCTGGATTCTTCTGCCATGGCCCTCAAGTTCTTTCCGCAAATTACATTTCTGCGGTCGGCGCGCACTCTTTCACGTCGGAGAATGTTAGGTGCCGAACCAGTCAGTTCGGTCGGTACTTCTTGCCCTGGTATGTCAAGGTTTGGAATTTATTGCCGGCAGCGGCTTTCGCTCGTGTTGGCCTGCAGGCGTTTAAGTCAGCTATTAATAGCTTTTGATTGGATTTCCTTTAGCAGCGTTTCAGTCTTCCCGGTGTTGTAAATAGCTCCATTTGGGTTGTATTACCTGTCCGTGGAAGGCTCGAACGTGAAGTTTTAATAATAAAGTACAGTGTCTTAGCAGCGCTTGCTTAAGCGCAGAACTATGAGAGCTCATAGCACCACGTAAGAACGCATAAGTAAACTTCTCTACGCTCGCCTATAGACTTCAGGGATACTTTCCGACCAGTACATTTTGTTTAATGGATATCGTGAGGGTAATTAAGGCCTATGCAGTATTTGCAGCTAATCTAACTAGTACTACAAAGCAAAATCGAACTTTTCTTACCGTAATATGCGGTAGTGATGGTACTTTTTTTTTTTAAGCCGTGCTGTCCAGCGAAATGGCTTGAATAATCTTCCTAGCTAGGTCAACTAACGGAGGTTCATAACGGTGGGTTACTTGAGAACATTTACATTCTATAATCAATCTAGTATTCATCCAGAATCCAGTAATATCTCATCCAGGGTCAATGTATCATCCAACCGCAACTGATCTCAGTTCTATCTGGAATCAATCTAGATTGCTTCCAAACTCCTTTCCAGTAATCAAAAGTTCTTTAGTGTTCACAGATTGCAGATAATTTTTTTCCAGGTCAATAATATACAAGAATATGTATTAGCATAATCTGTGTTAAATGTTTATTAAATAAAGGTTGTTATTAGCAGCAGACTAGAGCGTCTGACTTTGACTCTCAAGGCCGCAGGTTTGAACCTCGTTCCCAGCTAGGCAAGATCTTTGCACGCTTGATGTGATCGGTCAGCATCCGGTCTGCATGCTGCTGTGGGTTTACCAGCAATAGGGAGGGTTGGGGCGTCGAAGATATTGTCGTATGGAGTATTTCGCCACTGCCGCCATAGCTCTACACATCTGTGATCGACTGCAGCCGAATACTCCTCTGGGGCTTGTTGGTCTATATCTTTACAAACCAGAGCATGCGGGTTTCCTAGTCGGGGATACGGTCAAGTTGACTTCACCTTTAGTCGTATTTAAAGGATCTTACAGCAATAAGACTTTACATGAGACCGATAGTATTCCAGTAGCTATTTAACTATTGATTCATGCAGCCATAATTCTAAAGCACATCAGCTTTAGGACGTGGAAGATGAACAGCTGGGCATCTGGATGGAGGCTAATAACATTTTATAATCCATCAGTTCGCAATTCAGGCCGGAATCCATTTTATATATCGAAAGTAGGAAGATCCCAGAAAAGTTCACAGCAAAAGTTTCCTCAAGGTGAGCGTTTTCCTGGAATCCTCCCTCCCAAATTTTGAACCAACATCCATTCCAGAATTCAAAAGTAGGTCAACTATAAAACATTACAGTGCAGCATTTCACTTGAGGCCAATAATATTCCGAAAACCATTTCCTCCTACTGCGAGTATAAGCGTCTCATTATTCTGCCCGATGTTAATATTCCAGCTACCATTCGCAACAATTGCTGCAGGCGTAAGAAACGTTCTAATAAATTCAGACTTACTCCTGCATTATTGACAGCGCAGGAATTACGCGGAAGGAGCATCGGCTGTTTCCTTTTGACTTTCTTTTTTGCGAAGAGCTTAAAGAAGGATTTCCGGTGAATGACGATGGTCGATGCAAGGCCAACTAAATTTGACCTTGCATTTCTAAAACAAACTAGTAGATCCGTGGGTGAAAACCTTCCCGCAATAATCGATACGTTTCTCTAATACCTATAGGCCGGCGCGGAATCTTCTTTGACTTCCTTCTTCAGTTTCTTCCTTGATCCTCTGTCGTGCTCTCATCCTTAGATCTTGTATATCGATAGGCAGAAGTAAAATTTTAAGTAAAACACGCCAATGAACTTGTATGCAATGCCAATCAGGTTAGGTTATATACCGTGTTGGCGCTCCGTAGCAATGATACCGTTCCGTTGATACCGTCTTTCCAACTCAAATATCTGCTTCATTTGAAGTTCTGAAAACTTTGGCCTTTTAAGAGAAAACTGCTTCGTCAAATAAGAAAAACAATAAGCTAGAAGAAATAAATGTCTACTGCCCGAGAAAATTCGTCATCTCCAGAGCGCTTCGTAGACCATCTGCCGAATTCATACGTCGTGACAGGAGAAACAAAAAGTTATAAAATCGGACTCTAGAAGCTGCATGCATATTGTTCCGATTTCAGAAACTGTTTCAAGCGACAAGTGTTTTCCGATAAAGGTATAAGGATCAGCCTTCACCATTACCATTACCCGCGCTAAGAGAAGCTTAAATCGATCCCCATGAAAATGCAACTTGGCTATAAAATTGTAACCCGATCTATTTTTTGCCAACCTATTTCGTTAAAAGCGGGACACGAAAGATAGCTACATATAAATATATAAGCAAACAAACACGACGGTGTTTATTATATAGTTTGATTGTGAGAGAATGTAATGTTTTCAAGAATTTTTGGAAGTGTATTCAAAGGTCGTTGAGAATCGATGAAACATCATCTAAACTTCACTCAACTACCTCCTAAAAATATAAAAAGACTGCTGCCTTGTAAACTCTTTCATATAGTTTCCAGAGGCTGAAAAATCCATGGAGGACCCGACCAACTTGAACCCTTGATATTTTGTGAGAATATAATGGAAAAATAATAACAGGGTCAACTTCTGGAAAGTTTCTAAAATGCTGTGCTGGCTGAAGTATGATCGACCAAATTATAACTAGAGCACTGTGAGAGCGCATACCTCCGCCAAGCGAGGCAACGGCAGCAAAAAATTCAAATAGGCTCTGAAACCATAATTTTCTTTCTATAAACTCCATAATCTAATGATATGTGCTTTTTCATAGTAATAAGAGCTTGTGCAATTTTCTTGAAGATCCGTTCATAACTTTTTGAGTTATACTGCAAACAAACGTTATGACAATCATGAGTCAAAGATACAAACGAACAAACCGATCTGCACCAAAATTTAATCATTTATGTATTTTAACGTTACTAACAACCCCTATAATTTTCATACATATCCATTTATTATTTTTTAAAATTATTGTGCTAACAAACATAAAATTAAAAACAGCGACAAGCGAACAAACAGATCATTACAAAAATTTGGTCATTTACTCTTTGTTATATATCTAACAACTTATTTAATTCGATAAAAATCCATCCATAATTTTTGAGTTATGGCATTAAGAAAAATGAGGCAGGAGGCAGACAAGCAAACAAACAAACCAAAAGTTGAATATCTGTTTCTCCTAACATACCTAACAATCTCTGTAATTTCATCCAAATCGGTTCATCGCTTTTTGAGTTATCTTGGTGACTGATAGATAGAGAGACAAACATGACGAAAACATAACCTCCTTGGCGGAGGTAACCAGGATATATAATAAAAAAGGCTTTCCCGTAGTAGACGGTAGGAGTCATTGTCTAACACTGAGCCAACACGCAATAGGAAAGTACTGTGTAGAATTTTTTTTTAATGCGAAGTGTTTCAGGTGCGTGCTAAGTTGAAAAATACCACTCGCTTTTACCTCGAAGAGTTAGTTGGAAAACTACAAAGATCGCCTTTCTCATGGAGTTTCACATGAAATGAGGGGGTTTATGACAGAGAGACATAAGGACAGCCAAGAATGTGTTTTTGGATGATCAAAAGTAAAGAAACAACATTTTGAGTAATTTAAGAGACTATTATTTTGGAAAATACTGATTGGCTGTTGGCCGACATGTTGCAATAGTGTATAATCAGAACACATTTAATAATGCACTAATTTTTCTAGTATCTGGCAGGTCATCCGTTTCGGAAAATCTAAGTACGGTAACGAATCTATGAGAGAAAAACTAATTCTTAAACATGATTTGCCCTTTTAAGGTCTTTGATCATAATTCAGTGGCGATAATTAAAATAATAAATTAATTGACAGTAACAAGTAAAATCTATAACAACTTTTGCTGAAATTACAGCTAATCCACCCTAAGACCAAGGAGCTTCTATAGAGAGGAGGGAGCCAGGAGCCTCGCCCGTGAAGCTCAAGTGTCTCTTATGGCTATCAGCCAGTTGTATGCACCAATCGCATAAAGAGTCTCTTATGGCTGCAGCCAATCGCATATGCACCAATCCCATATCAGTAACTCGGTTTGTCCGCTGCTCCCCTTGAAACTCAGTGCTCCTCCTTCACTTCCACCAATGAGCGTCTCACAGCCATAAAAGATCTGGTTGACTCGCTGGCGAATCTGTGAATGGGCCACAGGGCTCCCTCCTTCTCTATTGAAGCTCCTTGCCTAAGACAGGTACCAAATTTGTATTAATGAATTGCGGAGTCATTGGTAGCAATGATACTCAGAAACTTAGATTCAAGAAATGGCTATACAATGTTCCAGTTGCCACTGTGCATTGAGAGTAGAATCGGTTTATCTTTAGAAACAAGCGAGATGATCTGCAAGACCTTTACGAACCACAACATATGGCTACTTACAACAAGTTTATGGAGTTTATACTTATTGAAAATATATAAAGAAACCCCAAAAAATGGGGAATAACGGATGGCGTGATTCGTTTTCTTCTGTCATATTATTGAGAGTGTCTTCAGGGCAATTTTTTTATTATCGACCAAAGTTTTCGGCATGCTATGTGCCCATTTGGTTGTACACTTTTTGTGAATAATGTCAATCCGAAGTCCGTTTACCCCTAGATTGGCTGCTTGGGTAAATAAGTTGCTTATCTTGAAGAGGCTCTCAGTCATAAAATATGGGGAATAAAAAAATCATGATATTGAGGGTTACTGATGATAGTGATCGAAATTATAGGATGCAGATTTGCCGCTGCTCTACAGTACCTCTGTAAGAGCTGCTAATGTTGAAGAGTTTACTGAAAGCGCCGAGTTTTATGAATATGTGAATCCATGTTGTACACTTTCACTTCTGAAATTCATGCGCTATTAGATTTTCCCATCCAGTATTCCTTAAACGGAACATGTATTTGAAGTAAGAATTGCATGTTACAGACGACTGGAGGGAAAAGAGACTTATTAACTAAATATCAGCGCCCTTTTCTTCCACAGCCCTTCTGGAGCATAGGCCTAAAACCGAGTTCCCACTATCGTCTTTTTACCGCCACAGCCCGTGACGCAACCGTATGTTTTATAGCGTTAGTAAAAAAAAATAGTCACCCAAAATTTAAAAAGTTATCCAAATAGCACCAATGACATATGCAAAAGGCCATCAGACGTGACGGCAAACAATAATTATGCCAAATATTTTACCGAAACCGTGAAGCTTTTTTCAGTTTAATTTCGCGTAAATTTAAAAGGATATCCGAAACGGCTCTAACAACAGGTGCTAAATAAAGGCCAGCAGTCGTGACGGCAAACAATTATGTCAAATATTTTGACAAACACGCAGATGCGACTGCAAGTAAATAACAAATCATCCGAACACCTTAATTGTGCTTTGTAAGCAGAAACAAAAGCTAATACTGTGAACGCGTCTTTAGCTAACACCACTTCCAGGCGGACTAGCGTCTTCTCTTTTCGAAGATTAACAAAGTCGAAGCGCTACAACACACACAGCTTCTATCCATCCAAAATCTGCAAGCGTGCAATCGTTCTTACTTGCGAACTCAATTTAACAAGGCAGGAGTTCTTGATTGGCTCTCAGTTTGAAGCTTCACTAACTTTATGGACCAATTAAAACTGCTTTGTTAGAGGTAATCTTAGATATGGGATTACTGCTCGCCTGTTGAATTAATGCGTGACAGTTACGACGGATTGTTTGCTGACTTTGCGTCCTATTTGAATATTGCTAAACCGTTCTTCATACGACTAGGTAAACTGGCAGAAAACTTGGGCGAGAACCCAGCAGAGTTTTACAAGATTGTGTTGATTGAGACGAGTTTCGGGTTGAAGAGCCCCAACTTTATTTAATGTAGGCGCTCATCATTCACTTAATAGAACATATATGACATTTTATAATGTTACGGGTCAAGCTGTCTCTTGTTCTCCAGTAATTAATTTATTGTGCAAGGCTGCTAGACTAACAGTTACTGCATATGAGCACTTCCCTCCAAATTACAAGAAAAGTTTGCAATATCTATACATATCAAAAGGAACGATCGCAATGGATATATTACGACAACGCCAGAGTAAAATTACAATTAATATAATAATGAAAATCTAGGTCAATGAATTAGTAGAAAAAATGCAATCGATATAACCGAACAAATAAATTCAATATCATGTGTTCTTAGATAGTCTTTCTAACGATGGTATTCTCGAGACAAACGAGATTGGTGAACAGTTGAGTGACTATGCGTTCATCCTCCTGACTACCATGCGTTAAAAGCAGCAAACCTTTCACTTGTATATACCTTTAAGAGCTGTATGCAAAGCTTGTAAATAATGTAGTAGGATTTGTAGCGTTGCGTTAGATCGGTCAACACTAGCGGCTTGCCGTGTCGATGGGATGAAGGCAAATTTAGGTTGCTCTTCGGTGCAAGTTTGCAATCTGTAGAGTGAACAGGTGGTTTATGACGACTGCTGTTGTAATCCGTTTTTTAATGTTATTTCGAAACTAAGCGATCAGGACTTTGAGTCAAGGAGATCCGTCGAGTTTCATTTCAAACGGGTACAGCACTATTGAAGTTTTTAATAAAGTTTAGCAGATCTATGGAGACAGTGTTTTATTTAGGCCTTCTCAGCAGGCCAAACCCCGACTGCAGGTGAATCTTGTAGTAGAAGACTTTCATCTGCAAGCACTGGTGAAAATGTTATAATCCATCGCATTTTGTATACTGTCCAGCAACTGACAGAATAATAGGAAATTGATTTAATTCTACGCCTGCAATCACTCGTGACAGAGGAAAGTCTGAATGAAAATTGTTCTGAAAAATCTATTATAACTTCGTAAGAACGATAGTATATCATCGATAACACATTCAGCGTCTATGTCTGAAACAAAACTTGATGACGCATCTTTGCTGCGATAAATTGCCCTCACATATTTTTAAAATCGGTCGAAACTGCCAGCTTACAAAACACATCGCATCAGATGTTTGCGTGCATCCCATCCAAAGGCAAACCACCGGCAGTGATGGATCAAATGTACCTACTGCTGCTAATTTTTTTTCCACCCGTGTATTTCTTAAGGTTTTTTGTGATAAGACGATAAGAGTGCCTCTCAGCTGATACTAATCCAAATTTGGCATTGCGTTATAGGGCAAGATGTATGAAACTCCAGGTGATGCACTCCAACAGTGAGTAGTTAAACTGTTATGAGATGCTGGAGGTTTGGTTACCACTCTACAGTTGCCCGGAAGCTCAAGTTTAACTTCGACAATGCAAAAAAAAGAAATGGGTCAATAGATATCTGTCGCATCATCTGCTGAATTTTTCTACTTCAGGTTTGACAAAGAAAGCAGGATCGTTCGAAAAACAGCACGATGTGACTGCATCAAACTTAATTGAGCAGGTGCCATATACCATCGCCAGTAGGTAATGTGTTAATTTAACAGCTGTTTGAAGACCTTAACGCTTTTTGGGCAGTGTCGATTGAGTCCCGAAATGCAGCACTCGAGGCTTAACTTCTTTGAAACTGCGGACAGGTGCGCTGGCTTCGACCCTGTGAGCTCTGCTCCAAGTATTACCTGTAATCGGTTATACGTGAGACTTTAAACAACTTTACCTCTGCTCCGTAAAAGGGAGTTTTCAGCCTGCTCAACTTAATCACGTGTTTCTTCACTCGCAGTAGGGCTTAAAATGGCAAAGCTTCTAATTGGAATTTCGGATAAGCTAAGTCTTGGAGGCTTTATTTCGGTTTAACTACCTCCGCCAAAAACTTATGTTTTTATCCAGTTTATCTGTATGTTTGTTTGTCTGCAGACATGTCTATCACCAAGATAACTCAAAATGTGGACAAATTTTTACGATATTTACGGGGATTGTAGGGCATGGTGAGAGTAACAGATGACTAACTTTCGTTCAACCATTTCCTTTCTGGTCCGCCCCTTTTTTCTTAGTACTACTTATAACACAAAAGGTTATGGTACTGATATGAATTGCTAGAGATATTACGAAGAGTAAGTGACCAAATTTCTGTGATAATCTGTTAGTTTGTTTGTCTGACGTTTGTTTTTATGTTTGTTAGCCAAATAATTCAAAAAGTTATGAACGAATTTATATGAAATTTACTTGAGGATTTCAATTTTATTATGAAGAGTAAATGATCATATTTTTGTGTTGATCTGTTTCTTCGTTTGCTTGTTTGTTTGTTTTCTTTGTGTTAGATTTTATGCCTGTTGGCAAAATCACTCAAAAAGGTATGAACAGATTATTTGAAAACTTGCATGAATTGTCAGGTATCTCTCGAAGAGTATATAAATGATCAAATTTTAGTGATGATCGGCTTAACTAGTTATGTATTGACTAATGTTTGTCAGCAATATAACTGGAAAAGTTATGGATGGATCTACAAGAAAGTTACAGGAGCTGTTATTACTGTCCAAAAAACACAAATGAACATATTTTGGTGCTAATAAAACAGAAATCATACCTTCAGAACCAATTAAAATTTTTCGTTAACGTTTCTTTGCTTGCCGGTGGTAGTATGTGCTTTCAGAGTGATAAAGTTTTTCATGCTCCATTCCTCATCAGTCCATCGTACACGATGGTGCCATGCCCTCCTCTATTCCTTCACTGCATGGTTTATCATATGTACCAAATAGGGGGATTTCCTCGAGAAAAGATAAGATCAAGTCAAGTGTAAAGGGTTGAGAACGAAACTGATATCCAAATTAGTAACAAAGAAAGTCCGCGTTCAAATTCACAATCTGCTGTTACGGATACTTACTAAAAACTAGAATGCCTCGGTTGCATAAGGCCATCACCCGCGGTTGGGGGCACATTCAACCAAGTCATTTTTGATGAACGAGGCTACGGCACAGCCCCATATTCCTTCCCAGAGATTAGCTCTTCAATAATAACGTGGGAAAAAATAAAACGTCCCGTTCTCCAAACGAACCGCCGCGGTCTAGGCAAATTCGCCGCGGTGAAGGAAGTTCAATGCCGTCATCTTTCTTTATGGCCAGCTAGGTCTAGTTTTGGTCTTGGATCACATCTAGGTCAACCCACCAAACTCCCTGCAACAAATTATGAACATTACTCAACTCCTTCGACCACTTATTGGGCGGACTGACATACAAGTATATACTTAAATTATTTCGACCACTTATTGGGCGGACTGACATACAAATGTGTACTTAAATTTTCTACAAAAACATTATCAGATCTCTCACTTCCTTCGCGGGTGATAAAAAGTCACAGCAGTAGCGCAGCGCGACCTCCCACCGCAAAAGTTAGAGAGGCACTGGACGGAGAGGAAGTCATTAATACAGTTAGGGTGCCATTAAAGACATTGCTTTTGGCCTTGGCAGGTAGAAAAGCTATGCTAGCAGCAGTGAGTAAACTCCCGCAGAAATTACCAGCAAGACAAGTGGCCACAAGGCCCAACGCTCTCGGACACAAACACGGCAGTGATCGACACTGTTAGCGAGACAGCCCAGCTTCCGCTTTGCTGCAGCGGGCTGTAATTAAGCCTGAATTCGTGTCACGTCCCAGTTCATGAGCAGGAAGATACAGGAAACGTTCTCATGGTAAGTGCGGAAAAGAAGCAGTACGTTTCTATAAATAAAAAATGAAGTAGTGATAATATGTCAAATTCGCTTTATTCTGTTTAATGTAGTTCATAAATGACATAATAATGATTTTATTGCTAAAGCGAGACAAGCTTTACATTAGTAACGTTTGATCTACTTGCTACTCTTTGCTTATGCCGTGAATGCACGCTCATGACAATACCCTAACTAAATTTTTGGCCTCTCAAGAAGCCGTTCACGATTTTGGCTATCCCCTAATAAAATTCCTGGCTGTCCCGAAGTTCAATAGTTAGTATAGCATCTTGGGGTAGCTAAGGACGGGTAGATAACATAGTTTGGGCCTCTCTTAATCCGTACACAGCTTTTCTAAGAGAGGAAAAGGAAAGGGCATATAGTATATCTATAGACACGTGGAACCCATGCACGAAGGTGTTCCCCCACAGGATCAACGCGCATGGGAGCAGCAAGTTGGGAAAGAAGAGGAAGAACAGACGAAAGTTAGAATAGTAGGACTATGAAATCGGAAGGACGCAATTGGGCACGAAAGACAGACGTCCCGAAGGCCTAGCTGATGGCTAAGGTAATCTACAGGGTCCCCCTAGGGACGCTACTCCCCACAACATAGGACGGGTGAACCTAAACTAACCTAACCTTATGACCCATCCTATGCCCCCTGAATAGAGCTTAGGATTATGTCCGGGTCAAATCTCCAAGTCAAAACGACGCCGTGCCTATGGAGGGTCTACTGCATCCTCTAAAATTATCCCTTCCCCAAAGATCTCACCATCAAAGCGCAGGGTCTTCACTCCGTCCCTTCCTAATTTATTTCTCATGCATCCATAAAAACTTGCCAGGAATTCATGCAACGAAGTAACTTTTTAAATAATATTCTGTGAAACTTTTGCTATATGTTTCTGACTAAGTTTTGTTGTGTCTCTACTGAAGTTCGCCCAAAGTTTTTCGTTTGGGTGCGTAATGTCCTTCATGTGTCGCCTCCAAACTTCTTACCAAAACTCATACCAATGTAAATTCTTGCCTGGGGTTTCCGCTGGCTTCTTCCATTTTCTTGCTGGCGGCGGCAGTGACTAAAAATTGCAAGGATATGCAGTCATTCCCAGTGCGCCGCCCTGGCCACCCAGGCATTATTGGATTAACTTCTGTGGACGTGATTTTTTTGGAGGTGAGAAGAGGGTGGGCAACACTGAACATTGTTTTGGGTGATCCATTTTCATGGGGGCTGCAGCGCATTAACTCGTGTGTACTATTTTATAGCTGAATGAACATGCGATGCGATCAATGGCGTTGGAAACTGAATAATGAATGACCAGGTTTTCAGTTATAGAGTACAGCGTAATTGACCATGTGTACTATTCTATAATTACTTGAACATGCAATAGGATCGGCAGCGTATAGGACACTCAATAATGACAAGTTTTTTTAAGGCCGTTGAAGCGATGCGAAAGCGGTGCTGTACTGGCGACAGAGTGAGGCTCTGCTTTTGCGTGGACGTGGCCCATGAGCAATGTCTGTCAGGGATTCAGTACGTTTAGGCTGGACAATGCTGCGAGCTGGGAGCTTCCGCTACGATTCTAGTTTTTAGTTCTATTTTTACGAAGCAGCTATATGAAGAAAACGAATCAATAGTCTTTAAATATCACTTTTATGTTAAAATGAACTTGCCGAAAAATCTACTCTCAGAATACTGAGCACTGCAAGAGGTCTTCCATTTTAACTGGACACGAGAAATAGATATCAGTGAAAATGAATTAGCATTGACTATCTCTTCATAGTTGGATAAGCATATGTACAGACAAAGCGCCTAGGGTATATACTGCTTCAAGCACAAGGTTTTTTTCCCACTTTTTAAAGCTACTAGCATTAGATAATGAATGAACTTATCGTCGCTGAATGTATTTTAATTGCTAGATATTTGATCTTACATCAAAACAAATGGGTTATTGAAAACCGAATGAAATTATTGAGGCGGCAGCAAAATTTCTGTTAGCTCGCTATTTTTTATTTACCACGTCCATGAAACATCAGCTCGTCAGAATAGCAAAAAAAAAAAAAAAAACCTGAACAGTGCTCGGGTTTTGGCTAGGTGGCATTTGGCACAATTGCAAAATATACTTCTGAAAAGTAGCAAAGATTTTAGATGGAAAATTAGACTGGGCAGCTCGACGATCAGTAGTCGAATCAAAGGTCGTAGTCTGTGGTATGAGAGGCTTTCACTTGCAACCATCTACAAGCCCGTCACAAAAAAAAGGGCCGGAGGCAGCAAATATTCGGCCTCTTTCTTCTCTTCTGACAGGGCCGAGATTGCCCACCTCTCTAATTTTTGTACCTGCAGGATACTGTTACTGAAACAATAAACTTTTCATCTTTAGCGCCGTTGCAATTGGTGCACTACGCTCGCCTTCCGTCATTGGGAAGAAATCTTGAGAAATGCGTCCAGCGGCAAAAAAAAAAAAAACGCTTATAAGAGCCCGCAATTTCTGGGGCATTTTTGCTCCCTTTGCGAGGCTGGATGTTGTTGAAGGCTTGGCAGAAACACTCGTGACAACCTCTGGCGTGAAACGAACGTATCTCATTCGCCGGCACTCCCAACTTTGGGCTTGTATGCTATACTTTATGTCGGGCGCGAAGTCATGTAGCCTTCTGGGATTTGGCCTTCCCGTTGCGTGACTTGTCCTAAATAACTAATGCGTCTTCTTGTGTGTTGAGGGGTCCAGAACTTATTGGCAAGACGCTTGCAAACACCTGCAAAAACAGGCACAGATTCCGATTATGGCTGAGGTATTGGCGAGAATATTTCCTCCCTTCCTTGAGATGCTGAGCCCTGGCTGGCTGGCTGCTCTGAGAATCTTTTTCTTTCACGCACGTTAGGGCGTGAATAAGAGTGAGAATCAGAGTTGGAATAAATATTAAAAGCTGGCATTAAAAAATGTTTTTTTTTCCATTTTCTTCGTGCATCGTACCCTCTGGGCGTCAATGAAAAAGAGGGGAAATGTAATCTTTTGCTGTTAAAATTGAATGTTCTGCAAGCTAAGAGTAAAAATAACTTTGATTTGTAGGGACTAAACCATAGTCATTGTACAAACAATGTTGAAAATATTACAAAGTACTGTGTACTTTCACTAGAAAGTATAGCACATATCATATCTTAGCGAAGATAATACCGATGTAGGAAGGAATAGAAGTGAAACCCAGTATAGGGTAAGCACACAACGGTCTTGCGTTTGGTGTACTTGGAGTGATAGAAAGACATTATTGGTTATATTTTCAAGAAAGTGAAGTTCATTTACTGTGGGGAATTGGTCATCATTACAATGGGTAAAATATCGACATTCACTTCGGTTTAAGCACCAGTTTTGGACAGCTGTGCCTTATCCATTTCATTTCACTGTCGTGTCATACTTAAACTTTCAGGCCTTGGCAGTTGGCGATTTTACAGGAAAAATATGCTAAAATTTGCAGTTGCTAGCGGTTTGCATTTATGTAGTAGTTATGTAGTATTTATGCAGTATTTATGTAGTATTTATGTAGTATCACAAGCTGATAAGTCGATAATAGGCAGAGTCTTACCAAGTCACTCATTTAGGTTTTGAAATTGATTACATTGTGCTATACATTGCGTTATATTTCCAGGTAGAACTCATATCACTCAATGATCAATTTAATTAAATAAACGGAACTGCTTTTCTAGCACGATAAAAAAAAAAAAAACCTGCAACCACTACCAATGTGGAAGAAGGGCAATTATTTTGATTTTTTTGCTAAATTGCAACCACCCAACTTTTTCCAGTGTTTAAAGTGTGCAAATACTTGGATAATATTTGATAAAAAAAAAACAGAGCTCAAAATACTGCGGTGCGCACAAGCCACCTCTGAAAGGCTGCTGATCACTAGAATCCTGTTGAGAAAATTGGGTATTTAGTTCAATTTCAGGCCACTTCAAAACAAACTGAGCAGGAGGCGCAATTTCGAAAGCACTGCTGCCAAACTGACATCATCAAGGGTGGTAAATTGCTCAAAATGAAACGTATTTCCTGAAGATCTGGAAATGTTTTCCTTCACGAGGTAAATAAAAACGTAGTGTGACGCCGGCATGAAATAAGTTAAATGATTTTGAGCATTGGCGAGTAACCGGTTTAAAAAGAATTTATAGCTAGTAAAAGAAATTGCAGAGTTCCAAAAAAGATAGCATGAAGTTTTTCAAAAATGAAAAGCACTGTAATGTGAGAACGTTTTGGTGAGTTGTTCGAATTAAGTTATCGTAATGTCCTCGGACGTGGTCCAGGTGATGCTACTCACGCCACCGTAAAAGTGTCGTGTGAAACTGGGCTTGTTCTTTCTCGCCGAGTGGCAGCTTGCACCGAACGAGAGCGGTAGCAGCTCATTATCTCCGCAGTGCACGCAACTCCCGACTACCCAAAAAATATTGTAGGAAATTCCAAAGAATGAAAATTTACAGGAAGCGAAAACTACAGAAAAGTATGAAAGCGCATCAGTACACTGCTAACCAGTTTCTGAAATATTATAATGAATCCAAAAGAAGTTAAGAGATATTAGATAAAAAATAAAATAATAAATCTATTACATGAATGTACAATTTCACATAATTCAACACAAATCAAGAAATTTGCTTCTTTCAGATTGTTAGTTTTGACTACTCTTCCTCCACTTATCTCCTTTCTAATTGTGACAATTTTTTATTTCATTATTCGCCATGGTTTGAATCCATCCTTTGAAGATAAGTGGTCTTAGAACTTTAAAAAAACATTCTCTGCTTGCGTGATAGATGTACCGCCTTGAGCTGTTGTTTCAAAACCTCTGAAGTCAATGCAATTAAAAGCTGTTATTCAAAAGAGTAGTGAGATGTTTTTAAACCAGTTTTCAAATTACCTGCTTCACTTTTTTCAAACAGTTCTCGTCAATGCTTGCAAAACCCGCTGCTTCGGACAAGCAGAGTGGAGGGAGAAGATCTTTGTCTGAAATCCGCGAGAGTTTGACAAGTGCAGGCTTGTAATTCAGCTACAGCTCTCTATCCATTAGGCTTACTCTCAACGGTCTAGGCCACAAAGACTAGGACTACCGACATATGCTCTTTGATGTGGAGCAGCCTCAGGACCGGGCGCCTCAGCGTTAATGTTCTCCCGCCGCGCATCGTTCTTTCTGCAAAAAGCTGCTTGGGCTTCGAAAAAATTGGGTTAGGGATCACCCAGATACGGTAGGAACCAAGGCATTAGCTTAGAATTTATCCAGACACGATATATCTGACAAAATCATTTTGTAACCTTACCCCAACAAAATTTAGGGTCGCCGCGGTGCAGTGCAGAACCTGGATTCGCGGTTTTAGCTGGCCCTGACTTTTAGTAGGGTATGGTTCACCCAAGACTGACATGTGCCAATCCATGTACTTAATAGTTTATCTAAAAAATGTCATGTAATATAAACCCAGTTACGTACGATTCAACAAAACATGATACATGAAAAAAATTGATATCCTTGTGGTTCACAAAGAAATTGTACGCTACAAAACAATGAATTGATCCAGGGATTATCCAGAATAAGCTGTACCAAAATTCTGGACTATGGCTCTGCAAAAAAAGTTATAAGCCAGCATACTTTCATGACTTAATGGTTCCTCCAGAAATGCTATCTACGAAGACACTGAGTACGTGTTGATTCGAAAATTAGATATGCTGAAATATTGCCGTAGAATTTCATCGACATGGCGCGCGGCAAATTAGTTTTGTCTCTGGCGTATACAGCCTTCATAGATTGTATGTAACATGCTGGATTTGGGTTCGCTAGAGATGATATTTGCAAGGAAAGAAGATTGAACATCAAATGATAATGTGCGAATATAATGTACACGCAGTTGTAGAATGTTAGAGCATGAACCTCGCGCCCGCTAGTACGGTGAATTAAGCCTCTTGGCTAGATGTGAGGATTTTTGCGGCAGCGGCTTGTTTAGTCAGAATTTTCCGCATTCATGCACTACTGTCGGGCTATGCTGGCCTAACCAGAAACGTGGGCGGTCGAAGGTCGTAGTTGTCGCCTGATCCTCCCGTCTTTGATGCCATAGCTCTGACAATCTGTGGTCAACTACAGCCTTGTATTCCTATGAGGTCTATCTGCAGCACTAACCAGTACAAGAGAATTTCGCACTTGGCGTAGGTAGTCAAGATGTCTTTGCCTTTATTATAGGATTTAACGCGAGTTATCCAGAACGCTGTGTGCCAAGATACTGGACCAGAGTTCATAAAGAAATGCTGTTTTCGAGATGCTTGATAAGGGCTACTCCAGATATGAGATGTGGCCTGATAATGGTCTGGAGTTTACCTCGAGAGAACAAGTGCGAACATGCTGGGACAGGTTAGGGATACGATACTTCAGAGGGTCTTTTCCATTTTTTCGTACGTGGGGTCCAAATTTAGGATTTAAATTAATAGGTAAGTAAGGCTTTGAACCTCTCGGACTTCACTGAATGAATGAGCGCATAAATATTCACGCTTGATACACCATGTTTCTTTCATCAGAAGGTAGTTACTTTGCTATAGTTTTTTCACTTCAAAATGTATTACTCGGTATATTTGAATCACTGTGCGCACCGTTCTTAAATTACAGTCATGTTTCATCCGTATATGTATCCCTCTGCTAAGTTCGGCGCTCCTCTGTCTCAGCACGCTTCATATTGCATGGAACAAGTGTCAAATCTCCACAATATTTCCAGATGGCTCTTAATGGAAGATGCAATTTTTTTTCATTGACGTATCCAGTTCATAACACTAAAGTACTACATCGAATTTCTTCGTGTAACTAGCTATTTGAGGAAGAACACCTGTTAAAAAAGTATGCCTATAAATGAAGATGCGATTTTTCTTTAGCATCCCACGCAATTAAAATGTATCATTATTGTGTTTAAAATTTCTGTTTTTTTTTTTCAGTAACTGTACATGCATCATGTACAAAAATACTCCTACCTTTGGTTTGGTATTTGTCAAACATTTGCAGCGGAATAGGTTACAGCATTTCAATCTTTAGTTCTCTATCATACCAGTTTCTTTAAGCACAATAAGATTTAAAAATAATAGTGTTACCTTCGGTTTTTTTCCCACCAATCAATTTATGAAGAATAGGTCCAAAATCAATATTTTTTAACACTGGTTTTTAATCCTGCCAATCATTTTCGGTAGAATAGGTCCAAAAATAATTTATTGATCGCTCGTTTTTAATCCCACCAATCACTTTAGATGAAATAGATCTTCCAGTAAAAATAATCAAAATTTATCCAATTTCTTATCATTCCAGCCATATTAGGAGGAAGAGGCTGCCACTATCTTCCCTCTTGTCTTACACAACTGCAACACAATAATTCCGGAAGCAAGCTCGCAAGCTTACCGCTATTTATCCCATTCACAACAGCTAATCCAGCAGCGCCGCCATCCAATTATTACAATTATAGCAGCGAGGCCCAATATTTCAGCGACAAATGGCAGTTTGCGATTGAGCCTAAGAGGGGCAAAGACAAACAAGGGCCCCACATGCACCTTGACAAATTGAGTCATTGTCAGGCCTATCAGCAGAGGCATTAGCGGGTCTCTCCACAACCCAGAGTGAATTTAACTGCATTGCTAACTGTATTACCTCCTTAAACCGTCAGACAGCGAGGGGAAAGGCCGTGATATGATCCGGGTGCGTTGCTCTTATGTATGCATGAATACTAACAACGCTGTGGGGAAGGTAGTATGCTTAGGTATATGGAAATTGCGTTTTTTTTTTTATAAGTGGGAGCGATATATACTGTTGTGTCTATAAGCAGAAATTTGCAGTTTTCTCTTGCGAGCTAAATGACATGTTTCAGAAAGAAAAAAAAAATGTCTTTTCTTCATAAAGACGCGAGTTATGTACTGTTGTACCTGTATATAGGCATAAATTTATCATTTCCTTTAGGTGGACTAATTACTATTCTTGGGTAAGCTAAAACTATGAAGTGCCAGGTATGCACCACTGAGCCTTTCTATAAGCAGAAACTTGCAGTTTTTCTGAGGTGAAATGAATAATATGGTTGGGTACATAAAAACTGGCAACTCTTCATATATAAGAGAGGTACGTAATACCTTTTGTCAGTGTTGATATATATTTGCATTTTTCGTTAGTGGGTTGAATAATATGCCTCAATGCTATGAAATTTGAGTTTTATTATTAGACAAGGCATATGCTACCGTGCTGTTTGACTATGTAAACAGAAAGTTACAGGTTGTGTTTGAGTAGTGAAAACATGTACTTTTAATAACTTTGCTAGATACTACTGGAACTGTAGTTAACAAGAAATTTACACTTTTTAGTTGGCGGATTATTTGCAATATTTGAATAAAAATTGTCATTGTACACGTATATTATGTATGATATACAACTAAGTATGTGTCGGCAAACAGCAGTTTACAGTTGCTCTCAAGTTTCTAAGATACTATGCTTGGGTAAAAACACGATCGACTGGGTGGTCGAAATCGATCTAGGCCAAGCCTACTTAACTTGACTTGTCTGGAAATCCAAACAGGAACCTTAGCTTCGTCACATTTTATTAAGTTGCAGGTGCTAGACTCAGCCCGATTATGCTAAGTCGATTAAAATTTCTATATTTCTAAGTAGGACGAAATTCTTGAATTGTTACGGATAATTGATTAAGAGTCGACACTGATCTTTGAATCAGTCCAGTCCAGTCGACAGCACCTTTAATAGAAACTTAATTTTTTATAATATAAGTGAAATAATTAGAAACATAATTCTTTATAATATAAGTGAAATAATATCGTTGAGAAAATAGTGAAGGTTAATATGAATAGTGCAGCAACATGATAGAAGAAATTAAAAGGCGTTACTGCACAGGGCTCATTAGCCCTCCATACATGATCACGGTTGCTTACCGGCATAAAACCCTCGAATTTGCTCCTTGTTTTGCTTTCAAAGGAGCTAAAAACTGAGTTTTTGGGAGTATGACTAATTCAGTTTTTTACGGACGCACTAAGTAATATCAATTAATTATGTAGATAGAAATTCGTAGTTTTTTAAAAAAAAACTGCGTGTTAAATTATCAGGCAGCATAATTTTTTTTAATAGCAAGGTAGTTATTAGATTAAATTAACATATTTACCCTCTAAATCATAGCAGTGTTTACTTGCGCCTGTTTCTCTAAAATAAATTCGATCTACTCAAACGTAAGCAAATGGCGGTCATTTTTTTATAACAGCAACAATTTCACCGTCCAATATTATCACCAAGTAAAGGTAAATTTCCCCTAACTGCACACCCCTACTTAGGAAAGGAAGATACATACACTTGTTCGTGTTGCAAATAAACCTTCAAGGGCCCGGAGGAGTGTACATCTTCAGTTGATCAGAAATTGTCTGAGCTATGGGGTCATAGACGGAAGGTTCTTGAGAACTGTGCCCCACCAACCGTCTCCATTTATGAGCAGCCCGGTTCCTCCCCTTAGTGAGCTGCGAACAGTATAAGGCTTCCTTCTTTACCTGGGAAATGAAACGCTGGGCGTCGCAGCAATGAGTGATGCATGAATCTTCATTACTCGACCAGTGGGGCATAGTAATAATAATTCAATTATTCGCCTAAAACTTGATTTAATGCCAAATGAGAATGCCTCTATAGTCGTACAGTATGCAGAAAGCAACACTGGAAATATCAAAGATTCTAGATAGAGATGGCCGATCTGGCATGCGATCTGCTTTCCGTTAGACGGTTGACAAGGGTACTTCGAGGTTTAGTTCAAATAATTTTACCATACCACATAATTTATAAATTACAAAAGAACCAGGATTTGACTCTGTAGATCGTACAAGTGAATGACGTACTAAAATGTAATGGACTTTTATGGTGTTCGCATAATGGATGGGAAACAAGGAAACCTAAATTTAATATTCATGGAGATAATTCCCTGCTGCCAGTTTTATTGTTCTCTGGAAACATGTGCCTAATAAAAATACATGACTTTGCTTTTTTTTGTAATGGGCAGTCGTGATTAGTTGAGCAAAAACTTCCTGGTAATTACAAGTATTTGCCCGGTTGATGACACCGACGTGACCCTGACGTGCGGCATCAAAGGAGCTGGTCCTTCAGGCAGCAACTCGTGAAGCTTCAGGCCGAAGTCCGATTAAGCGCAGAGATTTATGACTCCAAACTGAAGAGAGTGGCTTCATTAAACGGGAATTTTTTGATGAGAGGTCGCACCTAATTTGCAGTTTGGCTCCGAACGATCGGTCTGCAGCGTGCATCCGACGGCGTCGTGCAGCATATGAATTGAGAATATCCATAAACAACACCTTCCAAAGGGAATATAAATTTATATATGTAGATACAACTACAGACGGCCACCAGACATGGCGGCAATGAATTAAGATTAGATTAAATGGTTGGCAATAGAAGGACTAACAGGCCTATTCCCAGAGAGGAGCCGAGGCGCCGGCTCAGGCCAGGATAAAAAAGAAATTCCAGGATTCTAAAGGATTACCATAACCAAAGACACGACTGTGCTGCTATAATCGGTTGGAGCTGATACTCAGATTTCTGGGGCGTTAAGGCAGATTGGGAGACGAGCGATAAGGGGACAAAACTGCCTTTAAAGCCGTTGGACAGTAGGGGTTTGTGAGTCATGAAGAAAGAGTTCGAAGCTGTGGAGGGAGCTGCTTCCAATACTTTGCATTATCACCTAGTCATACTGAACATTGTTTAGTTAAGCATAATATAACCCCCCTCCCGATCTCGCGTAGCCCAGATACACTGCGCTATATCAGTCAGCCCTGGTAAAAATATTTTCGTATCCAAGGAGCTTCAATAGAGAAGGAGGGAGCCTTGTGGCCCAGTTACAGACTTGCCAGCGAGTCAACCAGATCTCTTATGGCTGTGAGACGCTCATTGGTGGAAAAGACGGGGGAACACTGAGTTTCACGGGGGAGCAGCAGACGAACCGACTTACTGACATGCGATTGGTGCTTACGCGACTGGTTGCAGCCATATGAGACTCTTTACTGATATGCGATTGGTGCATACGACAACTGGCTGACAGTTATAAGAGACTTTTGAGCTTCAACGGGCTAGGCTACTGGCTCCCTCCTTCTCTATTCAAGCTCCTTGTTCGTATCTCAGTTTCGAAATTTCATCTCCCGTTATCGAGCTCTTGCAAGCTGAGTTTGAACATTTAAATTAACAAATTAGCAGTCATTTTATGCCTGCACATTTGAGGAGCACACGAAATACAGTATATACATAAATACACTATGTGTACATTCAAATTTTTAAAAATATGTATACATAGCTATTGGTCACAATTATTGAGTTGTGATGCTAGCTGAATGTCTTGGATATAATATTATTACCCTTCAGTGGCTTTGCTGAATGTATGTGACTGATATTTTTTTTCATTTCATAAGCTGAACCCCTAAAATGAACATTTTTCTTCATCCTATGCTACCCTACTAAACTTGAAACTGCGTTTAACAGCTAAGAAGCTTATGATCTTCCTATAACGTGGCCAGCTTCGTACCTGTTATGTACGTTCCATATACCTTGCGTAACCTTGAAAAGCGCAACTAACACACACATCAATAATGCCGACTGCGGGCCATAGTCTTTTCCCATGTTTGTTTCATTTTACAGCATTAAAACATCGCTGTTGTGCTTCAGTACTTTTCTTGGGGGGGGGGGGCAGAACAGTGCGATACATTCAGAGTAGTTATTACAGCCTGAGAGTAATACTTAAGATATAAAGTTTTCAGCGTGTCTATGTCTGCGCGTGTGTCAGTACGTCCGACTTGTTGAGTCACATCACAGTTCACTTACTATAGTAGTTATGTCAGATCTCAGTGTATGCTCTACGCCCCTGAAATCTTCAGAGTTGTGACGTCAAAATTACGTCACGGCAGAGTGGAAATACCAAATATTCCTCGCTGCAACAGTGGCGTTACGCAACTGCGACGTCACAATTCTGAATATTCAAGGGCTCTATGCAAACACTCAAATGTGACACAACTATCTTCTGTAAATGAACAGTGGTCACGTGGTGCATTGAGTTTTGTTCACAAACCTCTGTCCCACACAATTTCGGGAACATCCATCAGTAGTGTTGTGTCGAACTTCCTTCACAGTCCGAACTTTGGGGGTTGCGGGCGTTGTAAATACTACAGGAAGGACGTATTTAAAGAGGGCGGTTCTTGTTCACTAAAGCTCAAAGGTAAATTCATCAGAAACTTTACTAGTTTAACATATAACATTTTAATTTTGTAATGTTTATATGAGTACTTATCAAAATTATAATTTAGTTATATATGCCAATTCAACTAAAGTTACGGCTAAGATTGAAGCAGATTTTTTTGGTAGATTTACACACAGTTGTATTTTGTTTTTGTAAACATGAATAAACTTCTTAAAACTCGTTTTTATTGGTTCAACCTGTGTCGAAAGCTTTAACCTGTAAAAAGGAGTCTGGAGAAGTTTATTAATATCTATCAAAATTAACCAGCCTAGACGTCAAGCAAGGTTCTCATTGCAGTTTTGTTTCCATGGACTCGACAGAACGTTCGAACGCTCTGAAGTGAAAACTTGGGACAAAAGGCTATCGTCTGCATTGGGCTAACCTCACTAAAACCCTGTTCACACGTCCGTCTTGCGACTTACGTGTGTGGTTTGCAGCTTTCGAATGCCTTACAATGTCTGCTTAAACTAGAATAGTCCAAAAGCGCATACCTCCACCTTGCTAGGCAACGTTAACGAAAAATTTGAAACCCCTTAAACTGGTTCTGAGAGCATGACTTTTTTTATCAGCACCAAAATTTGGTCATTTGTGAACTTTGATAGTAATAACTGCTTCTGTGATTTTCTTGAAGATCCGTTCATAACTTTTCGAGTTATGTTGCTGAGAACATTAGTCAACCACACAAACAGAGCAACCGATCATCACCAAAATTTGGTCATTTGTATCTTTTAACATTTCTTACAATTCTTGTACATGTTATAAAGATTTGTTCAAAACTTCTTGAGTTATTTGGTTAACAAACTCCACCAAGCTGGCAAACAAACTAACGAATACATAAATCATCACAAAAATCTGTCCTTTACCCCTTGTGATATACTGAACAAGTCATATAAATTTCATAAAAATCCGCCTAAAATTTTTTAGTTATTTTACTATGAAAACTGAGGCTGACAAACAAACAAGCGGTTGACCGGATCTTCACCAAAAGTTAACCATCTGTTACTCTTAACACGCCTTACAATCCCTGTAAACTTCGTAAAGATCCATGCACAATTTTTGAGTCATTTTAGCAAAAGACAAACAGGCATACGAAGACACATACAAATAGACAGACAAACTCGACAGAAAACATAATTTCCTTGCATGGCAGAAGTAACAACAGAAAAATGCATATTTACCTTAATTCTAATTAATACTAAGCTTTGGCAGATGTTTAAAGCTGTAGTAGTCTTCAAAAAGAAAGAAATTACTTGAGAAAAGCAGAAAAGTCCGAGTAAGAAAGGAAAAGCCTTTAGGGAAAATAGTTTCCAAGGAAAATAGCTTCCAGGGAAAATGGCTTTCAGAGAAAACAGCGTCTAGGGAAGAGAGCTTCCACGGACATGACATAGCTGCCAATGAAAGTAACTTTCAAGGAAAATTACTTCCTGGGAAATAATAGCATTTAGGGAAATAATAGCTTCTAGGGAAATAAAAGCTCTCAGGGATGTAATAGCTTCCCGGGAAAATAGCATCAGGGAAATCATAGTTTCCACGGAAATATTAACTTCCAGGGGAAATACCGTCCAGGGAAATCATAGCTTCCAGGGTAATGAAAGCTTGCAGGGAAATAATAGCTTCCAGGGAAATAGTAACTTGCAGGGAAGCAACAACTTTCAGGGAAAACCCCTTGCAGGGAAGTAGCTCGCAGCTGAAAGATGGAAGAAAACTGAGTAGCAGAAGGCCGTGGCCAAGCTTTGAATACAACCCTCTTGCGTTGTATCTGCAAACACACCCCAACCCTAATTAAAGCCTCTACCGCCCGAATAGTGAAACGCCAAATCAGCTGCATGGCGGCCATGAATTCTGATAGGGTTGGGACTGTCCCCGTGGTTGCCGAGTTTCACTGCTACCCATGCAGTTTTGAGGTTTCCTTTTCTTTTTCTTTTTTTTTTGTTTTTTACTAAACTACCATTTCCAATTCAACCTTCACGCTCTTCTGAATGTGAGGGTCACAATTGCCTAACTTAGGGCGTGTTCGATTGGGCGTCAAAGTCGATTAAGTTAAACCCACTTGACTTGTCTGAAATGTAGACGGGAATATTGGCTTCGTCACTGTGAATCGTACGCGTTGCAGGGGGCAGAAACAGCCTGATTATGCGGAGCCGACTGAAATCTCCATGATACGAAATAAGACCAAGTTCATGAAAGTCTCACCAGTAGCTAAAGGATTAAGAGTCAACCACTGAAGCTTGAATCATCAAGTCGAAGCCAAGACACCAGTCAGAAGATTCTGGCAAGCCAAGGCTCTGAGGCTTAACTTTGCTGCCCAATCGAACACGCCCTAATAATAATTAAGAGATCTTTAGCTCAGCTTCGAATCCCTCCATGCCTTGCCAAAATTAGTGGACCTTATTTCCAGCGGCCTGCGGCTTACTACGACTGTTGCTAGGAAAAAATATAGTTATGTGGCCCTTGCCATATTAAATACTGGCATCTGCTTCCAAAATTTATTATCTTTTCGAACTGAACTTAAAATGAATCTACAGTTTGGTCATTGTGGACCACTTCTTACCGTACACCATAATAGAGAAATAAACAAGTAAATGCTTAAATAATTAGAAAAATAACACCGCATTTGCAATGTTGCATAGATATAATGAAATAACACGATATTCCAATATCATCAACACGTCTTATCTCTTTTTATTACTTGACGATTTTTTATTATTTATTCCAACATTTCTTCGACGCCAGCTCTTGATTTGAGGTTCCTCTGAGGCATCGAAAATATACCGATCATTTTCGAAGAAATCTTTCACGCAAAACTGCCCGCTCATTTGGGTGCTCTGATTAAAAATATCACAAATGGATCGTGATTGCTCGTCATCTCAAAATTAATCGGATTTCTCGATTGAGAATGAGGATATCCGACGTCGAGAAGGGTGATTTTTATCTGAAATAAGGCCAATTACAACCAAAAATCGCTCGACTTTAATAAATTCCTTAAATCTTTCGAAGACAATAATGAAGTTAGAAGTAATTATGAGTGAACAGACTCTGGAACCGTCAGGGCCCTGACGGTTCCAGAGTCGCAATTTTCAGCAGTTAGAGTTCCCAATGGAGTAGGCGCTGCATACTACACATACTGTCATGTATGAAATACTGAAAAGCTACATTTAAGTTCAATATATGGCTATTCATTCGTACATTTACATAGTATACTAGACTGCTTGTGACCCACTGGGTCACTACAATATAAAAACCTATCCGAACTCCTCTCAGTTTATTCCATAAGTTAGTTATAATAGGGAAGATCGTGCGCACGGTGACAACATAGCAAGCAAACCATATTATCAGATTTTTATAAGTATATAGATGAATTGTCCTGAAATAACTCTGACGAATACGATCAAACGCAAACATAGAAATTTAGTTCCCTACCCCCTCCCCCCCCCGTTTCAGTTCCAGTTCAACAGGAGCGAAGCTCCAAGTTTTTCAATGCTTAGTTGTTAAGATTCTTCAAAAATTTGTCAGGTTATCGTAAGAAGCTGGATAGTTGATACATACGTAGCTATATTGTAGGTATATTCCCCAGACTAATGAAACGTGTTTTCCCATGCCTGTGGTATATATTGTGTATTTCGTGTGCCCTCTTCTACATTTATGGGAACATGATAGACAGAAATTTGACCCTACCGTTGACCAACATTAGGGGTGACAGAATGAGACAAGAGTACAATCCTTGGTCCATACATAAGAGGCAAACATGCTAATCAGTCCAAGCTCCCCCTTGATGCACTGCGTTCACGGCATAAGGCTCCAGCAATCGGATGACATAAAATGCTTCGAAAGTGTCGGTCTTTTTTTTTTTTTTTGTAAAATGTCTTCCAGTCGCTGCTCCTTTTCTGTAGATTCTTTATTAAATTAGCTTGTCAATTCATTCACTTACGTCCACCAAATTTGCAAGGAGTTTATCCGAATTCTCGATACGGCTTTTGATTTTGTCCCGTCGGAATAAAATATCTGGTGTACCCACGATACCAAATATTCACAGTGACTATCCGACTCAGGCAACCACAAAGTGGTGTAATATACCTGGGCACTTAAGTGAAATGATAGTGATAGTCACGATGTGCAGATTTTGATGGTTCAAGTAATGAAGGGGTTGTATCAGCCTTAAATTGTTATGTTTTAATATCATTTACCGGCTGTTTTGGTATATTTATGTAAATTTTAAACATGTTTTATAGTTCATCGGTAGGTACCAACGTAGCATTACCGTGGTTTTAATTCATTTTCAACATTAGCTACTGGGTTTTCTTTACCTCACTTTTGTTACGGCTATTGGGATGAGGTCTACCGAAAGCTCTACATGCATCAATTTCTGAGGTTATAGCTTCAAATCGGTCATTGAAAAAAAACTCAATTGATTATGGTATTAAAGTACGTTACGTGTAGTATCTATCAGCCAATTTTTCTAGGAAATTTTATTATTCCTAGAAATTATGATGAATTTTCAATTTTTCTTGGTTTGATGCATATTGCCTACTGAAGATATACAGTGCCTAGACATAAGTATTCGCACAACGCTATTTTTTATGTTTTTTTTTTTTAATTCAGGGTCTGCTTTAGGATAATTAATACAGGAAGTTTATATAACATATATATAATGGAATATTTAATCAGAGCAGTCAAATGAGCACTCATAACAAGAAAATTTAACACAAGTAAAAGTAATAAGGGACAAAAGTATCTGACCAAATTAAATATGATGTTGAATCTTTGATATTTAATAGTATACTTTAAATAAATTAGTTTGGAAATTATTCTAGAACGTTCACGAAACGTCTCGAAACAAATGTAATGTAAACAAACCCCAGCCGGCGCAATCATTACCTCTCTAGATCTCATTGAAGTCGCGCACACTCTCACTAAAATAAACAAAGTTAATGAAATCCCTGAAGCTACTCGTAAACGGATAATTCAACTTCATAGTGAGGGATTAACTTATGGAGTAATAGCAGAACGTGTCCGTGTTCTTTTTTCAACGGTTGGAGCAATAGTCCGCAATCATCAAGTGACTGGGGCGGTCTCCAGCCTGCCAAGAGCTGGAGCTCCGCGTACGATCATGGGTCGTCCTCGGCGCTACATGCTACGTAAGGTGACTAATGACCCCATGACAACTCGTGCTGACCTACAGAGTGAACTGGCGTCTCAGGAACTGCATGTCAGCAAGAAAACTTTTGTTAGGGAATTGAACCGTACTGGCATTCATTCTTACACTCCTCGCAAAACTCCTCTTCTTACAGCAAAACATGTCAAGAGCCGCTTAACATTTGTCAAAGACCACCTGGACAAAGGA